>CM053787.1:739244052-739604052 GCA_028749045.1 Cupressus sempervirens
GCGATTATTCTTCCTCTTTGACATACTTGCATCCTCACTGTCCTTCCATGAGGTGTCATTTTCCAAAGATGCATCCTCACTCTTACCCATATCTTCTCAAAATATATAGAAATAAAACTATGCATCATAACAACACAAGAATTACATGCTATTTTTGCTTCAAAAAATGAGTTTAAATAGTCCAGAGTAGAAAATAACTATAAAGCAAATCATCTATGCAATACTCTACAAGAAATGCCAAAAACTCAACGTAGTCTCACTTAGTTGAAAGTACCTTGATATTATTTGAATTTAGAGCATTGTTAGATATGAAATTATGTTTCTACACCTTGCTTAATCCTCTACAACCTTGTTCAACATTCTTTTTTCACAAAAATTGCACGATAAACTGAAAATGAAAGGTTATACATTAACATATTTTTGATAGAAACTTGTATGTGGATGAAACCTATCCAGACTTCAAGGCTATTAGAAATACATTAATGTCAATAGTTCATTAAGCTTTTATTTTATAATTATTAGTATTTCTTTCAATGGAATAAGTGGTACTATCTTTGAACTCTTCAAATATATTGTGCATGGGCTTAGTTTTTAATGTTTTGCAACCTTATGTGATCAATTATGGTATGCATTGATTGGTTTTTGTATTGATCTTGTGTTCCTTATTAATTTTGCATTTTTACATTTAAAATATTTTGTCTGACTAAGAGAATGAGCTCTAGACTCACTTTTAAAGTATTGATTGTTAAATTACTTTGTTTCTTCAATTCATGAAAAATATTCACTCACAAATTATAACATTTGATTTGTAATTAGGAATAAAATCAAAAATTTCCATGTATTTGAGTACAGTTGTTTTTTAGAACCTATAAAAGCCACAAACTCTATTTGATGCTAATATTATAGTAGATTACTTTCTATAATTTTATCATGCAAAAGTTCAATTACACTTTAAATTTAAATACCTATCATCGTACCTCTTGCACCCCTTTTTGGTGCAAGTGCTAGTTCATAATTTGTGCCAAACCACACTTGACTCCAAAGAAGGTGTTGTACATAGTAATATTTTGCATATATAGTCTACATGAAACAGACGAATCACAATGAGGATACATGGAAAATGAAAGAAATATTAAAGGATTGTAAGGAACACAAATCTATATATCATTAGACTTCACTTCAACCAAAAGATGTTTATGCAATTATTTAAAGGCCTACTTTTTCTAGTGAAGAGGGAATATTTTTTAAAATTTATTTGAATCAAATAATAAGAATTCAATTAGTTTCTCTTGTCTTTGTTCTTTTCCTATATGGATGCATTTGAATGCTAGTCTCTTACATAACAATTTTAATCTTTTAAAAATAAAATCTTTTCAACCTTGTTTTGTATACACAACTTTAAAACCATAAACTCAAAAATTTCATTGATATTATCTAATCCTAAAAAATCAAAGAAAACAACTTTAGATACAAAAAGAAAAAGACCAATTCACAATAGAAGTCTATTTTGGTTAACATTTTATTTTAGAGAACGAGGAATAGGAGCAGCCACACATGTCAATTAGACAAGGAGCTCCATGTCACACTTTATCAAACAACTCACAAGCTTTTTTGTATGTTTTCACATTTGGTATACATATCTACACCATAGTAGACTAATTTATTTTAAATTATATTTAATGGACTTCATCAACTAGCTAAATGCTAGCATAGGTTGATATGAAAATGTAAACTACCAATTTGATATACTTAAACTTTCCAAGGACATATGAAGAAGCCCTTTTTTGTGCATATTCACTATTGCAAAGCTCCCATATTGGTGAAAATATGTAGTATGATAAGAGGAAGGGGATTTCAACAAGGACAAAGTTATGGTAGTGAAAGAGGCTAGGAAAACCAATAGAGGCCCTTTGCCTATTTCAAATTTGGTGAAGGACATAGAGCCTTTGAATGCTCAAATTATAACATGCCAGAAATAAATCAAGGAAGATAGGCTAGAGTGAACCTAGTCTAGATAGAAGAGCAGGAAAAATAAGTTTTACCAGATGTGGGAGAAACCCTCATGATGAGAAGATAAATGATCACTCCATAAAAAGTTGAAGTTCTTGCAAAGAACTCTGATGATTCATGGTTCGAGACCGACATCTTAAGAATGAGATTCACTTCTAGTCTAAAGGTATCCCAAGATATTATTGATGGAAGTAGTTGTGATAATATGGTATCTAGAGAAATACTAGATAAATTGAGTTTATAATGTGAAAAGCATCCTTGTCCTTACCATATTGCATGGTTTAAGAAAGGAAATGAAGTAATTGTTGATAAAAGATGTTTAGTCAAATTTACCAATGTGGGAAAATTTATTAATGATGAAATATGGTGTGATGTTATCCCTATGGATTATATTGTTGGCAAGACAATGGTAGTATGATAGGAAGGTACTACATTATGGGGATAAAATGCTTACACATTTTGGAGGGATGACTCTAAGGTGGTTCTATTGCCAGTTAAATATGAAAAGAAGAATGAGACCATGTTGTCTACAAAAAGAGTTCTCAACAAAATGAAAGTAATAGGATGTTGTTATGCATAGTACTAATACGAGGATAAAAACAAAAAAACTTGATGCCATCTGAGGCAATAAAGGTGTTGGAGGAGTTTGTTGATGTTGTTCCTGATCAACTACTTGATGATCTCCCACCAAAAAGAGATAGTCAACATCATATTGATCTTATTCCTAAAGAAACTCAATCTAATCAAGAAACCCATTGGTTGAATCCAACAAAACATGCAGAGTTGAATAAACAAGTGAGAGAATTAGAGAAAAACGTTTTAGTTAGAGATAGAATGAGCCCATGTGTAGTACCTGCATTGTTAACTCCAAAGAAGGATGGCACATGGAGGATGTGGACTGATAGCAAAACAATTAATAAGATTACTATTAAGTACCCATTTCCTATTCCTCAGATAGAGGACATGGTGGATGAACTAGTGGGAGCTAAGTACTTCAACAAGATTGATCTCTAAAGTGGATACCACTAGATCCACATTCGAGAGGGAGATGCATGGAAGACAACATTTAAGACAAGAGATAGTTTGTATGAATGGATAGTTATGCCTTTCGGACTCTCTAATGCACCTAGCACATTTATGTGGTTGACGAATATTGTTCTATGACCTTACATTGGTAAGTTTTTTTTAGTTTTTTTTTATGATATTATGATCTATAACTGTAGGAATTTGAATCAACTCTTCAATTGTCAATAAATTTTTATTCTATTTTTAATCAATTGTAACTCTTAGCATATGAAGAGTTTCTTTTTTGTTTACACGGCATATTCTCTTGCTAGGATTTGTTGCTACCATTGTATAAGCCTCTTGCCATAATAAAATTTGCTGAGAGTAATTGTTCTCGAGGCACCTATTTTCATAATAAAATATGTTGAGAGTGATCCTTCTTGAGGCACCTATTTTCATGTAATTAATTAAGACAAGAGGCTTTCTATAGTGGTAGCAATCTTCAATATAAACATTTTCCATTGTGAAAAAAAAAAATTGACGTTCATTTTTAAGCCGAGAGGCTTTCTACAGTGACAACAATATTCAATGTAAACATTTTCCATTTTGAAAAAAAAAAAATTGACATTCATTTTCATGTCAGAAAAAGAAAAATAGAAATAGACTAAAATATAATTAAAATCGTGAAATTAGAGAAAGGAAAACTCTATAACACCACCAGTACTCCCAATGCAAAGCCCTTAGATTCTTTCCTTCTAGTCGCCATCTAGTGGACGAATTGTCCTCATTTATGTCAAATTTCATTCTTTCTACTCTAATCTGCTAAATCGACTACAACAGTGCCCTAGAATCCTCCTCATCCTCCACCTACTTTTGAATCTCCAAATGAAGGTGAAATTTCTTGTGGACACCACCTAGTGTGATTACCAGAGCAATGGCTGTTAGAAGGAAAGGACACCACCAGCATTTGAACACCTTCAAAATCAGCTGTGCCACATTGCGGTCAGAACAAGACCTAGAAAAATGAAATAAAGGCCAAGCAATTGATATATTTAATTTTGGATGTTCTTGTACCCCCTTTCCTTCTATTCAATCCATCGGTTTATGTTGAGTGCACCCTTCTCCCAAAGCTTCAATTTATGATGGGGGTAGTTGTGATAATATGGTATCTAGAGAAATATTAGATAAATTGAGTTTATAATGTGAAAACCATCCTTCTCCTTACCATATTGCATGGTTTAAGAAAGGAAATGAAGTAATTGTTGATAAAAGATGTTTAGTCAAATTTATCAATGTGGAAAAATTTGATAACGATGAAATATGGTGTGATGTTATCCCTATGGATGTTTGTCATATATTGTTGGCGAGACCATGGCAGTATGATAGGAAGGTCCTACATTATGGGGAGAAAATTCTTACACATTTTGGAGGGATGGCTCTAAGGTGGTTCTATTGCCTCTTAAATATGAAAAGAAGAATGAGACCATGTTGTCTACAAAAGCAGTTCTCAACAAAATGAAAGTAATACGATGTTGTGATGCACAGTACTAATAAGAGGAGAAAAACAAGAAAACTTGATGCCATCTAAGGCAATAAAGGTTTTGGAGGAGTTTATTGATGTTGTTCCTGATCAACTACTTGATGATCTCCCACCAAAAAGAGATAGTCAACATCATAGTTATCTTATTCCTAAAGAAACTCTATCTAATCAAGGAACTCATTGGTTGAATCCAACACAACATGCAGAGTTGAATAAACAAGTGAGAGAATTGGAGAAAAAGGTTCTAGTTAGAGATAGCATTAGCCCATGTGTAGTGTCTGCATTGTTGACACCAAAGAAGGATGGCACATGGAGGATGTGCACTGATAGGAGAGCAGTTAATAAGACTACTATTAAGTACCCATTTCCTATTCCTTGAATAGAGGACATGGTGGATGAATTAGTGGGAGCTAAGTACTTCAACAAGATTGATCTCCAAAGTGGATACCACCATATCAATATTCGAGAGGGAGATGTATGGAAGACAACATTTAAGACAAGAGATAGCTTGTATGAATGGATGGTTATGCCTTTTGGACTCTCTAATGCACCTAGCACATTTATGTGGTTGATGAATATTGTACTATGACCTTACATTGGTAGGTTTGTTTTAGTTTATTTTGATGATATTATGATCTATAATAGAAGCATGGAAGACCACATATAGCATCTAAGGATCATCTTGAGTGTATTAAGGAAGGAGAAGCTCTTTGCAGACTTGAATAATTGTACATCCCTGTAAACTAGTTTGACCTTTCTAGGATTTATCATTTCTCAAGTTGATGTTCAAATGGATTGAGAAAAGGTAAAACAAATTCTAGAATGGCCTAGGCTTTCTAGTTTGATAGTAGTACAAATTTTTCATGGGTTGGAAACTTTTTGTTGATAGTTTATTAGAAATTTTAGTACTATTTTAGCACCCATAATAGACCATACCAAAGGAAGGAATTCACATGGACAACAAATGTTATGGAGAGTTTTAAATTCTTGAAGAAAAGTTTTTGACAAAGTTTTTGAAGTAGAGTGTGTGCCTCACATGTTGGGATAGGCACTATTCTTAGCCAAATGAGTGAGGCTATAGCCTTCTTTAGCGATAAATTGAATGAAGTGAGAAAGAATTGTTCTACCTATGATTAAGATTTTTATGTATTTGTTCAAGCATTAAGACACTAGATGCACTATTTGGTCCCACATGAGTTTGTGCTCTTTACTGATCATATTGCTCTAAAATATCTCAACACAAAAAGGAACTTGAATAGTGAACATGTCAAGCAGGTATCTATCGTATAGGGATATATTTTTTTTCTGAAATGTAAGTTTGGGAAAACAAAATCAGGTTGTTGATGCCCTAAGTAGGTGTGTTACACTATTAACAACAATGGAAACTGAAGTCACTATTTTTTATGCTATTAAGGCCTTGTATGAAACTGATGACAATTTCTAGGAAATTTTAGAATAGCTAAAGGATTCATCTTCTAGCAAGTTGAATCATGTGAAAGATGACTACTTTATGCAGGATGGTTACCTCTTAAAAGGTGAACAACTATGTATACTAGACAGATCAATACAGGGAAACATTATCAAGGAATTTCACAATGGTGGACTAGCTGGACAATTTGGAAAGGACAAAATAGTAAACTTGGTTGACAACAAGTCTTATTGACCCAAGATAAAGAGGTACATCACTAAATATGAGCAGGGCATTTGTGTTTCAAAGGCTTCTGATATCCATCTGTTATTCTTGACTTTCTATATGTAACTGTAGGAATTTGAATGAACTCTTCAATTGTCAATAAATTTTTATTATATTTTTAATTAATTGTAACTCTTAGCATGTGAAGAGTTTCTTTTTTGTTTACACGGCATATTCTCTTGCTGGGATTTGTTGCTACCATTGTATAAGCCTCTCGCCATAATAAAATATGCCAAGAGTAATCCTTCTCGAGGCACCTATTTTCATAATAGAATATGTTGAGAGTAATCCTTCTTGAGGCACCTATTTTCATGTAATTAATTTAGCCGAGAGGCTTTCTATAGTGGCAGCAATTTTCAATGTAAACATTTTCCATTTTGAAAAATAAATTGATGTTCATTTTAAAGCCGAGACGCTTTCTATAGTGGCAGCAATCTTCGATGTAAACATTTTTCATTTTGAAAAAAAAAATTGACATTCATTTACATGTCAAAAAAGCAAAATAGAAATAGACTAAAATATAATTAAAATCGTTAAATTAGAAAAAGGAAAACTCTATAAAACCTTCAGTACTCCCAATGCAAAGCCCTTAGATTCTTTCCTTCTAGTCGCCCTCTGGTGGATAGATTGTGCTCATTTATGTCAAATTTGATTCCTTCCACTCTCATCTGCTGAATCGACTGCAGCAGTGCCCTAGAATCCTCCTTCTCTTCCTCCACCTGCTTTTGAATCTTCGACTGAAGGTGAAATTTCTTGTGGACGCTGCCTACTGTAACTACCATAGCAATGGCTGTTAGAAGGAAAGGACTCCACCAACATTTGCACACCTTCGGAATCGGCTGCGCCACATTGCTGTCAGAACAACACCCAGAAACATGAAATAAAGGCCAAGCAATTGATATATTTTGTTTTGGATGTTCTTGTGCCTCCTTTCCTCCTATTTGATCCATCAATTTATGACGAGTTCTTCCTTCTCCCAAAGCTTCAGCCTCATTCTCAGGGGCACACTTTCTTCGATCTACTTCAGATGATGATATGCCATGCTTTATGTTCTGTTTTCTTCATCTACAAAAGATCTTTACACTAAAAAGCATATTTTTTTACTTTGATTTAGAACTTCAATTTTTGCCAAAAATATAGAATTAGGGTTTGGTTCAAGGCGAGTGCCTCATTTGGTTGGGGAAGGTGTGAGGAATTACAGGTTTTCACTTTCAATGGTAGGCTCCTCAATCGGCAGATGTTTCCTGCAAGATTCATAAATGTTACAGATGGATTTTCCAGCCGTATGGATAAATAGAGGAAATGGGAATGAAGATAGGCTATGATCAACAATAATGATTAGAAGGGAAAAATATAAAATTAAGAATTGGTACACAATTGAGTCAAGAAATCTCTAGCATTATTCTTATAGATTGTGGAAACGTGTAGAATGAATGGTAGATTATTCAATGCAGAGTATATATAAAAAACAAACACAATAGTTTAATCATAAAAAATTTATGTTTATTTTACAATATTTACTAAATTTATATTAATTCTTTTGAAATATACCTCTCGGTTTATTTTATAAAAAAAAAATTGAATTATATTTTTAGGTTACTCCTAATCCAAATAAAAAAGACTTTAGAAATGAAAATAGGTGGTTCAACAAGGATTACTATCCACATATTTAATGCTGATAGGCATTCTACAATGGCAGAATGGGGGAGTGAGATGCTGTGAGCATGTTAATGTTAACTTTTATTTTATTTTCTAGGTTAAAATTTGACAACCATTTAGATGTCAAAAGTTTAAATCTTATTATAGATAGAATATATTTTTAAAATAATTTGATAAATACAACATAAAATATCTATTTAAATTATAATATTTAGATATGTAAATCATACTTTAAAAAAAAAAGCTTACTGGAGAGATAGATTTATTTAAGATATCTATACTAGTTTATCTAGTTATGAATTAGTGATATAACTTTTCTTCCTTCTTAATGTCTACATTAGAATGTGATATATTAATCAGATTTGCTAATTATGATAAGTTACTTTTTCATTTATTATTTATTTCATAAATTCAATGCTTAATAAAATATGATTTCCAAACATCGATTTGTAGGTCAGCAATTTTTTTAATTTATTATTTATTCCATGAATTGAATGATTAATAAAATATGATTTCCATACACCCATTTGTTGTCAACAAATACACTATAGTTTATTATTTCTTTCCTTTGTTTTCAATGATTCTGTGCATCATCATTTTCTCATTCAATTTTCCCTTCTTATCCTTATGTCCATGAAAGGTCACATATATTTGTGTCCTTACCAGATGTGGTTCTTCATTTCATAGTTGATATGGTTATAATTTAGAAATAGAATTATTATTTTATTTATATTTATAATTATAGTTAATCATAAATGTTATCTCCTCATTCAAATTATAAGTCTATATATTAAACTTAACTCTTGAATCCTAGTCCTAACCATAATAATAACCTTGATATAAAATAGTCGGCATCCTAACCATAATACTTGAACTTGGATCATAATAAGAATTGATATAAAATTATTTTTAGGATTGGGAATAGAGTTTAAATTATGGTTATAATTTAGAGATAGAATTATGGTTTGATTTATATTTATGATTATAGTTGATCCTAAATACTTTCCCTTAATGCAAACTATTAGTGTAAATCCTATGCCTAATACTTGAACCCTAACTCTAATTATAATAATAGCTTATAAGTATTAAATTATCAGATTCTTAATCATGATTGCTTAACCCTAATTCTAAATGAACAACTCTAAATATTATATCCCAACCTAAACTACTTCCTAAATTCCAAACCCTAATTGTAAATGCTAAACTAGAATTGCAAAATACTAATCCATAGTAATTGTATAAGTGAAGAACTAACCTTTAATGGTAAAATATATTCTCTTAATTGTGGTCCTAATGTAAAAATTAATTCAGACCATAACAATTATAATGATGTATAAACCAATACCCTAAGACTAATAATAGTAACTCTAAATAGTATACCCCAATCTTAAATGCTAAACCTTACTTTCTAAACACTAAACATAAATATTAAATAATGAACTGTAAAGCTTGACTTAAATAATAATTCTAAATAGTAAATTCTAGTTATAAAAGGAAAATTCTAAACACTAATTATAAATCCTAACCCTACTTATAATCTAAAATTGAATACTTAATAGTAATTCTAAATCTTACATGGTAAATTATAAACCCTACCCTAGTAAGGGATAATATTAGGGTTTAAGATTTAAGCTTAGGGTTCAATATTTTTTATTTGGGTTCGATTTTACTATTTAACACAAATTTTGACTTATAGTTAGGGATGTGATTATAATTTATCATTGACAACTATGGTTTAACATGAAAGAGTTATTGTTTTTCATTTACAATTATCATTTGCTATTTATGATTATTGTTTATTATTTAGCTAAGGATCTAATATTTAGTATTTAATAAGTTGAGAGGTATCTAATCTCAAAAGAATTAATATAAATTTAGTAAATATTTTAAAATGAACATAAAAACTTCATGATTAAACTATTGTAGTTGTTTTTTTATATACTATGTCTTGAATAATCTACCATTCATGCTACACATTTCCACTATCTATAAGAATAATGCTAAAGATTTCTTGACTCAATTGTGTGCCAATTTTTAATTTTTAATTTTTCACTTCTAATCATTTATTGTTGATCATAGCCTATTTAAATATAATAAGTAAGTTTTATCCATATTTTTTAGTAGATGAAAAATTAGTTTTCATAAATAAATATGCTTATAGCTTTTTTTAATTTTTTATTTGGCAATTATCACAAGCCATGCCACTAATTTGTCATGGGAGAGATTAAATGAATGCAAATATTTTAACACACCTTTGCAAAACGAGGGATAAAAATTTATTAAGACAGAAAGAAATACAACAAGGAGAGCTCAACAAGGAGCTCGATCCTGAGCAACAAGATCATCAAATTCTTGCACCATCTCAAAGGAAAGTTGCCTCCTATCCCTAATATTCTAACCCGGATCATGACTAGATGCCCATTTGGCTAAACAATCAGCAGTTCTATTCCATTCACGAGGAATATACGTGAACCTAATGAACTGAAAAGAGGAAGAGAAGAAAAGAATCTGCTTAACAATAGTGGCCAGCTACCAACTAACATCCTCAAGCTCTTGCGAAGAAAGCATTTTCACCACCACCTGGGAATCAGACTCATAGATAATCTTACTCCATCCCCGCAAGCAACACTATTCCACAACATATAAAATAGCTTGAGCTTCCATGAGATTGTTAGTATAATCACCCTTATGAACTGAGAAAAAAAATTTAACATCCCCAGAACTACAACAAGCCACTCTGCCAATACCAGCCAGACCAGGATTCCCATGGGAAGAACCATCAATGTTAATTTTCAGAACTCCACAAGGAGGAGGAGTCCAGTGCCCATCCCGGTTAACCCGACCCTTCCTCTAATGGTGAAGCTGCCTGGACATAGAAGGAAACCTATGAGTTGTAGCCCCATTATCACAATTACATTTTCTATTTAAATATGAGGTTAATCATTTTGATTGGGTTTTAATGCTTGTTGATTTATTTCCTCACATGTTGAATATTGTTTTATTATGCCTATAGTAAATATTTATGTATTTTCATGGTGATATATGTGCAAAAACTAAATCCACTTCACAATAGTATAGCATTGGAATTCAAATGCAATATTTTTTTCTACAAAAAAAATTATCTACTAAAATATAATATACATTTAAAATTTTGTATAGCTTTAAGCCACAGAAGTCATATTTTCTTCTTCTATTTTCTATTAAATATGTACATGTAATTTTAGATGTACTTTAATAAATTTTTTAAAGGTTTGCAATCAAATTGTACAAATGATTATGAAATCTAAAAACTAATTGACATTTTATAATTTTGATTTCTTCCTCAAAACATGGAATTTTTTATATTTTTTAGATCAAAATTAGCATTGAAATAATTTTGACTTGACCATTAATATTTCCTATTTTAGAAATAATGTTAGAAGAGAACCCACCTTCGTTAAAGTTGAACAACACATTTAACTTTAATTAGATATTCATAAAAACTAAATGTTTCTCATGATTCATTGATGATTTGACTAGAATTAGATTCTCACTTAGATTACAAGGCTTATATCAAGGCTTCAATTTTATTTTCTTCCTTATTCATCATAAAAATTAGTCTTAAACACTGTTGTATAGTGTGGTAGTGAATTTCTATCTCTACTCCATTTCCTTCTATATCTCATATATTTAATCTAATCCTCTTTGTTCAATTAACTATATGTGTCCCTCACACCCCTATATATGAACCTTCTTATACTTGTGTCTATCAATCTCCTCATTATCACTAACATATACCTAACACGTTATCTATTGAAATATTGGTCATGAGGCCTCTCTCTATCATACACATATACTCTCTCTCTCTCTCTCTCTCTCTTTGTATATATATATATATATATATATATATATATATATATATATATATATATCCCATCTCTAATTATATATTAGCTATCTCCATCAACTCCTTTCTTTAGCACTCTTATCCCTCTATCTCTATCTTCTCATATCAACAAATTTCTAGGGTTTAATTTAGTTTATTTTTACTTTGATGGTTTGCAATTTATTTAGTTTATTTTATTGGGTTTACTATTAATTTTTAAAAGTGTCATAATTTGATTTAATGTACCATTTTACCTCTTCTTACATCTCTCTTTTAATTCTCTATCATTCCCATTATACTCATCTCTCTTGCTTTCTACAACTATTTCTCCCATTTCTCTCCCCCTCTCTACTCTTTTTGCATCTCACTCTCTATCTATATCTCAATATCTATTTCATCCACTCCATATCCTTCTCCATGTCAACTACTCTAGATTTTATTATATATTTATCTCTTCTTATCTCCCTCTCACTTCCTCCATTATCTGTTACTATAGTTATCATTCTCTATCTCACTATCCCTATTTCTTTTTCTTCATCCCTACTCTTTATTCCTTCCCCCTTCCCTTAGAATTTCCCTATATCTATATGTTTCCTTTTATATATATTGAGTTATTTCACTACTATTTATCTCTCATTTATCTCCCAAATTGCCTATCGCCCTCTCTTTGTATATCTATAATTACCTATCCAAATTTTTATTTCAAGCTCTCTTTCTAAATAGCAATCTAAGAAAGTTTTTATTGAAATTAATGACATTTTATTTAAACCACAAATATCTCACATTCTTTCTCCCTAGACTTTGGTAAATGTATACCAAATCCACTTCCAATGGCTATGAGGAAAGGCTAAGAATTTCTTCATTTTTTACATTTGAGAATTGGATTAGATCTCTAAACGACTTAGAAGGGGATGCAAAATTTGATGAGTAAAACTTGATGGAAGAAAATTATGAATAATTAAAAAAGAGAATAAATATAAGTGGAGTGGGGATTTGGACAAACATCAAACACTTGGATAGGAAATGTAGGGTATGAGAATCAATGATTTATATGCACATTAAGGATAAAATGTGATTTGAACTTTTAGGAATGATACAAATAAGGTAGAGATAATAGTAAAATTATATTAAAACAATCTTGCATAATAATTTAAAATTAAATAGAATTGTATATAGATATACAAATTTTATTTTAGTATACATTAAAAAATACTTCTCTCAAAATTCTTTTAAAAACCTCTTGATTATAATTACTCTATATGAATAATATTGTTGTATGAACTTCTATATAATTTTTCAAAAATATAATTGAATTCTTTTTATAAATTAAAATACAAAACATCTCATTATCAGCTATAAAATGTTTATTATAAATTAACATGTGAAAAGTAGAATATCGCTCAAAAAATATAATATAGAATTCAGTTATCTATAATAATTATTTCACATTATAATTACTTTTCTAAATTTGTGTGGATCATTTTAGTTTCATTTTCATAAAATCTTGACAATTTTATACTCTTCTTTTTTCAAAGATTCAAAATAATTAATTTTACAACATGTTTTTTAATATAAGAGTAAAAAGATAAATTAGTCAAACATTTTAGTCTTATATTCAAATATAATATAAATAAAGTTTAGATTTAAATAAATATTATATTGTATATTATAATTGTAAATATTATGAATAACATTTTAATCTTATATTGAAATATAACATAAATAAAGATTATATTACATATTATAGTTTTAAATATTACGAATAACTAATTATTTAAAACAAATTATATTAAGTATTAGAGTGGAAAATCAAATCTGTATCATTCCCGCATTTCATTCACTAAGAAATAAAGGCGTACTAAATTCTTCTCTGACCAACAAAAAAAAAAAAAAATCTAACAATAAATCATCAATTAGGAGCAACTTGGTATCTCTTCGTATTCCCTGACTTTTGAACTTTTTATACAAAAATTAGAACATTGTATTGAGCTTTGGAATTCATTCCTTCTATCAAAAGCCGATAAAACAAAAGTATCCACTCTGCCTGATATCTACACATATTTAGAACCTCTTTCCATGCAATATAAGTTCAATGTCCAAATCGTTGTATAAGTAAAAAGTCAACACTATTTTCGCAAAACCAATTCCAAACTCAATCGATTTAGAAAAGATTACTTACTACTGGTATACTAAAACTGATACTACCTGCTGCAAATTAGGATTCTCCATTCAAATACACATAGTCTAACTTATGGAGATTGAAAATTTGGAATCAATTAATACCATTGCAAATTACTAAAAACAGTTCATGTTTTTCTTTTTAATAAACCTGATACTAAGCTTTATGATTTGGGATTATTAAAGCCCAATTGATACTAGGAGATTTGATTTCTTCCTTTCCAAAACATAGCCAAAATTCATGTAAATTTCTTTAGGGATTTGTTATTTTAAATTAAATATCTAGATCAATACCAAATACTTTGAATCCTAAACTAATTATCAAAGTTATATAGATTTGGACTCCACCAAATGTATTGAAATAAAGCCCATCTTTCTTTTATACATAGCCGATGTAATTGAGTGCCGATATAACTGGCACCAAAACTGATAAATTCCCAAAACTGATTTTGCCATGTTTCAAATCTTGTTTGACAAATTGACATCATTCACTGGAAAACGTAGAAAATAAAATTTAAATTATCAATACCATGCAAATCGGTCCAAGTACAGAATAACATCTGAACCGAACTGTGAACGAGTTTCCCAAAATAAATTGATAGGAATCAAATGCAATTTCAATTATCTGACGCATAAAATGAATCAATTTGAATTACAAATTTGCAACTATGAGCAATCTAGAATGGACTTGAAACAAAATCAAAATGAATATAAACAAATATTGAACTATATTAACCCTTTCCTTCAAAATGTTCAATGTTCTTACCTGTACAGTTAGAGGAACAAAGTGAACTTTACATTAATCAATCCTCTCCATTCTATTTATAATTTATTTGGGTAGTTACATATGATGTCTCTTCAAATTCCACTATCCAAATAATCATGATGTATGTTTAATGGCAACTAACATAATCAGACAATGAAGTTTCAATTTAAAAGGCCACTTTAAGAGTAGGTTGTGTAAGAGACCGTTGCTATCTGGATTCTGCAAAATTAAGAGTCAAAATAAATTTCAAAAACAAATTGTCAATATTTAATAATTAAAATGTCTATATTTAATAATTCTAATTACATTTCTTAGTGGTACTCCAAAAATTCCCCTGCTCTTGGTTCTACTTTTGCTTCTTTCTCTGCCTATGCTCTTCCATTTTTTCTGAAACTCTATGAAAAGAATTTATCAACTAACAATAGAAAGGTAAATTTCACAGTTCATCAGCACTTTTAAATTTAACTACAGACCTCTTATAATCTTTCTCTAAATACTCATCATTAATAAGGTACCTTTATGTCCAGACCTATAATAGTAAATAGTTATGATAGGATTTCATGAAAATTTAAATTTGGTTATATTTTAGTTACAAGTAGTTAGAATCAACAATAAATTTCAAATTAAGAGTTAAATTGTCACTATCATATTTTCATTAATGAAATTATAAAGTATGATATGAAAAATTGCACATTAACTGAGTTTTACGGTTTTCCAATCAGTTTCACCAAATTCTGGTCCCTCGCAGATTTAGGGTCCTTTATGTGACTAAAGAGCCTCTCAGCTAAAAAATACATTCCCACTTAGATTACAAGGACCCATTTAACCTAAAATAAGAACATCAAGTGAATGTAAATTTAATACTTCATGTACTAATCAATCTTATGTGTTTGGAGGGCATAGTGGGTTAATCTTTCTTGGAGAGGAAATTCTAGCCTTCGAGATGAGATTTCAGATCCTTCAGTGCGAGCCTACCCAAGGTGAGTTGTCTTTCTCCTTTTTGGCTAAAAAAATCATTTAAATTTGTCTGATCATGAAAATAATATTAGTATATTGTGATCAATGTATGGATTAACTATGTCCAATTACGATCATTCACTCATGGAAAACTATATGTATTTGTGATCATATATCAATGATTCATAGAGTTCTGATCTACATTCACTCATAGTGACAAAATATTGATATTTTATGATCAATGTCACATTTAGTTACTATTAAAAAAGATTAATATGTTGAGTTAAAAAATGTAGATGATTCAAGCAAACTCTGTTTACTTATTATAAAAGAAATATTTGATATATTGTAATCAACGTATCAATTATTTATATGAGTTTTAATTATTGTACTGATCATTTACACTAAGTGACTAGTTATGTGCAGCTCTTTCATCCCTCCATTACCTTTTCTTTACAGCTTCATGAGGGATGGTGAGAGGAGGAGCAACTACAGCTATGCGAACCCCGATGTCTCTCAATTTTAGAATTTGTCCAGATATTTTGATAAATACGTTTATGACTGTTTTTTATCTTGTTTTATGCATGGACTACGTATTAGCAAAGATGTTAAATTTTGTGGCATTAAGAAACAACGACAAACGACTACGTGTTAGCAAAGTTACTAAATGTTGAGGCATCATAAATATCTTTAAAAAGCCTTGGGTAAATACATTTATAAGATCTGTCAACGCATGCAATAAGTTAAATGTGCTTTGAGAAGAGCTCGCCAAATGTAAATCTTGTATGGTGGATTTGAAAAGTTTTTTGAAAGTTGTTTTTATTTTGGGTATCGATAATGAACAGTTCAGTTCATTGTTTCTTTGAGCAAACTAACACTCTATCATGGCGATTTACATACTCTGATATGGTGATTTTTTGAAAGGATTGGTAATAGAAATTTTTTATGATTTTCTAGGTAAAATCATCATTTGATTAGATGTTGATATGCAGAGACTGACAAATGTTTTTCTAATTCTTATATGTATTTTGTATACTTTGGTGCAAGCATTTTTCATTGGAGAATAGTGGATGTAAAAGGGTCTAAAGATGTGACAAGGAAAGAATAAGGGTTTGTCATTCTTTCTATATTCTTAAAAGGAAAGTTATGTGCATAATATGTATGGCTGATTCTTTGTCTTTCTATTGAACAAAACAGTGCTTTGAAAGTGATTTTGAAAGAAAAAATTTTAATTCTTGACTGTAAAATTTTGGTCTTTTTTTGTTTTTTGATGAATAGTCATTTTCTATTAATAAAAATATACTAAGAATACAATTCATAGAAAAGGGGCTAGGGGATACAAGATCACCCCATGAAAGAGTTCACACGACCAAAGCTAAACTTAAAAACTCGGCCTTAGCTGAAGATAGCAACTATTCATTAAGAAAAAAACATAACAGGCATCCTCAGGCTGCCAAAACAGTGCCAGCCGAAGGAGGAGGATCATCTTTGTCATGAAAACCCCATGCATCAGTGGGATTATGGGGTGGGCTAGGAATAGACCAGCCATCATCAGCAGTAGCAAGATCAATGGCAGTCTCTACATCTTTAACCTCGGGCAGCAGAGGAGAAATCGCCAAGGCCGGACTAAGATGCTTTTCAGAATGCACCCACTAAGGATTAGGAGGAGGAGCTAGGGACCAACCAAATTCCCAAGGGGTGGGAAAGCAAAGCAGTGCCTCCATCCACCATCACCACCACTAGGAGAGTGGTGGCGAGAAGCTTGGGAGTGCGGCATGTGTGAGTGTTGGCCTGAGGACTGGCACTAAGAATGGTGGCCATGAGGCATTGAGGCATTAGCTGAAACATCAGGAGGCACTCTATCAATAGTGCAGGGAGAATTACCCTAGTGGTTTAACAACTCCTGCAGGTGAGCAACTTGTAGGGCAACCTTGTTAGCTTGCACCTAGATTTGCATAACAACATTGTTACAAATGCATGCCTTAGTTTACATTGCAATGTTAACATCCAAAAAACTATGAGTAAATAGAACAACATTTCTATCTTTCCACAGAGAAAAAAAAATTTCCATCATGAAGGTATGCCAAATCTGGGTGAACTTTTGAGGAATTCTAGGGGAATCACCTAGCAGGATCATGTGCCATGAAAATGGTTCAGGCCTAAAAGGCTTGAAAAAATCATGAATCCAATGCCAATAATTTTGATCATGCTTACAAAACTAGAATATATGCAAAAAGGACTTTGGTTGACCACGAAAAAAGCATCTAGGATTAGGAACTCCAATGTGCTTGAGCCAAGGCCCTAGGGGAAGACCTTGGAAGACAAGGCACCAAGAAAAGTGGGCAATCCTGGGTGCTGTAATAGCACTCCAAATGGTGCCAAAATGTTTTCTCCATTGAGAAAGTGAAGATTGCAAATGCCAGCACTAATTAAGCATGTCCACCATTGGAAGATGGGGCAAAAGCCATTTGTACCCCATATTGGGCTTGTAAATGGAAAATGGACTGGCATGATACCACTTCCAATCATGCCACCAAGGACGGATAGTCTGAATCCCCACTTTATGAACTAATTCTATAGGGATGGAAGACAATAGGATGTCAAAAGTTAGACAATCTATACAGACAAGGTGGTACTGGACTTGCAAATCTTCCCATGACTTGAAACTCATGGTGACTCTTGAGAAGAGATCCTTAGGAGTTTGGATGCCACATTAAAAAAAATGTAGAGCATTGGCACATTGAGTCTTGGTGAGAGGAGTACCCTGAATGGAAAATAGGGGAGACCACCAAATGTTCAGTTGATTCAAGGAAAGTCCATTGCGAAATTCATCTCCTGCCCAACGAAGCCAAGGCTTAATAGCTTCCCAGGCTTTCCAGATGCTCTTAATAACAAATGAGCTCTATATGGCCATGGGTTCACGCATGATGAGAAGGGTTTGAAAACCAATCCCCTTCCACGTAGGCCTATTAACAGGGATGCTAGAAGAAATACAATGCCAAACTAGAATCTTCCATGCTTCATCTCCAGAAATAGCTTGGATAATCCATTTAGCACAGAGAGCAAGGCCCTGTTTCTAAGTGGAGAGCAGGGCAATAGCACCAAACTCTCTTGGGAGACAAAAAAAAAATCTCAAGCAACTCTGTGAAAACCATGATGATCAGAACCAAAAGCCCAAAGAAGTTCTCGGAGCAAATGTTCCAACTTAAGATAGGAAGCTGTGGAGAGAGCCCAATAGGAAGAATAGTACACATGAGTGGCTGCCAGAATCTTTGAACAAATCTGATATTTACCAACAAGAGAAAGAAGCTTGGTGATCTAATATTTGAGCTTTTTGCTAATCTTGGCAAGCACAGCATTCCAAAGCTCCACAAGAGAAGCCTAGAAGGCAAAGGGAATGCCAAGAAAGTAGGAGATTTTCCCGTGTGAAACCCATTTCCATTGAAACTGGCTGAGCCAAGGTGAAGCTGGCAAGAATGAGTGCCGGTAGTAGAGCATTTTATGCCATTGAATGGTAGAGCCAGAGGCTTGACAAAAGGTGTCCAGAAAATTTAAAGCATTTTGGATGTTTTCTTCATCCTCAAGAAGACTAAGAAAGGAATCATTAGAAAAATAACCATTGACAAACTAGGAGGAAGATCCAAGCAAGGAGATGCCACGAAGCAGCCTTGAAGCCATAGAATTAGCTAGCAAGTAGCCAAAACCTTTAGCAACAAGGACATAAAGCATTGAAGCTAAAGGGCAACCTTGCCTGATTGAATGAAAAAATCCAAAAGCCTTAGATTGCAAATTATTCATGGTAATGCAAGCATTAACATCACCAAAGAGAATCTCCATAGACTAAAGGAAATTGGGACCAAAACCTAGAGCCTGAAGCATAGCCAAGATAAAGGGTCATTCAATGCAATCATAGGGTTTAGCAAAATCTATCTTTAAAAAGATAGCCCATTGCTTGGATTTACGAGCCCATTCCATACCTTCCCAAACAACAATGATGTTGTCAAGAATATATCTGGACTTGATGAAGCCAGTTTTCTTAGGCTGCACAATTAAAGGCAACATGTGCCTGACTTTTAGAGAGAGTGCCTTCACAATGATCTTATAATACACAATTAGAAGGGTAATGGGTCTCCAATTGCATATGTCCTCAGGATCACTAGCTTTAGGTATCAATTCGATATTCCCTTTATTTATAATTGCTTCTAATCTTTTAGAATGATATGCTTTGAGATAGACTTTGTGTAGATTAGGACCTATTTTCTCCCAGAGGTTTTTGTAAAATTCACAAGGAAATCCATCACACCTAGGGGACTTGTCATCCACCATGGAGTAAACAACCTCTTTAAGGTTGTTGAGGGAAAGAAGTTGCTAACAGAAAGCTCATTGCTCAACTGCTAGGTGGTTTGGAGTAACAGAGATACACATTTTGAGAACTTCTTCCTAAGCAACCAAAGTTCTTTGAAAAGAAAAGACATTCTCATAGTGATGAACGAATGCTTGCAGGATGTCGGGGAGACTAGATAGAACAGTCGCTCCTTGTTTGATCTTTTCAATCCTAACATTGGTATGATAGGCTCGAAGAGCCTGAATGAACTCCTTCAAGGCCTTATCACCATCCTCCAAGTAGTGGAGATGGGCCTTGATTTGGGCTTCTTGGGAAACATAATTGTCAGCAATTTGCTTGTCATGGCGAAACTTGGCAAGTTGAATTTGTAGATCCACATCAAAGGGGTTGAAGGTGAGAGCCTCAGAGGCCTTTTTGAGGGCAACGGTGTTGGCCTCATAAGAATTTTTTTTGAATATAGCCAACTGACACCCATAGATGCATAGGAACCAAGTAGTTCTAGTAATGGCATCAATCCACCATTGAATCCATCCCCTTTGGGAATGCGAACATGGCTCAAAATTCTAGACATGTTGGATGTGTGAGAGGGTGGAAGCATGCAATGGAATAGATGTATTGAGGAAGAACTAAGACTGGGCCACCTTAGGGATAGTAGTTTGCCAAGAAATGACAAAAAAATTTGGGGGAGTGGTCAGGTAGCATCACATTTGGTAGGGGAATGATAGGAAAATCTCGATACTTAGAAAAAGAGAAAAAAGATTGCCTAGCGATCATAGCACATCAAGAAGATTTAATATGTGATTAGAGCCAGATCGAAAGTTTGACCAAGGGTGCCAAACCCCACTATCCTAGAGGCGGTTGGTATTGGAATCAAAAAGGCCCAATTTATTGTGCATGTAATACCAAGCTTGTCTTTCCCTAGCTATCCAGTGAAAGGGCAGAATGTTGTCTTTGTCAGAGGCCACTGTAACCATATTAAAGTCCCTACACATAACCCAAGTAGTTGGAGGCAAATTTTTAGCTAGCCAGGCCCACAGCTGGGATCTTTCCACATCATCATTGGAAGCACAAACATTAATGACTCCAAAAGAAAGATTGTTAATGGAAAGAAAAAGCCAAATAATTCTATACATGGAGTCGAAACCATGTGAAATAATAGTAGAATGAAGGCAAGGTGATAGGAGAATAACTACACCACCTTGGCTAGCTTCATGTTGGGAAGAAAACATCATGTCATCCTTCCAAATTATGTGGCATGCCGAAGAAAGCATTAAACCAAAAATTTTAACTTCTTGCAGAGAGAGAAAATCCAAATTACCAAGTCTATGATGGACATCCTGAACATTTTACTTTCTAGGGATGTTTGTGAAACCTCAAACATTCCATGAAATGAAGTTCATGAGAACTCTTCCATATCATCTTTGTCCTCAAGAGTGGAGTAGCTATTCTGGATGAAGGTAGAATCATGGTTGAAGTCAAATGAAAAACCCTCTAGATAGCCTGATGCTTCACCTTTGGTATCTTCATATGTACAAGAGGAGTGCAAGAATGTCGCATCACTAATGGTGCTATAGAAGAGGTAGAAAAAGGAGTACGCACCCCAGCCAAGCCAGAAACCCTAGCGGCTAACTTAATCCCCTGTGAGCTAGCAGGGTTTGCAACCTACAAAATTCTGGGTGTCATTCCTTTGTCTGCCACTTGCATCCCTATGCTGGTTGGAATTGACACTATTGTATGAAAAGGAGGAATTTTAGTGACCACAACATAAGACTACTTGGGGGGAAAGGGATTCAAGGGAGCCTTGCCCTTATGCCCAACCCTAACCCATTCTTCCTATTTCCCATCGACCTATTAGATAGGCACCTCTTTAGGCATGGGCTTGACCCTAGGCATAGCTAGAGGGTAGTCCTTGATCTTGTGTTCCATAGATTGGCACCTATAATAGGTGTTGGGGAGGTTCAAGTAAAGAACCTTCTACGAGAAGGTTGTAGTCCCAATTTGAATTTCCATAGAATCCTTGAGATCCATGGAAAGATCCACCTTTATGCAAATGCGTCATTGAGGGCAGGCATTGAAAATTTTCTTAGTCTCCTTGGCGACAACTTTGCCAAGGGCTTTGGCAATGGACTCAATGAAAGGCCAACAAAGTAGGGGTAAACCTGGGAACTCAACCCAAATAGGAACCCTAAGCTTTTTGTCATCTGAGACTGTGAAGTCTTGTGACCACTTTTGAAAAACAAGCAAGGAAGAACACACAGACCATGGTCCATTGTTAAAGACTATTTCTACCTACAAGGGGTTAGTGAAGTGAGATAAAAAAAACCTTTGGTAAGGTTTTGCACAATGTCAAGGCAGACTCCATGAGGAGTCTAGCTATTGTTAACCCATTCTTGGAGCATAACTTTAGGGGGAGTCCTACCCACAAAATAACCTATCAAGGTGTGATGTTCTAACCAATCACATTTACCATAAAATTCTTGCAAAGGAAGGATAATCTTAGGATTAACTCATGAAAAACCTTTGAGACAAACTTGTGCGAATGTTTGTTTAGAGGAGATGTCATGGTAGTTTGAAGCAACAACATGAACACTAGAAAAAACTCGTTCACTACTAGCTAGAGCCATTATAACCTAACCTAAAAAACTCCCATAGTAAAAGTGTGGTGTGACAAGTGGAGCTAATAGAGGGAAATTTTAGATGAGAAGCCATACACAAAAAACTAAAAGATTGCATGAAGTAAGAAACCCTAGCAGAGCATCAACCCCTCACTTCACACCCCCAGTCTATTTCTTTTGATTCACAAAGGGTTTTTCGAAATATCATTTTGATGTTATCCTTTAAAAGCATGAGTGCTTGAAAAAGATGAATACAGTTTTGTTTCTTTGGGTAAAAGATTCTTCTTTAATGATGAAATGAATAAGGGTTTTTAGAAATAAACCCTAACCGACTTGGTTCATATTTCTTGAAGCATATATTGTGAAATATTTTGAATCAGTTTGAAGCAATTGATGTGTCATTTTTGTTGGTTTAAAAAATGAAAACCATGTTTTGATTTTTTAGTGAAATAGTTAGAGTTTGAAGTTTGATTTTTTTTTAAAAAAGGATATCTCAGTGATGTAAATACAAAGAGGGCATTCTTGTACAAGTGTCCTAATTGGTTCAATTTCTTTGAAAACTAATTCTCTTATGTTTCACTTGTGCAAATTTACTTCTCTATTTAAGAGAATGTTGAAACTTGTAAAATCATTCATGTGTTCAACATAGAGTCACAAAAAATTACTGAAACAGTTTTAACGGTGATTTGAAATATTTACTATATTCTTGCCTACATGTATAGGTGTATGATATATAGTTATATGTATGTGTGAAATTGTAATTTAAATCAAAGAGTGAGATAAAGAGGGTTGTAGCCCTAAGAAGTTGTAGTTGTTTATTGTAAAGAGTTGAAACTCAATAAAATTATAGGTTCATGGAGTGGTTTTTCTCCCTATGATGGAACCATAAGGATTTTTGAGGGTTTCCCACTCGGCACAAATCTCGTGTCTCTATCTTTTGTGAGTTACTATCTTCTTACTCTTTCATGTTGAATTTTCATTGTTGAGAAAAAAATATTATGCATTTAGTTTTATGGAATGTTAAATTGAAATCTGTCACTTGCTTAAACAAAAACAACTAGTTCTAATTCAACACCCCCACCCACCCTCACCCCCCCAATAACTTCAATTACTTCCAACTGGTGGTATCAGAGCCTAGGATTCCTATAGGAATTATTGCAATGATTTTTTTGGAAGTAAAATGGCACAAGTTGAAGGAGCTTCCCTTAGTCGGGCTCCATTATTTGATTGCAATGAATTTGTTTTTTGGAAAGTTATGATGGAAGCATTTATACATTCTTTAGATGTTAGAATGTGGGATGTTGTTATTATGAAGTATACTATTCCATCAATAGTACCTACTCATCCAAATGATAAACTTACACATGAGTTAGACAAAAGGGCAAGATATGCTCTTTTGTGTGGGCTTAGTAAAGACATGTTTGCAAAAGTTGTCTACTATAAATCTGCAAACGATATTTGGGTAAAATTGGAAACTATCTATCAAGGAGATGAAAAATTTTAAGAGTGAAAATTTTTAACTCTTAAAATACAATTTGATAACCTAAAGATGAGTGAAGATGAAAACATATCTTCTTATTTTTTGAGAGTTGATGAAATAGTAAATGCTAGAAAAGTTTTAGGAGAACATATTAAAGAGCATGATGTAGTTTTAAAAGTTATACGATCAGTTATACCAAAATTTGAAACTAAGATTTCTAATTTGGAAGAAAAGAAAAGCATTTCTCAATTGACTATACACCAACTACAAGGAACCTTAACTGCTTATGAAATGAGAATTAGCAATCAAGCTAGTTCTACATCAAAAGTGATAGCTTTTAAGGCTGAAAAACAAGAAGAAAGTGATTCAGATTTAACAGATGCTTTAGAAGCATTACTAGTTAGGAGAATGAAAAAGAAATACAAAGGAAAAAAAAAATGTTTTAGTTGTGGTTAATAAGGGCATTTTGTAGAAAAATGTCCAAATATAGAACAAGAAGATAATGATAAGAAAACTATTAAGTTTTCAAAAAGGAAACCTAAAAATCAAAACAAAAGATTCAAGGATTTCAAAAAGAAAAGCCTTTTATCAAAAGAGGACTCAAATGAAGAGTCAAGTGATCTTGATGAAGAAGGAGAAAGTTTCTTTATGGATAAAATAGTTAATGTTCCAAAATCCAAATCTAGTGCATTTGAATCTTCATTTGATTTAGATGAAGAAATTGATCTTGAAGAAGAACTTCTTAAATCATTGCAAGAGCTTAAGAGGTTAAAGAAATTTATTTCAAATCATAAAAATGACAATAAAATACTTCAAGAAGAATGAGAAGAAGAAAATCAGATGATAGAAAATTAGAAACTTTTACTTGACGAAAAAGATTAAAAACTAAATGCATGACAAAATCTATTTGATGAGCTTTCTTTAAGGGTTACTATTTTTATTGTAATGTCTTTGGGCATAAGGAATCTCATTATGATATAAATAGTACTATTCATGTCATAAGAAAATTATTAGATGTTTCAAATGTTTTCATTATGGTCACTTTTCAAATTAGTGCAAATTAAATTTAAAGCCTAAATAGATATGGAAACAAATTGTTAAGACATCTGAAAAATATTTAACTGTAGAAACAACCCTATTTTCTCAAAACTTACAACCTAGGTTTTAGATAGTGGCTACTCACATCACATGACTAGATGTAAAACTAAATTCAAAACCCTAGAAGATTTTGGTGGAGAATTTTTTTCACTTTGGTGATAACTTAGGAGCTTATATAATAGGATGAGGCTCAATAATTTTAAACAAAGATACAACTATTCATGATGTATACTTTGTAGAAGGTTTGAAACATAATCTTCTAAGTGTTTTTCAAATCTATGATAGTGGATATTCAATATCATTTAATGCTAAAGGATGTTTTATCAAATGTAAGGGATAAGGTCATTGCTTGTGGCTTGAGAATAGGTGGAAATCTTTATAATCTGATTGATTATATAGTTCAAGAATCATCACTAATTAACACTTGTCTTATGACTTAGGTAGAAGAAAATTTTTTGTGGCATAAATGATTGGAGCATCTCACTTTTCACAATCTTTCTAGGATTAGTTAGGATAAAAAGGTTAGAGGGCTACCTCAAATCAGCAAACTAGTGAACATATGTGAAGAATGTGTTAAAGGAAAACAAACAAGAGTGTCTTTTAAAACAAAAGAATATCTATCTAACACACCACTTGAACTTGTGCATACTGATTTGTGTGGACCTACTAAACTACATCATTAAACAATGAAAAGTATTTTATGCTATTTGTTGATGACTATTCAAGAATGGTTTGGGTGACTTTTATTAAACATAAGTCATAAGCCTTTGATGATTTCAAAATTTTTAGAAAAATGGTTGAAAGGGAAACTGATCTAAAGTTGAAATGTTTAAGGTTAGATAGAGGCAGAGAATTTAAATCTCAATAATTTATTGAGTATTGTGAAAAACATGGTATTAAAAGACAATATTCAACTGCTTGAACAACACAACAAAATGGTGTTGTGGAAAGAAAGAACACAATAGTTAAAGAGATGGCTAGACCTATGTTGAATGAAGCCAAATTACTTGATAAATTTTGGAAAGAAGTTGTTCATACAACTATTTACATTTTAAATAGAGCTCAAATAGAAGAAAGAACAACTTATACTCCGTATGAATTATGGAAAGATAAAACAACTAATATAAAGAATTTTAAAATATTTTTTTGTAAATGCTTCATTAAAAATAATGATGACTCCTTAGAGAATTTTAATTCAAGGTCTAATGATGGAATTTTTCTTGGATATTCTACACATAGTAAAGCTTTCAAATGCTACAATAAGAGATTGAAAAAGATAGTTGAAGCCATAAATGTTGTGTTTGATGAAAACTCTCTATCTCATAATAATAAAGAGGATTCATAAGAAATCTCATTTTAAAAATTAGAAACCTTACATGATGCTGAAAACTTGGATAATGTTGATTCTAAAATTACTAATGAAACTGAACCAAATAATTGTTCAAATTCTAAAATAATAAATACTGGTCTAAAAATGACAAAACTCCATCCAGAATCATTGCCAAATGACATCCTAAATCTCAAGTCATTGGAGATGTTGAAAAGGGAATCCTAACTAGAAGAAAGGCCAAAATAGATGAATATGCAAATATTGCTGAACACTTCATTTTGGTATCATATTTTGAACCCAAAATACTAACAGGAGCTTTATCAAATCCCTACTAGAAAAATGCTATGCAAGATGAAATAAATCAAATTGAGAAAAATAAAACTTGGGAACTTGTTCCTAGACCTGATGACAAGAATATCATAGGTGGAAAATGGGTGTTACATAATAAATTGAATGAAGATGGAAAAGTAATAAGAAACAGAGCTAGATTTGTATGCAAGGGATATGGTCAATAGGAAGGAATTGATTTTGGTGAAAATTTTGCACCAGTTGCAAGGATGGAATCAATTAGAATTTTTCTTACATATGTTAGTTATAAAAGGTTCATTGTTTACCAAATAGATGTTAAAATAACATTTTTGAATGGTTATCTCGAAGAGGAAGTCTATATGGAACAACCAGAAGGTTTGAATCTTCTGAAAAACTAGATTATGTGTTTTGATTAAAAAAAATTATGGTCTAAAATAGGCTCCTAGAGCTTACTATTTCAAGTTGGACAAACATTTGATTGCAAATGGATTCTCTTGTGGAAATGCAAATAGTATTTTCTATATCAAAGTTATAAATGATGATATTTTGGTAGTTGAAATTTATGTGGATGATATTATCTTTGGATCTACTAATGATCAATTAGAAAAACATTTTTTTCTAACATCAGGGAATCTAAGTTTGAAATATCTCTTTTGGGTGTGCTCACATTCTTTCTTGGTTTGCAAGTTTCATAGCTTGAACATGATCTTTTTCTTTCTCAAACAAAATATGCTAAAGAAATGTTGAGGAAATTTAACATGACTGATTGTAAAGCAGTGATTACTCCTATGGAAATAGGTTTATGTCATGCCCTGACTTATAAAAGGTAAGACACGACAATTTTTTTTTAAATTTAATTTTATTATTATTTTATTATTATTTTTTTTTAAAGTGCACAGAAGGGGGTAATACAACTGAAACTATACCTATTATGAATATACCATTGAACTAGGGGAGGTTTGGAAAAAGACAACATATGTTTCTCGAAGGTATTAGAATGGTACTCTATTCAATTATTGAGTGGAGATAATTAATCCTAATTGATGCGGTAGGATCAGTTTCATTCAAAACTGAGGAATTTGAGTTTCTAGGGAACCAATAAGTTTTCTAACATTCACTAGAAATCTAAACCATAATATAGGAGCTAGAAGATGGTATCACTTTGAATCCACATCTTATTCTTGATATAAGACATTAAGTAGGTAAATGTGAAGCACGAATCCTGCATCCATGTGGTTATAATAATTCCATAGGTTTGAAATGAAGATGTTCAATAATTATCCTATATATATATATATAACCTTAACTTGTTGAGTCCTTAAGTATGTCTTTGTAAAAAAAATCTTACTTTTAATTTCTTTGTCATCTCCAACTATATTGGTGGCTTATGAACTAGATGCTACTGACTAGAGTGGTGGTCAATTCTTTATTTCCTCAAACTACTTCAAGGTATCACTACCTTCTAACCCTTTAACAATAATTAGTATTTTAACATTTCTAGCACTAATCTTACATCCTTCCTAGTACTGTGTTGCTTACAATCCCATAATCTCCACTAGTTTCTTTTATATTATTTAATGTACAAATCTCATTTCTAATCCACTTCCATCTAATTAGATTCTTATAATTTCTTAATTTTTTCCTTAGTCTCAAACATATCCTATCAAACAAATAGTAAACCAATAACTTAATAACTTCAGGTATATATATATATATATAATTCATTATTTTATTTTAATATTACCATCATTATTATTTATAACAATCTCCCTTAGTATTTAACATTTAGGCAAAATGTACTAAATAAAGTATCTTCAAGAATGGTGCTATTCTACGTAGCTATAATATGTCCTAAGTAATTCTTAATATGCAAGTGTAAATTTATATAAAAATAAAATCTATTAAGAAGTTTATTTAATAATAAATTTCCTAAGCTCTTTACTATCAATTAATATCTAATTCAGTAATCCTACTCCTAAGCTAGCATGTAACCTATATCCTTTACATAACCACTAACTAATTACCTTCCTATATCTCAACTTTAGTTTCACTTATACTTAGCACCCTAATCCCTTAATACCTTCCTCATCTAAATTCCTTTTCTAACTTCAATACCAGCCTGAATTTAACTTAAATTATTTCCTAACTACTAGCCACCTCTCTACAACTAAACCTAGCCAAACTCCTAGTATATTAGCTCACATGTACTTCCCACCCCAACCTTTTTATTTTTCTAACTTTTCCTGACTGTCATATATTTCCATGCTAAGGACATGGTCCCCACTTCCACTTACATGGACCATGGTTGGGAAGACGCATTCTTCAAGAGGCCCTCTTTGGATGGCTTACCCCAAGCAATAAAAGGTGGATTTTATTTGCATACTCTTTTCAATGAGTGGATGAGTACAGGGAAGTGTATGGGCTTATCCCATTGATGGGGATGTCTAGTGTGTGGGCTTATCCCATTGATGGGGATCTCTAGGGAGAGAGGCCTGATCATTGTCAGAAACCCAAGCATCTTGTAAACCACAAAGCATGGAGGGTGGGGTCCATAATCTTGCAAGTTTTAAGATATTGTTTTCCTACTCCTTACAAAACAGGCACCTAGATTATGTCTTCTCATAAAACTTTTAGATAAGAAAAAAGATTTTAGGCATATGTTTTTAGATATATATTTTTAATGTAAATTTTTAATTTTTAAAATATAGAAATAAGATAAATAACATTGATTTTAAATAAATAAATAAATTACTTGTAACAAAATTTGAATATATTAATTAGAATGAGAGATAAAAAATTCAATAATTTCTTATATTTATAATCACACTATTATCAATATATTATAAAATTTAATATTTGTTTTCATAAATTATTAAATAAAAAAATACTTTCAGTATATTTTAATATATTTAAGATTTCTAAAAATCTTTCATTTATTTTATAAAATTTAATTTATTAATTTTATTTTATTATATATTCTATGTTTTGTGTTCTTGTGACACTTTGAGATTTTATTTTTTATTATTTTTATATTATAATTGTGCATCATCTTTATCATAATGTTGTGATATTGGATCATGATCATTAGCTATGTTAATTTGTTATGTTATTATTCAATTTTATATTTAAAAATTTAAAAACAAATTTATTAAGAATTTTATTAAATGAATTTTTTAATTGTATGTTGGGCATATCAATCACTATAATTATTATTCTTAAACTTTGGACCTATTGTCTATTGCATTTATTGAATGCTGAAGATTAATTTAATGAACACAAGCATAAAGTTTTTACTATTTTCACATTTATTTAACTATATTATGTTATAGTTATTTAATGAATGTTCCAATTCATTTTGATGATGAATTACAACGTGTGCTACTAAATTTTTTATTATTATTTGCAATAAGATTTTATTTTTAAAAATGATTATGCATATTCTAAATAGTGCCTTAGGAGATTGAAATATCAATAATATTAAAAAATTTATTCTAATATTTCGTTCACTTATTGATATATTTTATTTAGTTTTTAAAATTTTAAAATAAAAGGTCACAAATCTATAACTATTTTACTTATCTAAAACAAGTAATATTTATTTAATTACTATATTTTAAAATTTTAAAAATTACAACAATATAAAAATAATAATAATCTATTTAATATCTAAAATAAAATAATTATTTTCACATTATATACTTCTTTAAAATATATATTATTAAATTTATAATTAATTAATTTAATAATATGTAAAATTATTTCATTATTTTTTATAATATATTAACGATAATAATTTTTGTATATTCCATTCTAATTAAAATACATAAATTTCACTAAAAGAAACTTACTTTTCCAACAAAAATTATTCTATCACTATATTTTCAAAATTAAAAATTTACAAAATTTTAAAATATATCTAAAATCTTCTTTGAAAATAATAATAATTTAATATTATATTAAACATTAAAAATTTACAACAATACAAACATCATAATAATAAAAATAATTATAAACATAATTCAATAAACTTATAAGTGGTGAAGTCTATGTTTGACAATCTTTTAGGCCTTGCATATCTTTCATCTCTACATGTCCACTAACCCTTTTTGGTAAATAAAGGGATGGTTGAACTTAATATAGTTTTAATATTTTTGATGCTATAACTTTATAACTTTGAAACAATTTTAACTATGATGTGTCTCACAAACATGATTTCTAATTCATTTAAGATGAGGACTCTCACTCCTGTAATTCATTTTGCTCCTTTAATTTCTTTACAATGATGATTCCTCTAATTCTAATTCTTTTAGAATTATCACTCCTCTAATTCTATTTTCATTTAAGTCATGTTAAATAAAATGAGTACTAAAAAATAATATGAATATTAAAAAAGGTGAAAGTCATGTTAAATCACATGAGTAATAAAAAAAGGTGAGTCATATTAAATAACATAACTAATAAAAAAAGTGAAAGTCATATTAAATAACATAAGTACTAAAACAGTTCATTCTTTAGTGTGAAAAGGTCAACTTAAATTCAATTTAAAAGAGAACTCAACTTATTCATTTAATCTATTTAACATGAATACTAAAAATGAATACCAACTTATTCATTTAATCTAATTCATCTAAATCATTCAAAGGCTCTCACTCATCTAATTCATCTAATTCACCTAAGTCATTTAATTCATTTAAGATTAAGACTCTCACTCCTCCTCTAATTCATGTAATTCATCGAAGTCATTTAATTCATCTAAGTACTAAAATGTGAATTCCACTCCTCTAATTCATCTAAGTCATTTAACATGAAAATAAGAATAATTAGGGTGATTGATATGCCCAACATACAATTAGAACATTTATTTTAAAAAATTCTAAATAAATTCATTTATATATATATATATATATATTTTAAATTGAATAATGACATAACAAATTAACATAGCTAATCGTCATGTAATATCTTAACATTATGATTATCCGATGCACAATTATAGTATAAAGATAAAAAAATAAAAAATCAAAGTGTCACAAGTACACAAAACATAGAATATATAATAAAATAAAATTAATAAATTAAATTTTATAAAATAAATAAAAGATTTTTAGAAATCTTAAATATATTAAAATATACTTATTAATTTTTTTTTAATTTAATAATATATTAAAAAATTCTTAAATTTTATAATATATTGATAATAGTGTGATTATAAATATAAGAATTATTGAATTTTTTAATAAAGAAAAACACTTTCACAATGAGTCTTTTCAATCTTCCAAAGGTTCACCTTGGTTGGATTGTGTTCAAAAAGGTTTGGAACTAGTTTTCCCCAAGAATTTCCATGGTTCCACTACCTACACATTAGACTTGAGCAACAACAGCCTAGGAGTTGATATAAAATATATATCATAAATGCACAAAAGTCCAAATTTTACGAAATCCATATCAACATATTTTAAATTAAATTTTTTTTCCTAATCATTTCAAACAATTCATTCAAAATGTTAAAATATCAAAATTCGAACATCGTATATAGTCATAAATCAAATAATCAATTTTAACATACTTAATTGTCATAATCAACTTTTATTTCTCAATCATTTTCATATAAAGTTTTAGAAATGTTAAAATGTTAGAATCTGCATTTCAACATTAATTTCTAATCTAATGATCCAACTAACATTCTAAACCACATTCTAATCCATTTCCTATCGAATAATGAAGTGTTGGATCTATATTGCTAAATCAGACAATCATTAGAATTAGTTTCTTAGGTTAACACCACAAATAATGAAATCATCATAGCTAGTATTCTTTAATTCAAATACATATAATTTGAATACTAACGCTATTGTGTTATCATTATGAGATATTAAATTATAAGAGCGGGTGTTAATCCATCTTTTCACAAAGGTCTCCTAAAACAATTATCCTAATAGATCATAACATAATATGAACCCATCGGCATAGCTTTCTAAGTCACAACTCTTGACTCTTTATTCCATAGGGTCCTAGCTTACCGATCTAATAACATTTTGAATCTGATATTTATGATGAATGACTACAATGTATATCAGTCTTAACAAGATCTTAGGTCCAATATTAATAAGGAAGATGCCAATCATGAAATGTCTAAATCTTGAAACCTACTTATCATCCTTCTATCATATGGTGTATGATGACAGTCTATAGTTCACATACCATACATTAGAGGAAAGAACATGACACCTCACCTCTTCTTGCTTCCTAGTTCTTACCATATTTATGTTGTTCAGGGATAACAATATGGTACTAGGGTACGGGCCTTATAGTTTCAAGTTAGTAAAGGATGATGATTCACCTTTTGTATACCAAACCATATATAGATCCATGATTGGAAGTCTATTATAGCTCACAACATCTAGACCTGATATAATGCAAGCAGTTTGTATGTGTTCAAGATTTCAGTCTAATCCTAAACAATCTCATCGTAATGCAGTGAATCAAATTCTAAAGTACATTCAAGGTACTCTTGACTTTGGGTTATGGTATCCTCATGGTGATGATTTTATACTTTCTAGTTATACTGATGCAGATTGGGGTGGATCCAATGATAAGAAGAGCACTAGTGGTGCAACATTTGTCCTTGGTGATTGTTTGGTTGCTTGGCATAGCAAAAAACAAGAATGTGTTACTTTATCTACTTTTGAATCCAAATATGTTTCTTTGACTACTTATTGGATTCAGCTAATTTGGATGGATCATTAGCTATCTATTTTAGGTATTCAAGTCTCAAAGTCTATCTCTATCATGTGTGATAATATGACTTCAATTCAACTCTCTTATAAAAAATGTTGCTATCAAAATTCATTTCTTGCATGATAAAGTTCTTAGCAATGAATTTATGTTGATTTATGTACCAAGTCAAGGATAGCTAGCAGATATTTTCACTAAAGCTCTTGCTAGGGAATCTTTTGAACAGTTAAGAACTTGATTGAGAGTTTTTTGTCAATCAATGATGATATAAAAAATTACAAGTATTATTCTATGTTAGGTTTCTGGTCCTATTCATAGAAATTTATTTTAACTTGATCAAAAAGTAGATGTCCTATGCTTTTCATGCAAAATTTTTGGGGATGATAAGGGAATTAATGAATTAGTTTCACAGTTTCAATCAGTTTTAGTTGGAATCAATTTCACAATTTTTTTTTCAATGATTAGTACATGTTAGTCAAGATGTTAAATGTTGTGGCATTAAAAAACAAGGGTGAATGACTACATATAAGAAAAGTTACTAAACGTTGTGGCATCTTAAATGTCTTTAAAAAGCCTGGGCAAATAATAGGCATGGGCTGTATGTGGCATTTATGAGATCTATCAATGCATGTAGTAAGTTCAATGTGCTTTGAGAAGAGCTCGCCAAATGTCATTCTTGTATGGTGGATTTGAAAAGTTTTTTTAAAAGTTGTTTTTATTCTGGGTATTGATAATGAACAATTCAATTCATTGTTTCTTTGAGAAAACTAACACTTTGTCATGGTGATTTACATACTCTAATATGGTGTTTTTGTGAAAGGATTGGTAACAACAAGGTTTTATGATTGTGAAGGTAAACTCATTTGGTTAGATGCTGATATGCAGAGATTGACAAATATTTTTCTAATTCTTATATGTATTTTGTATACCTTGGTGCAAGCATTTTTTCCTAGAGAATAGTGGATCTAAAAGGGCTTAAAGATGTGATGTAGGAGCAAGGAAATAATAAGGGTTTTTCATTCTTTCTATCTTTTTAAAAGGAAGGGTATGTGCATAATAGGAATGGCTGATTCTTTGAATGTGATTTTGAAAGAATTTTTTTAAATTCTTGACTGAAAAATTATAGTATATTTGTTTTGTTTCACAAAGGATTTGTTGAAATATCATTTTCATATGCTCCTAGGTTTGAAAAACATGAATATAGTTTTATTGCTTTGTGTAAAATATTCTTCTTCAATCACGAAATGAATAAGGGTTTTTATAAATAAACCCTAACTAACTTGGTTCAGATTTCTTGAAGCATATATTGTGAAATATTTTGAATTAGTTTGAAAGAGTTGATGGGCAATTTTTCTTTGGTTTAAAAAATGAAACCATCTTTTGATTTTATTAGTTTAACAATTAGAGTTTGAAGTTTTTTGTTGGTTGAAAAAGGATATCTTAGTGATGTAAATACAAAGAGGGAATTCTTGTATAACTACCCTAATTGATTCAGTTTCTTTAAAAACTAATTCTGTTATGTTTCACTTGTATGAATTTGCTGCTCTATTTAAGAGAATGTTGAAGCTTGTAAAATCATTTAGTGTGTTCAAAGCACAAAAAATTATTGAAATATTTTTAACTATGATTTGGAATATTTATTATATTCTTGCCTACATATATAGGTTTATGACATATAGTTATATTTGTATGTGAGATTGTATTTTAAATCCAAGAGTGAGATAAAGAGGGTTGTAGCCTTGAGCAGTTCTAGCTATTGATTTTAAAGAGTTCAAACTCAAGAAAATTACAAGTTCATGGAGTGGTTTTTCTCCCTATGATGAAACCATAAGGATTTTTGAGGGTTTCCCACTTGGCACAAATCTCGTATCTCTATCTTTTGTGAGTTATTATCTTCCTACTCTTTCATGTTTAATGTTGATTGTTGAAAGATAAATCTTATGCATTCAATATTATCGAATGTCAAATTGAAATCTATCACTTGTCCAAACAAAAATAACTAATTCTAATTCACCTCCCTCTTAGAACTTCAATTACTTCCAACATACGTGTGCAATGCAACGTGGTTGTAGTTTGCATTTTCAGGTGGACCATATTCACGTGTGTTTAGCTGGGATAATAATTTGTCATTTTTTGGATCTATAATACTCATTTTTATTTGTTTTGGAGATTTAGACTTGGGTCAAGTTAATATTCTAGATTTAGACTTGGTTTCCTAGTTCTATATTCTATTTTTATTTATCTCAGCCTAATTTTTATTTGTGTAACTAGGAAATGACATCTTAGTATTCATTCAAAATTTAACTTGTAGATGGTTTCCATGGATTCTTCATAAAAGATAAAGAGTAAACATCTTTTATGGCTATCATTTTTTAAAGTAACTAAAGCTAATAATATTGTGAAAAAAGAATTCGAATCACATAAAAGAAACTGAATCAAAAGTACCAAACTTTAAACTATAAAGCTGAAATCAATACGTGCATGTAACATATCTAATTAAGATGAAAGTAAAGGCATGCATAAAAATAGATAACACAATATTTGATCAGCCAGAAACCCTCCAAAATGAGAAGGTAAAACTAGGGTAGGGATGACACCCACAACTTATCACTATAGCAATATGTAACTTGTAAAAGTTACAAAATTTGACCATCATCAATGGCCTACCCTGTGAGATGCCTACCCTATTAAAGGCTCCAAAACCCTATTAATGGTGTACCTATCTAATGGATTTACAAAAATTCACTTGGAATGCCACCCTGTTAAATGATTTAAAAAATGGATATTAAACCAACCTATCTTCCCAGAATTTTCATTCTCCTAATACAATGGCTAGAAAGTATAGTAGAATGTGTTGACCTGATTACTTAAAATTTCCAATTGCTAATTTTAGATTGATTTTTAGTCCATTTTGACTTGATCCTCTTTGATCTGATATGATTCTGTATGAAGTGTTGATGCTCTCTTCTAACGTTAATTAATCTGACAATTCCTCTACTTTACTAATTCACCTGTGCTCTTCACCCTTTTGTTCTTCGCTCTCTTTCACTCTGAAATTCCTCTCTTCTCAATCCTCACTATGTGAATCATGGAGTCTTCATCCTTCTTAACAAGGTTTACATGACTTAGGGTTAGGTATGAATCTATGGTTGACATTCATCTATTTTGCCTCTTTAGCTTTACAATTTTTTCATTGGTTGCATGCAGAGTACATAAGAACTCTAATAGATTTGATCTTATCTTTCAGATTTGAAATCTATATATTGACTATCATGAAACATGATTTGCATCTAAGTTTTTGAAGGAACAACCTCATATGACAATATTGTGTCACTTGGCACTTGTTGATTGCTAAAGCTTGACACTTGTTAATTACTGATGCTCAACATATATGGGAATTTTTTCCTACTTGACACCTATAGTTTACTCAGAACATATACTACCTTGACATCTAATAGTCACTCGACAGTTGAAACATGCTCAGCACTATCTATCTACTTGGTATCTGAATGACTTGGCACTTGCTAAATTTTTGGCTCAGCACATATTGTAACTTGACATCAACTTAGAAAATTTCATAAGTGTGTTGACACTCAATTGTCAAAACCAATTTGAGATCAACAATCTCTTCCTTTGACATGAGTATCAAAAACACTTAACTATGTATGATGAATGTAATCTCATCGAGTATAATATACATTTTGTTCGGCATATATATAGAACTTCAAAATTGTTCAAAATTTTGTGAAGGACTATATACCTCAAAATTTGTAAGTCCCCTTAAGTTGATGTGCCTTTTTTGTTTGCAAAATTTCTCATGCTGGATTTGTCTGATGTTGATTCTGATATGTCTTTCCTTGTCATTCATTCTCTTATCTACCTTATTCTAACTCCCCTTTTCAGACATCTTCCCTTGCAAATATAGTTTCCTTTTAGCTTTTCTATTTCTTCCCATCAATTTTTTTTCTCCCCCAAAATTGTATTATCTCCCCCTTTTTTGATACTTATGTCAAAGGGATCTATATGTTAACTAAATATTTTTCCAAAAAGGATTTATTTGCCTCCATTACTATCTTAAGAGCAATATCCAAATTTTCTAGTGGAATTTCCAGTGATTTAAGCTGGATGGCTAACTCTGTTGCAAGATGAACTAGGCCTTCTAATGTAGAAAGATTAGGGTGTTTCTTTATAACATTCTCAATATAGGCTAGTTTTTTTTGCAAAATTTCCATGTGTGGGGTTCTGGCAGATTGAATCTGTATCAATTTGGCCTTTGTATTTGCCTCATCTATTGTTAACATGGCTAGTTCCTTTTGAGTGTGAAATGTAGTTTGAAAATGCTTCTTACTCTAAGCTGGATCTTTAGGTAGTTGCATGCTAGATATCTTTGGATTCCTCTCCAAGCTCATTATTTTCTAGTTGGTTTCTTGTGTGAAAATTGATGGGTCACACAATTTTGAATACAATGAGAATATGTTCTCAAGTACTGCCTTTACCTTTTTAATCTTCTTTTCTAGCTCTACCTATGATAGTGCTATTTTACTATATATTCTTTCATTCACCTTTGTTTGAAACCTCTTTTCTAACCATTCTAATAGTTCGACATTTGTATCAAGGTCTTCATTTTGTACCTAGTCCACTATACTGGATAGTTGCTCCATAATGGGCTTAGTTTCATTAGGTACCTACAAGCTAAATGCATCTAGAAATATGTCTTTTATTTCAATTAATACTTTCCTCTATTTATGTTGATTTCTGAGTATCTCCCATTTCTTTTTCTTTTCTAGTGCCTCTTGCACTTCATTTAACTGTTCAATGTTCATGGTTGCATAATCATACTTAGGAATGACTATTTCTTCATCTAGTGTAGGGTCTCCATAGTGAAGTACCCTTGCAACCTTTTTAGACCTCAAGCATGGTGCTAAAATTTGAAGAGTTATTTCTTCAGTGCTCATCTTTTGAGTCATTTGGAGTCCCTAATGTAAGAAAATTTATCAATATTTGTATTATCTCTTGCTCCTTCTCCTTTAGGGTCTCCTCCTCTATTCTTCCTTGATCAATAACTATTATTTGTGGTGGTGCATCTTGTTCTTGTTCAATATGAATAGAAGTATCCATCTATCCTATTTGATCTTTTTTTGGCTCCTCGACAATTGTAGTGACAGTAACTGTGGAGTCAACCATAGTTGATGTATCTTGTGTAGCTTGCTCTTTAAGTTGTCCACTTTAAGATATTGGGATATGAGAAGGTGGTTCTTGTGGATTCACCTTATCCCTTGTGATATCAGCTATAGTCTTTTGTAGTTCTTCTACACTCACCAAGACTGAATTTGTACAAAATTAAGCTTGTAGTGTAGTCTGGTGAAGAATCCTTTTAAGATCATCTATAGTTAGTGGATTTATGTTTTGACTAAAATTGTCAGGAACATCTTGTATAGTTATTGTATCTGCAAGTGTGTGGATAACATGTGGAGGACTTGGAGGTGGCAATTGTGTGTCTTGTACACTTTTTTCTATTTGCTACTATTCAGCAGTTGCCATTTTATCCTTTTGTGTTTCCTTCTCTATTTTACTATCTACCTTTTCTTTTTCTTCTTATTCTTTCTTATCATTGTCCTCTTCTTCTTAATTGTTTCTTCCCTTGAAGGGATATGCCTCTCCATCTTTGACAGTTTTCAAGCCATAAATCAATTTCCACATTAGAGTGGACGTTTTCACATCTTCAATTTTATGATGAAGGATACTAAAGGCTCTATACTTGGGTGCAAATTTTTTCACATGCTTCTTATTTTCCTTGCTAATTTTCCCTTTAATGAGTTCAAACATTACTCAAGCCAATGTTGACTCTCTTATTTCTTTTTCCATATTAAGGCAATAATGGGATTTATTTTTTACAATAGAATATAACTCCTTAGGAATTGAGTTGTCAAGTTCAACTGGACTATTCTTGAACTTGGCCATCATAGTGTAAACTAATTCTTTAAATGTTTTTTTCTTCTCTATTCAATTTATTAAAATCAATGCTTAATAATCCAAATAAGTCTGCATTATCTCTAATGTTATCACATATATTTTCTAAATCAGACTTAGTGGTGTGACTTACGACTCTAAATTGGCTATTGTCATTAGATTCAATCCTTTCCTCATCTGATTCAAGAGGTGCAACATATTTTCTTCTCAACTTCTTCTTGGCTAGACCTTCCTACTTAGTACTCTTGTTCTTTTCTTGCTTCTTAGCCTCCTTTTTTTTAGCTCTTGTACTTGCCCTTGTAGTAGGTTTTTTTGGGCTTTCCTTGGCTATCCTTTTGCCTTTGGGCTAAGCTACAGATTATTTTTGAGCTTTTCTCTTCTTTGTGTCTAGCTTGGTAGCTACTTCCTTGGTTTTTTCTTCCTCCTTAGCACCTTCTTGCTCTTATGCATCTTCTCTCATGCCCTGTGTTAAGGCAAGTGGCTCTTGGCCTTGTTCTTCTTCATCATCATCATCATCATTCTCTTCCTCTACTTCTACTATCCATTCACCAAATCTAGCCTTAAGCTTCTTAATTATTTAATGACTTTATAAGAAATCAATTTAATTATTTCCACTTAGCCTTTGAAGGATGAAAGGCTAAGAAATCTATTGAGAGGTTAAAGAGATGAGGACATTACAGTCTACCCCTCTAGAAATTTCTTGTCCCCAAGCAATCTCAACTCTGGATGTTGTAGAATCTCTTCAATCTCCCATGTAGCATCCTTAATAGGTAGGTTCATCCATTTATTCAAATAATCTCTAATGACATGGCTTCTCAATTTCTCCTATCTAAATTTTAGTATAGCCTCTGGTATCAAAATCAACTTACCTTCATCATCTAAGGGTGGTAGAACTGTAGAAGGAGCCACATGATGTCTTAATGCCTTCTTGAGGCATGATAAATGGAAAATATTGTGCACTTTTCTGTACACCAGCAACTCTAGCTCATAGGCCACTTCACCCAACCTGGAAGGGTCCATACTATCATGGCTTGAGCTTCTTTGCACCACTCTTCTTTAGAGTAGACTGTCTACATGGTTGCAACATCAAATACACCATGTGTCCAACCTCAAAAGAGTGTTCCACTCTCTTCTAATCTACATATTATTTTTTTTGGCTTTGTTCCTTCTAGATGTTTTCACGAAGAGCCCTCATGATAGCCTAATTTTCCTAGAACATGTCTCTAGCACCAGGCACTCTACTATCACTTATCAACAAATCAAGAAAGCTAGGAGCCTCACAACCATACAAGGCCATGAATGGTGTCATTTTAATAGAAATATGGTAAGTGTTGTTGTAGTAGTACTCACAAAGGTATATCCACTTAACCCATCCTTTTTGCTGCCCATCGATATAATTTCTAAGGTACCCTTCCACCCATTTGTTGACTATCTCTATCTATCAATCTGTTTGAGGGTGGTAACTAGTACTTAGAGAAAGCTCAATCCCACACAATCTAAAAATCTTATTCCAAAAATTGCTCATTAACCAACTGTCTCAGTCACTAACAATGTTTTGTGGTAATCCATACAATCTAAACACCTCATGAAAAATAGTTTGGCAGCCTGTGTAGCTGAATATGAAATAGTGATAGAAAAAAATTGTGCAAACTTGATCAAGTGATCAACCACCACATAAATACAATCCTTGAGTTGCACCTTTGGAAACCTTGTGATGAAGTCCATAGATATACACTCCTACTTCTTGTTTGGAATTGGAAGTGGCTATAATAAACCAGTAGGATATGTATGGTTCTATTTGTTCTGCTAATAAACAACGCATTCTCTATCATATTGTAGAACATTAGATTTTATATCCTTCCAAGCGAACCTCTCCCAAATCTATCGATAGGTTTTGAAATACCCAGGATGGCCTACCAATGGTGAATCATGAAAAGACCTCAACACTATGTTCTTTGCTTTGGATCTTGGAGTCAAGAAAATCCTCCCCTTGTAAATGATAAGAGCATTCACCACCATGTACCTATTATCCTATAGTGACCCATAAATAATACTTGAAGCCCAAGAATCCTTAGCATATTCTTCCACAATCAAATGACTCTAATCCTCTGAAACCTTAGCCATAGAGTTTAAATGTGGTCGGCGAGACAAGGCATCGATGACTATATTCTGTAAACCTTTGACAAAAGAAATGTCAAAATCATAAGATTGCAACTTGCTTACCTACTTTTGCTGATGGCCATTAAGATCTCACTACCCAAGTAAATTTCTCAAGCTATTATGGTCTATTTTAACAGTGAACTTACTACCCACTAAGTATTGCTTGAACTTGGCCAATGCATGCATAATGGCCAACATTTCCTTGTCATATATACTGTAGTTCCTCTCAAGGTCCCTCAACTTCCTATTTTCATATGAAAATGGATGTTTTTCTTGCATAAAGATAGCTCCAATCCCCTCACCTGAAGTGTCACACTACAACTCAAAGGGTCTAGTGAAATCAGGCAATGCAAGCACTAGGCAAGTAGTCATAAGTTGTTTGAACATCTAAAAGCATTCCTGAGCCTCATGAGTCCACACAAAAGCCCCTTTCTTAGTCAAATCTATAAGTGGTGCTAAATGGTAGGAATACCCATTGACAAATCTATGATAGAATCCACATAAACCCAAATATGCTCTAAGTTGTGTCAGATTTGTTGGAGTAGGCCACTCAATAATTGCCTTGACCTTATTTGGATCCATTCAAGCTCTATCTACACTAATGATGCGACCTAAATACAATAATTTTGTCTTTCCCAAGTCACATTTTGATTCCTTGGCCTATAGAGATTCCTTACCAAGAATACCCAAAACTATGTCAAGATGTGCAAGATGCTCTTCCCATGTTCAACTATAAACCAAGATATCACCAAAGAAGAATAACACAAATTGCCTCAATTGTGAATGAAATGCCCTATTCATAGTAGAGTAGAATGTAGTAGGGGCATTGGTTAGCCCAAATGACATAACCACAATCCCAAAATGTCCATAATGGCAACAAAAAGTTGTCTTCTCAATATCTTCTTCTCTCACACAAGTTTGGTGGTAACTTGATCTTAGATCAATTTTGGAGAAGTAATTGACACCATGCAATTCATCAATCAATTCATCAATCCTTGGAATGGGGTAATGGTTTTTTATTCTTCTCTTGTTAAGAATTCTATAATCATTACACATCCTTAGAGTACAATCCTTCTTTTTAACAAATACTACTGATGAAGCAAAAGGTGACTTACTCAGTCTAATATGCCCCATAGCTAGCAACTCCTTGATAGTTTTTTCTATCTCACCTTTAAGCTACTTAGCATGCCTATAGGGAGTGACTATAATAGGCTTAGTACCCTTCTCTAATTCGATGATGTGTTCTATCCCTCTATTTGGAGGTCTACTAGGTGGAATCTTGCTAAAGACCTTATCATGCTTGATCCTCAACTCTTGTATATCAAGATGATAAATAGATTTTTGTGGCTCTTCCTGTGTTGGCTTCAAAACACAACCTACTGCCCACTCAAAAATGTCATGATGCAAGAGATGTTCCATTTTCTTGAGAGAAATAATCTTGCAACTGGTGTCTTTGAGTGCTTTCAATACATGAGTGTGTCCATGCATCTCAAATCTCATTTTCATCTCACAGAGGTTTAGGGTGAATATTTCTATGTCATGTAACCATGTCATTCCCAAAACCATATCTGTGTCTCCCATGTCCACCACATAAAAATCTGCCTTGAACTCATAGTTATTCAAGCGCATGGGCAATTTTGAAATCATTTTGTCACACCTAAGAGTGAAACCATCAGCAACCTTAACTCAAATTCCCTCAAAATTCTCAGTCTATAAACCATGCCTCTCAATAAGCCTAGTATCAAAGAAATCATGTGTCGCACTTGTATCAAGAAGAGTAATAATATTTTGACCAAAAAGAACCCCTCACATCCTAAAAGACCCTTCTTGCTAAATACGTGTGAGACAAGCCTCTTTAAGCTTCACTTCTTCCTCTAATTCTTCATCATGTTTTGATTTTTTTGATTCTAAATCATTAATTTTGGATTGCTGGTCTGAATCAGAATCTTCAATTAGTGCCCACATTACACAATTTGACTTCCCTTTAGGTTTCATAGGGTAGTCATGGTTAATATCATATTGTCCCTTAAAATAGAAGCATAGTTTCTTCTTCCTCAAATCATTAAGAGTCTCATGGTCAAGTGGAAAAGTAGACTTATCTTTAGCTTCTTCCTCCTTAGAAAACTTCTTGTTGTCATGACTAGAAAATGTTCCCTTTCATGTAAACCTGCTGGTAGGGGCAGTAAACTCCATGCTTCATGCTTTCTTCATTGCTTCCTATAGTGAGGGAGGATTGAAAGCTTTCAACCAACCCTTCAATGGCTCCATCAATCCTTCCATGAATAAAACCACCAATCTTTTTTCACTGATGTTAGGAACCATGATTGATAACTATTGAAATTCATTCACATAAGCATCAAGGAAACCATGTTGTTTTAGTTGTGCCAATTCATGGAAACTCACCTTAGGATCTTTGACATCAAACCTTTCAATTAGCTTGTTAGTAAACTCCTCATATGTAGTGATAAGATTGTGTCTAAGAGTGACTAATCCATGATACCACCACTCATGAGCAACTCCTTCAAGATGTAGTGTGGTAAATCTTATGGCATCCTCTTCAAGCATTGGTCTCAAGGAAAGATAATTATCAAGCTTTTCCACCCAAGAGCTGGCTGTGCATTTGTTACTTCCATCATAGTAAGGCATATAAATCTTACCAAGTGTTTGTTGATAGTCATTTCTAGGAGCATAGTGATCATTCCTTCCTCCTCTCCTATTTCTTTGATTCATGAATTGATCAAATGTCCATATTTCTCTCATATCAGGAGGAAGAGTGGTATACTCCAAGTAGGCCTGTCTAGCTTCATCTCAAAATGAAATAGCTGGAGTAGCATGTGGTTGTTCTTCTCTTGGTATAAAGGTTGAAAAAAGAAGCCTAGAGGTTATTCCTCTAGTGTCTTCAGCATGATGTATAGACCTTCCCTTATTATCTCCACTATGTTCAACCATGTTTTGATTTTGATTGGTTGTATTCTAATTTTGAGTGGTGCGCTGATCCATTTTTGCTAATAAGCATGACAACATATCAAGAATGGTATCAAATTTTCTTTTAGCTCTTCCATCCCTATTTTCTTCTTCTTCCATATTTTGAACTATTTTGTTGGTATCTCTTTCCCTTAATGCTTTTGAGGATGTATCCCCTTCAACCTGTGGATTTTGATATTGTTATTTCCATTCTTCCTCTCAATGCCTTTGTGTTAAGTCAATAGTGTCGAGGTGTTGCATTATTTCAAAAGTCAAAGATTTACTAGATCTAAGTTGATAAGGTTGTTACTTTGAATTTTGTGAACCAAATGGAAGATAAGGATGTTGAGCTAGTGGTACAAATTTTTAGATTAATGGTTTAGGTGAATGTAGGTGGATTCCACATGATATTTCTAGAAGAAACAAGATGGAGGGAAGATTCATCGTATGTTACCTAATGCATTCAAACCAAAAATATGAGTGGGAAATGAATACCAAACTCTTACTTAAGGAGTTACAAGTCAAGAAGTGAATAGAGAGAGTGGTTGGTAAGAGTGTGTGGTGTTAATAAGAAGGCATTGAGAGGAAGAATAGAGCATATACACTCTACTTTGATAAGTGACCATAGAGGTAATTGCATTGGAACAATGAGCAAGAAGACTCAAGGAGACAAAGCTTAAAAGGAGGACAAGCTGCCAGAGCTGCAGAGATTAAAAGCCGAGAAATTTTATGAACTAAATAGAGATCTAAAATCTACAAGTTATGTTATGAGTTATATAAGATCAAAAGCCCTTACTGTTACTCTCTTGCAATTTTGTTAGTTAGGGAAAAATCCTATGCACTTAGTTTTTTCTAGCAACCATTGAGAAATCCTTTAACAAGGTGACATTCCAAGTTGAATGTTCTAAAGTCCTTTAACAGGTACACTCCTAATAGGGTTTTTGAAATCCCTTAACTGGGTCACATTTTATAGTGTGTTGTAGCCTTTAATAGTGCAAGTCTTTCATAGGGCATCACTTTAGAAGAGTGAGAAACAAGGTAGCATGTTACTGGTGGTTTATCCCAAATTGGGTTTCCATGTAAATTACTATGTTATGTGTTGTTCTTTCATGTTTAATTTCTACATGTTGATTTATCAGTAACTTGCTAAGAAGAATGTTGAGCTTGGATGCATGGTTAGTTTAAATGGCTCACTATACTTAGTGAAATAGTTTTATAAGATATTTAGACCTTGAATAACTAATTCACCCCCCACCCCTCTCAATTATTTTTAAAGTATCTCTAACAAACACAATATTTGATCAACTAGAAACCCACCAAAATGAGAAGGCAAAATTGGGGTGGGGATGACACCCAAAACTTATCACTACAACAATATGTAACTTGTCAAGGTTATGAAGTTTGACCATCATCAATGGTCTGCCCTGTGAGAGGCCTACCCTGTTAAAGGCTCCAACACCCTATTACTTTTGTACCTATCTAAATTATTTACAAACATTCACTTGGAATGTCACCCTACTAAAGGATTTATAAAATTTCTATTAAACTGACCTATCTTCATAGGATTTTCATTCTCCTAATACAATGGCTAGAAAGTATAGTAGAATGTGTTGACTTGATTACTTACAATCTTCGTTTGCTCATTTTACATCAATTATTAGTCCATTTTGATTTGATCCTTTTTGATCTGATATGATTCTATATGAAGTGTTGATTTTCTCTTTTGATGTTAATTGATCTGACAATTCCTTTGCTTTACGAATTCACCTATGCTCTTCATCCTTCTATTCTTCACTCTCTTTCACTCTGATATTCCTCTATTCTCAATCCTCTCTAATAGATTTGATCTTACCTTTAAGATTTAAATTTTTTATATTATCTATCATGTAATATGATTTGCATCTGAGTTTGGGAAGGCAGACACTCATATGACAATACTATGTCACTCAGTACTTGTTGATTGTTGATGTTCGGCACTTGTTAATTGCTGATGCTAGGCTCATATAGGAATCAGTCCTACTTGGTATTTATAGCTTACTTGGCACATATACTGGCTCAACATCTATTAGACACTCAACAATTGAAACTTTATCAGCACTGTCTATCTGCTCGGCATCTGAATGACTTGGCACTTGTTAAATTTCTGGCTTGGCACATATTGTAACTCAACATCAACTTAGAAAATTTCTTAAGAGTGTTAACACTCAATTTTCAAAACCAATTTGAGATCAACTAAAGTGTGTTAAATGTGGATGAAAAAATATTAATAGAAAAAGTAAAAGCCTTATATTACGCTTTCATTACTACCCACTAGCTCTTTTACATAACACTGGTTACTAGCTTGACCAAGCTTAAAAGGAAAATTGAATGCATATGATAGTGATGCATGGTAATTTTATTTTATTTCCCTCTTCCATATCCATGTTGTTGTTTCTACTAGACATATGTGAAAGTAGATTAGATCACATGGCTGCACTAGATCCATCTGATCCAATCATTTGAAGATGCTCGACTTCTTGTGTCAAGGTTGGAGAGTTGTCCTTTAAGGAGGCACATTGAGGAGGTAATTAGTCTATGGTTGGGTAGTAAAAGTAACTTAGACACTCTTCTGGTTCATGTCAATAGATGGACAATGTTTTGATGGCTTCAAAATAAGACTACATGTGGATGGACACAAGTCTGATAACACGTTCATTTAATGTTTTATATTTTGATATTTGGTCTATTTTATGTAATGTATTCATGTTTCCTTAATTTTTGATGAGAAATAGGGCTAGAGGCAAAAATGGTCCAAAGGATAAAACTAAGAATCAATGGTTGGATCAAATTTTAGCTCTCCTTAATTAGCAAATTCAAAGTATGGATAAAATGGAAAATGCAATGAGGGATAGGAAAGCTAAGGAGGAATTGAGAAAGCAAGAGGAGAACCAGTGCATGGAAGCTATGCGTAGACTTGAGGAAGAATGAAAGAAAAGGGAAGAAAATTAGTTGCTAAAGATGCAAATGAAGATAGAGGAAGATAGGATGAATGAAGAGGAGCACAAGTAGGAAATGGATCACAGAATTGACAACTTAGTACATGATAGGGTTCAAATTATAGTAGATCTGAGTAAGAACCCCAGGAAAGTCACTCCTACTTTCAATGGTAAAACTTTACAAGAAGATGTTGATGCTTAGATAGTTACTAAGGAGAAGTAGTTCCTTCTCTAAAATTTTACAAGAAAATCTAGAGTATAGGCTACTTTTTAGTTGGTTGGTGAAGCAACCACATGGTGTGAAAATGTGATGGCTAAGAAGAAGATTCAACATCGTGAGGTATCATGAGAGGTTTTCCTACAAATTTTCATAAGAGTTGGTTGCCTTCATTGTTTTATGATGAGAAATTAGTTGACTTTTATAAGCTAATAAGGGGAGTGATGGAAGTTACTTAGTACCATGAGTGGTTCTATCATTTGGTCAAATATATACCTCAATATAAGAGTGATGAGTTATTCAAGACCCGTAAGATTGTTATGGGGTTACCTCCATATATCTACAATGAGGTAGAGATGCATGAGCCAAAAATAATAGATCATGCATTAAGAAAAGTACTCAAAGAAGAACATATACTTAAGGATGCAACTCCATTGAAGTTTTCTAACACCCAAGGATTGAAGAGGAAATTTTATGAAAAATGTTGAAATGGTGAGCATTCATCAAATTGGAATTGGAGAGATGACCATCAAAAAAATTAAGGAAGGAATTCCAACCAAAATTATCACAACGGGAATTGGTGTCACAACAAAAATAAGAATAGTAAGGCTAGACCTCAAGGAAAAAAAGGGTCCCATGATGGTGTTAAGTTGAAATTTTTTTCTTTTATTTATCTATAGTGTTAAGATTATAGAGATACAAAGATATCATTCAGATGGTCCAAGAACTAGCAATGTTGTTCATGGAACCTAACTACTTTATTGATTAGCATTCTTGAGAGAATGCAAAGGATGTGCATAGATACTTTTTAATCTATTTTTTCACGGATATTTTATTTTTTATTGTCTTGTATAAAAATCTTTGTGATGTGATCTTTTTCATGGATATTTTTTGACATTAGGTCAATGTCTCTTCCTAGTGGGGGGGGGGGGAGGATGTCACAACTCAATTTTAGACTCACTATTTTTTTAATAGGATTAGGTGATTTGACTATGTTGACTTGGATTATGATTCAACTTGAGTCGAAATGCCATGGATATTCAATTTAGACTTTATTAGTCAATGTTATTAGAGACATAAATATAATTTACATATTATTATTGTTTAGTTATATTTGTAAGAATTTTTGTTAGGGAAAGATTCACCCAAGATTGTAGAACTCAACACAAGCACAACTGTAGAACAAAAATGGATATGATCAATTAATCAGAGTATTTCCTCATACATTTCTCTATTCAGTATGTGTAAACACACTATCAGTGCCTATATATAAAGGCCTCTCAGGAAGCACCTAAAATGTCTATAGAAAGAGCTAGTAGATAAGATAAGCATGACAACCAAGCACATATCTTATCCATCATTCTAGATGAGCGGATAAGAATGACATGGTTGTAGACACCATGTACTTAATTAGTGTGCTAACTCATGTGTTGTAGACACCATATGCATAAAAGAGGTGTAGACTCTTGTGTTGTCAACATGACAACTCACAAGGGTATGCATACTCCTAGGTGGCTAATAAATAAATAATAAAAGAATGCATTAACCTAAGTAAACTTAAGTAAGTGTAAATAGTAAATACTTATTTACACCAATAGCCCCGCTTAAGTGTGACTTAGGGGAATTCCCTTAAGCTTATGAATACTAGGATGAAATGCATGATGGGTCCTAGCTACTAGGGCATGTTAAGTACCCATGTACATAATGATATGAAAATCTCTTGTAAAGTGGGAAAAGAGGAAAAACATCATGGGAAAAACCCTCCCCATAAAGAGAGATGAAAAGGGATGCATGAATGGATGGAGTAATCAAGACCCCCCCATTATGACATACATCAAGCAAATACAAGAGAGAAATGGGAGAAGGACAAAATCCCCTAAGAGGAAAAAGTCCCCCCTCCACCAACCTAAAGGTAGTGTGCCAATTAGTGAGAAATGCTCCAATGTAGAAGCTGATCCATGACTATTGGATGATGTTCCTCCCTTTTGGAAGAAACAATGGTAGGAGCACAAAGGAGATGTGTCCCCTACATGGAGAAGGAATCTCAATGATGTAAGGTATGTCTGAAACTTGTTTGAGTGTCTCTGTGTAGATGCTAATGGTGGCTCCCTCCAACAATGTTGAGAAGTGAAGATCAAAAAAGGAGTCATGTAAAACCTATTTCAAGGAGCCAACAAGCTTCTCAACTAATAAAGAGACCTTTGACAATTCTTGTACATAAGTATCCACAATCATGCCAGCCTATAAAGACTGATCATGTAGAGAATGGACATGAGGCTCGAAGTGGGCCCTTACAATAGCTATAGAAGGATCATCCTTAGTAAAGAGAAGAAGTAGATCATCAAAGAAGTCCTTCAAATGTGGTGTATGTGACTCCACAAAAAAACCTAAAATGTCAGTCAAGAAGTCATCACCTAATGCTAGAACTGGAAGACATAATGTACCCTGCTATGCTAAAGTACATGAATCTATTATTGTAGAAATGAATGAATTATTTTCCTTAAAGAGAAGATGAATATCATCAAGGATGTCTCCCACATCTTCAATGTGAAACTCCATGAACATGCATGTAAGGGTGGGAAGGAAGTCATCACATGAAGGTAGAGTAGGAAGACATAAAGGGTCCTATTGCACTAAATTTGAAGCATCTATGGCTAGAGCAAGATTAGTAGGAGCAACATGAGCTAGAGGTGTGATCTTATTTGAAGAGGAGTCCACTACAAGTGGAGGTATGATATCTTTTGGGAATGGAGGCATGTTTGGATCTCCATACATCTCCCAAAGATAAATCCAATTATCATAATGATTAAATGCCTTAAGGTAAATAAGTGAATCTAAAACCTCATAATCTTTATATAGAAAGAGAATAGTACCAATGAGGGAAGAAGTTTCAAGATCGTAGTCAAGTCGTCTCGCATATGGTAGTGTATTGTGCTAACCAAGAAATTTGATAGCAATTTGACTTCACTCTTAATAGTTTTCTAGGTGCAAATAAATCAAATTGACCTCTTCTATGATGGACTAATCAATGTAACCTTAAAAGATACAAAATAAATCAAAGAACCCCTGTCTAATGAAAGATTTAGACACTTGATAGCCACTTGCCAATTTAGGACCTATTTTTGAAAGCAATATTTCTATCCATAGAACCTATAATTCGATTATAGATCTACGACGTAGATAAAAAAATGGACTTTCTAAAAAAATAGAACTTGATTGTCTATCCAAATGAGCCCCTACTAAGCATTTGAAGTGGCAAAAATCAAGATTTTCGAGTTGCAAAAAATTCAAGAATATAGATGTCAAACATCCTTCACCAATGTGTAGATCACAAAATTCTACCCCAAAAATAAAACCATTGCTCGAAAAGATGAGTTCGTATGAGGAGATATCATTGTTTGAAAATCATTGCTATTGTTATTTGTCTTGAATCACTACTGCACCTCCAAAAATCAAATGGCTCTAGATTTTGCCTCAGATGTCTGATTTGGATGAAAAAAAATCTAATTTGGGGTTTTTTGACCTTTTGAATGTGATGCAAATATCTAATTTGCACCACCAAGCTTCAATTTTCACCTACAAGAAAATATCTCCTACTGGCCAATGGCCAAGAAAAATTCCAAAAAAAATAATGTAGATTCAAAAAATAATAGAGATGCAGATGAAAAAAATGCAGATTTAAAATTTAAATATACAGACATGAAATGATCATACCAAAATTGTAAGTCAAGCCTTCAGGTGCTAGTTTGGCAAAAAAAATTTGCCTCACAATTGACTTTGGCCTAGGGTATCTGAGTTTATAACTGATTTTCACTGATTCAATGTTCTAAATGCAATGGTGAGGTCAAATCTAGCTCTAGACGCTCCCAATAACAATGATGCTCTAGATTCGAGCCATAGTGTTGAAGCAACAAGATGGTCTCAAATCACTTTGTAAAGAGAGAATCTCCAAGAGCTCTGATACCATGTAAGAATTTGGTATAGCTTTGATTCCATGTAAGAATTTTCCTTAGAGAAAGATTCATCCAAGATCATAGAACTCAACACAAGCACAACTGTAGACCAAAAATGGATATGATCAATTAATTTGGAGTATTTCCTCATACATTTCTCTATTCAGTATGTGTAAACACACTAGGAGTGTCTATATATAAAGGCCTCTCAAGAAGCACCTAGAATGTCTCTAGAAAGAGCTAGGAGATAAAATAAGTATGAAAACTAAGCACACATCTTATCCATCATTCTAGATGAGTGGATAAGAATTACAAGGTTGTAGACACCATGTGCTTAATTAGTGTGCTAACTCCTTTGTTGTAAGTACCATGTGCATAAAAGAGGTGCAGACTCCTATGTTGTCAACATGACAACTCACAAGAGTACACATACTCCTAGGTGGCTAAAATATATATAATAAAAATATGCATTAACCTAAGTAAACTTAAGTAAGTGTAAATAGTAAATACTTATTTACACCAACAATATTTCATTGTTAAGATGGTTGTTCTGTATTCACTTTTATGAGTTAGCGGCATGGTGATTTATGGTTAAAATATATTATCATATTACTATCTTTTGATAGATAATGTAACTATTGATCATTGATTTCATGCTCAACTTCATGCTTAGAGGAAAGACCAATGTTTATTTATATAGTAAAATTGATGAAATCATGAACTAACTTCTATTAATTTATCACATTTTTCTTAATGGTGTAATTCTTTGGATTAGAGTAATTTGACAATACTTACATATTAGTACGTTTTGATTTTGTGAGTTGTTCAAGACTGAAGGAAGAAGTGTAGTTGAGGTAGAGGAGTTTAGCTCCTCATTAGGGTTGGCATGGATCTTTTTGGTGAATCACACACACACTTGAATTTCTTTCACACAATCCTTTTTCATATGATTTAACTGTTTCTACTTTAAATCTTAAAGAAAATTGAATACAAATGGATACATAAGTAGATCTTAATTTGAATTTGAATTTATTTTATTTTTTATTATTATTGTCTATTTAAATTAGACTTAATTAGAATGGTCAAAAGAAAGAGGAAATTTCAATAAATGAGTAATCATGGCAACAACTTATGTATTAATTTGGAAAATTATTGATTTAACTTTTGTTTTGAAAACCTAGAGATTTACCAAACTTTTGGGAGAAATACCTAGTTGAATGAAAGAGTAACTACTTCTTTAAACAAATGGCCCTTGGAGTTAGTGGATAATTTAAAAGAACTTTAAAAAAAGAAGTCAGGAAGTGGAGAAAAATAGGGGATGTTAGCATTCAACATTGAGAGAAGTAAATAGCTTTAATAGAGGGTTGACTAGGAAAAAGAGGATGATTTTTCTAGAGAGTGTTCTCTTTGGGAGAAAAAGATTAGTAGCAAAGAGAAAGGCTAGAGGGAGGGGAGTTTAAAAGGGAGAATCAGTGTGCTCATAGGGAGAGGCAACAAGAGCTAACAGTAATGTTCAAAAAATTTGGAATAACATAAAAGAAAAAGAAATTATGTGATGTAATCTAAGATGTTAGTCATTGTGGTTGATTAAATTGTTTTCATAACTAATATTTCATAATTTTTTAGGGTACAAATTCTTAGAAGAATTTTTAAAATTAATTTATGTTCTTTTGATAAGTTAAAACATCTCTTGACTACTTAAAAATCTTTACCTTCGGTGAACATTTTTTGATAATCATGAATGAAATGCTTTTGTGTGTTGTGATATAGAAGGGTATTTAATGTGGATAGAAAGAGGAGGGTAGAAAAGTTGAAAGCCTTATATTATTCTTTCTTCGCTATCTGCCAAATTTTTGACATAATACTAGTTATTTGTTTGGCCAAGCTTAAAAGTAAAACTAAATGCATATGATAGAGATGTATGATAATTTTATTTTATTTCCCTTTTCTACATTCAATATGTTGTTTCTACTAGACATATGTGTAGCTAAATTAGATCACATGGCTGCATCAAATCAACCTAACCCAATCGTCCCGAGATGCTAGGCTTCATGTGCTAGGGTCAGGGAGTTCTTCTTTAAGGAGGAACCTTGGGGAGCTAACTGCTCCATGGTTGGGCAATAAAAGATCATGGGCTACACTTTCATTTCATGATAGAAAATGGACAGTATTTTGATGGGTTGAAGATAGGACTACATGTGGATGGACACACGTTCAATGACATGGTCATTTAATGTTTTATATGTTGATATTTGGTCTCTTTTCTATGATGTACTCATGTTTCCTTAATTTTTGATTTGTAGGTCGACATAATATATATATACACATGTTTGATGTGTATTCTTATATTATTATCATAATATGGTACTAACATGTGGTGAGAACATGAAACAATTGTAAATTGGAATTCTAGCCCATTGCTATATTATAATGCAGTTGAGAGTATAACAACTTTTGATCAAAAAATTATGTGTACCTATATGTAATGATAATGATATGATTTTTTATGTGATCTAAATCATTGTCGATATGTATTTTCCAAATACATTGAATGGAATTAGTTTTATTTTTGACAAATTGTCATTATCTTGACTATTCTAGTCTCTCTTTTCCTACTTTATTTGGGAAAATTGTGTATGTGGCATTTAGTAAGAAATGTCAATCTTTACATGTAGTATCAGAGTTTTGTTAAATAATTTAACACCATTTATTCCTATAGAGGCAATAGGCCTGGAGATGACTATGGTCCATAGGATGAACTTGAGAATTAAAGGTTGGATCATATTTTAGCTCTCCTTACTCAAAAAGTTCAACATATGGATGAAATGGAAAATGCAATGAGGGATAGTCAAGCTTAGGAGAAAGTGATAAAGCAAGAGGACCAATGCATGGAAGCTATGTCAAGACTTGAGGAAGAATGAAAGAAAAAGGATGATGGTCAATTAATGGAGGCCCAATTGAAGCTAGAAGAAGATAGGAGGAATGAAGAGCAACAAAAGAAGGATATGCATTACAAAATGGCCAAGTTAGTACATGATAGGGTTAAAATTGTAGTAGATCTAAGTAAGGACCTCAAGAAGGTCACTCCTCCTAGTTTCTGTGATAAAACTTCAAGAGAAGATATTGATTCTTGGATAGTTCCTATGGAGAAGTACTTCCTTGTCCAAAACTTCATAGGAAAATGTAGAGCAATATGAGCTTCTTACTAATTGGTTGGTGAAGAAGCAACATGGTGGGAAAATGTGATAGCTATGAAGAAGAATCAACACATTGAGGTATCATGGGAGGTATTCCTACAATTTTTTTGTAAGAGGTGGTTGCCTCAGTTATTTCATGATGAGGAAGCAACTGAGTTTTATAAGATGATACAGGGAGTGATGATAGTTACTAAGTACCATGACCATTTTTTAATTGGTTAAATACATACTTCAATATTATAGAGATGATTTATTCAAGACCTACAATTTTTTTATGAGGCTAGCTTTAGATATCGATAATGAGGTAGAGATGTATGAGCCATCAACTATGGATTATGCATTAAGGAAAGATCTTAAACAAGAACATATACTATAAGTTGTGGCTCCAGTGAAGTCATCTAACAACTTGAGATTGAAGAGGAAATTTGTAGATAACTAACATGAAAATGGTGAGCATTCATTAAATTGGCATCGGAGAGATGAAAATCAAAAAAATCTAGGAATGAATTCAAACCAAAATTATCATAATAGAAATTGGCATCACAGTGGAACCCAGAATGGTAAGGTAGACCTTAGGAAAGGAAAGGACCCCAGAATGGTTTTTTTATATGTGGGGGCAATCATTGATTAGAATTCTTGATTGAATGCAAAGGATGTGCATATATTATTCTTTTATTTTATTTTTTACAGATATTTTATGTTTTATTATCTTGTATAAAAATCTGTGTGATGTGATCTTTTTTGTGGATGTTTTGTGACATAGGGTCAATGTCTCTTTCTAGTGGGGAGGGATGTCATGACTCAATTTTAGACTCACTTTGTTTTGGATAGATTAGGTGATTTGACTATGTTGACATAGATTATAATTTGACTTGATCTACAATGCCATGAATTTTAAATTTAGAATTTATTAGTCGATGTTATTAGATAGATAAATTTAACTTACATGTTGTTATTTCTTAGTTAGATTACCTTATTAAGATGGTTTTTCCATATTCAATTTTATTAGTTAGAGGCATGGTGATTTATGGTTAAAATATATTGACATATTATTATCTTTTGATGGATAATGCAAAGATTGATCATTGATTTCTTGTTTGAATTTAGGCTTGGAGGAAAGATGAATTTTTATTTATGTAGTGGAATTAATGAAATCATAAACTTGCTGCTATTGATTTATAGAATTTTTACTTAATAGTGTAATTCTCTAGATTAGAGTAAATGGGAAATACTGACATATTGATATGTTTTGAGTTTGTGAGTTGTGTATGAGTAAAGGATGAAGTGTGCTTGAGGTAGAGGAGGTTATCTCCTTGGTAAGGCTGGCTTGGATCTTTTTAGTGGATTTCACACACTTAAAATTTCTTTCATGCCAAATTGATTTCATATGATTATTGTTTCTAATTTAAATATTAAATAAAATTAAATATAGATGATGATTTGAGTTTTATTTTATTCTTATTTTCAAGTGTTAATGTCTTTTTAAAGTAGACTTAATTACAATGGTCAAAAGAAAGAGGAAATTTTAATAAATGAGTAATCATGGCAAAAACTTATGTATTAATTTTGAAAATTAATGATTTAACCTTCATTATTAGAACTTGGAGTTTTATCAAACTTTTTTTCATGAATAGACCTTTTCTATTGAATAAATATTAAAGATACATATACACAAAAGAAGGATCTATGCACATCCTTTGCATTCTCTTAAGAATGCTAATCAATGAGGTGGATAGGTTTCGTGAACACCATTCCTAATTTCTAGACCATCTAACTTGATTTCTTCCTATATATGGAATTGGTATAAGATATTAAACATCATTTTCTACTAGGAACAACATTCCTGATGTTATATTTTAGTTGTAGTTTTTGGAAAAGCATACAATATACTACTAAACAAATAATCTACAAAGTCTTAGTTACCTATAAAATAGTAGGAAAATTTTGAAATTTTACACAACTAATGGTATCATTAGTATAAAAATCTCACCAAAAAATAAATTCTTCAACAATCGAGTGACATAGTCAATGTTGAGCTTCTCAGCAGCTTAAGGAGCTGAGTAAAGACTAGCTCAACAACAATGGATTCCAAGTTACTAGGTCACCAAAGGAAAGGGGAGCTTGGAAAAAAAGCTCGATCAATACTAAACTACATGAAATTTGTTGATGAAGGAATCGAGTGAGCTCATTCATCTCAACCAAGAAGGTATTGAGTAACCTCTGTAAGAGTATAGGGTGAGTGAGATTCGTAAGAATGGGAAGAAACTTTGTGGACATAGTTGTAACTTAGCAAGAATGATACAACCAAATATAAATTGAGTTAGCACAAAGAACTTGGTTGAAAAAGGGAACTGAGCAAGTTATAAACAAACTTATTGTATAGTCTTTTCCACCATTAAAATAAAGAGATAATAACAAAGAGTTTCACAAATAGTGAGCAGAATGCACAATAGATTGAAATGATGACAACAACAACCCAAATAACTAGAGATTTATTAATATGTTTGGTTTCTTGCTTTCTATTCAAATACTAATTTAACTACTACAAATTTGGGATCATACGACTTAAACCAGAATCAAGATACATTAACATAAAGCTTCTATTGATGGTATTAACGTGCACCACTAGATGACTACGTACAATAATGCCTGGATAAATCACTACATCAACATGATAGAAAAAATAAACATATAAAGAACAGAAAGAATCTGATCCTATGTTTCTCTAACTCTGATCTTCTTCTTGAACCTTCCTTCTGCACTTTAAATGTTTCACTCTTCCTTCTTCTTATATTCCTTATCAAATGAATGAGACTTCATTCCTTTTGCCTTGCCTCAAAAAAACTTCTCATCTTTTTTTTTGAGTTTGAACTCACCTACCGAGTTTAATGCCTCAGGAAAATAGGTGGGTGTTTGACTCAAGGGGAAACACATCAAATTTCAACACACACCCTTTGTCCTAAGCCAAACAAGAAATGATCACTCTTGATCCAAATCAACTATGCCAAGACTTCTTCTTAGGTGCACATAAGTTTCTATACCTAATAGCTTAGTGAAAATGTCTACTAATTGCTGCATAGACTTAGAAAATTCCATTTTGGTGTTTCCATTCTCGACTAACTCTTTGATGAAATGATATCTAATTTTAATGTGCTTGCTTCTCACATAGAAGACTGGATTCTTTGACAATGCAATTGGGGAAATATTGTCACAAATGATTGTGGTTCCATTGTCTTTAAATTCATTCAAATCTACCAAGATTCTTCTTAGCCAAATAACTTGACATTTAGCTACATTTTCTTCTATGTATTCAACATCTACTATATATTGAGCAATAATTGGTTGCTTCTTGGATGCCCATGATATTACACTTAAACCCATATGAACCATATAACCAAAAGTACTTTTCCTATCATCTAGACTTCTAGCCCAACCACTACCAATATAACCAATAATCCTAGAATCATTATCACCAATTTATAAAATGTCAAATCCCTTGGTACCATTCACATACCTTAGGATCCTCTTTCTGGCTTGTCAATGGGAATCCTTTGGAGTTTTCATGAATTTGGAATTAAACTTATTGCATGCATTAGGAAGGCTGAGTTGCTATCAAATACATGAAACTTTCAACCATGCTTTCATATAATGTTGGATTCACATTTTGACTGCAACCTTCCTTTCTTAACTTTAGACCTATTGTTGTTGGTGTTGGGGCTACCTTATTGTTTTTCATTTTTAATCACTCAAACTTCTAATTTGCATACTCTTCTTACGAGATGAAAATGTCATCATGCATTTGTTTTAGTTCTATGCCTAGAAAGTACTTCAAAATAACCAAATTTGTCATCTCAAATTCACTCTTCATGACCTCTTTGAACTCCCTAGTTACAAAATTATGATTTCTAGGGAAGATTAAGTCACCTACATATAGGACAATAATCAAAATGTTACCATTTTTTGCCTTGATGTAGAGAGTGGGCTAAACATCTCTTTTGCTAAAGCCATTTCTCATTAAGTGTGATTCAATTCTATTGTATCATGCCCATGTAGCTTTCTTGAGCCCATATAGAGCTCTCTTCAATCTATACACCTTGTGTTCCTCACCTGCCACTTCATAACAAGGTGGCTTCTCCACCTATACCTCTTCTTTCAATACTCCATTTAGGAAGGAAAACTTCAAATCCATTTGATATACCTTTCATTTGTGTTGGGTTACAATTTCTATGATAGAACACACTATTTCTATTCTTGCAACTAAGGCATATGTCTCATCATAATCTATTCTATACTATTGCTTGTACCCCTTGACCACTAATTATGCGTTATGCCTATCTACATTTTCTTCAACATTACACTTGGTCTTGCCAACCCATTTAACTCCAATAATTTTTCTTTTTGGAGGTAGATTAGTCAACTCCTATGTTTCATTTATCTCTATAGTATCTATTTCCTCATCCATAAAATTACACCATTTCTTCTCTTTCATAGATTCTTTAAAATAGATTGGTTAGCTATGAGAAAATAATGCAAAATTAATACTCTCGTCAAACTCCTCATCATACCTTTCATCTTGGTATTTTTCCATTAGACTCTTATTCTTTCTTCATAATAGGGAGGCGAGAGTAGGATCTGAATTTTTAGTATTGTTATTGCTACTATTTTTCATATCAATTTAGAGTTGTATTGAGCTTCTAGGAATTGATTATCTATATATGAGAGACTTCTTTCCTTTTTTCATTTGTCTACAACTATCTATATTTGTTGCTCAATCATGTTGTTGATAACCAATTTTATCTTCTTCGTCAATAGTTAGCACTTTTCTCAAAGTGCTTGAAGATTCATCTACCAAATCATCCCATGACACTTTTTCAAGAAACTCCACATATCTTGAAATGATGATCTTATTGGTGATTGGATCATACAATCTATAGGCCTTTGATTTTGAGCTATAACATGTGAAGATGCACTCCACACCTTTTTCATCAAACTTTTTCCTTTGTTCCTTTGGCATATGTATGTATGCTATACATCCAAACACTCTTAAGTGCTCAACTATCCATCTATGTCTTGACATACCTAAAGAGGAATCTTGTCATGGACAATCATTGTACGACACATATTTATCAGGTATAATATTATTGCTACAACATCTCCCCAATATTCAGTTGAGAGTACCTTTTCTTTCATCATGTTTCTTGTCATCTCAACAATGGTCTTGTACTTTATCTTAGCCGCTCCATTTTGTTATAGATTATAACTACTTGTGAGCTCCTCTTTTATACCATTTTTCCTACGAAACATTATAAAAGAAAAAAGGTATACTCCCCTCCCCTTTCCAACCTTTGGACTTTTAAATAGTGTCCTCATTCCTTTTTAGCCAGTTCTATAAATTTAAAAAAATTATCAAATGCTTTAGATTTTATTTTTTTCAAAAAATATACCCATGTCCTATGATTGAAATCATCTATGAATGTCATAAAATAAGTACTCCCCTAATAAAAATGGTTTTCATATGGCCTACTAAATCAGAATGCACCAACTCTAATGGTGCCCTTGCCCTTCTAGAATTTCTAGAATTAATGGGAAGCCTATGTTGCTTAACCAAAATAAAAGCTTTTTACTTGTCACATGATTTACAATAGTTGGTAAACCTTCTACCATTTATTCTTCTTAGACAATAAATTTAAACCAAAAAATCCAAGATGTCCATGCCTAAGATTCCATAGCTTGGAGGGGTCTTCAATCATGCTCTTTAGGTATGATTGCTAATGTACTATTGTACATGCTTGCTTGTGAGCTCATGATTTCTTGGGAGGTGCAACAATGACTTGAGAAGGGAAACATGGCTCTATCTTCAATGGAAAAATCTAGTTCATTTTCATTTGGACTTTTTCAAGTTTCTTTTTACTTCCATCCTTCTCATGAATGACACACCTATCATTTTTCATTAGCACCTTGTAACCATTTTGAATGAGTTGTCCAACACTCATCAAATTGTGGTTCATACCTAGGGTAAAATAATCATTTTGTATCTCCTTCTTCTCACCTTGCTTGGTGCAAACCATGATAGATTTCTTGCCCAAAATGGGAATGGTTCCATTGCTTCACATTTTAATTTCACACTTGAAATTTCTATCAATGAAAGAAAATAAGATTTCATTACCACTCATGTGGTTGTAGCAACCACTATCCCAGTACCATACCTCGGGGCTGTCCTCTTCACCAATTCTACACATGATGAAATCTATGGAACTTTTTACATTTCTCATATTCACATCATCCACATTTGCACTCACTTTGACTAATCACCTAGCTTCTTCTAGCATTTGCTTGCATAATGCCCAAATTTATGGCAATCGTAGCATTCTACATTACTCTTGTTGGAGTTATACAATTCTACTTACCTCCTCTAGACTTTTTTTGAAAGCTTCTTACTCCCTATTTATTTCCTACTCATCTTGAGCTTTCTCATCCAACATTCCTCTAACCATTTCTTGCACAACCTCTACTTCTTGAGCCTTTACCAAAGTCATTTCTTCCTTTCTCCCTTCCTCTTGATCTTCGAAGGCTTACTTTTGTGAAGATGTGGTTGAAGAGCACTATTAGCCATTTTTTGCTCTCCAACCAAAATTTGAGTTTTACTTGTCAAGCACGACCAATGGTCATATCTTTTCAAATTTTCAAACATTCTAATGTTATAAGGATATATATAAAACCTTAAGTTATCTTTATATCCTAAGTCTTCAAGTTGTTTCACATTATAAACACCTCGACAAGCCCCCATCTTCTTAAGCATCTAATTTAAGGAAATCAATGAATGTTGCTTTTTCACTATGGAAAAATACTTGATCAATTTTTGTAGTGACATACTAAGAATGTGACATGAGTCTGTGTAGAATCTTTTGCTTCAAGTCATGCATAGTAGTTAGTGAAAAACTAAGAACCATAGATTGAAGTTAGATCTACAATTATAATTTTGTCACTATACAAAAATGTAAGACCTTTAACCATAGTGATCTAACAAACATGTGCCATGTAGCCCAAGTGGACCTCTCTTCTTTGTGGCTAGTGGATTTATCAGATGAGGTAAAAACTATTAAAAAATTATATTTACTACCTTTTTGAGTGGGCTAGTTTCTTGACATACCCTTGTCCACCGTTTATTTGGAGATGATCAATGATTATTGTTTTGTCAAACTGAAAAGATGTAAGATCTTTAGTCATAGTGACATAATGATAGTTTGGCATGTGGATGTGGTGGGACCAACCCATGCAATTAGCTGCAAAAGGTTTTCTACAGTAAATCAAGCTCTAGTTGTTAGGTTCTTATTTGTTGTAGATATAAATATAGAGAGAAAGGGTTTTTTTTCATGGTTGTCTGATCTTCCAAGGTCAATGATTGTCACTTTGTCACTATGGGAAGTTGTATTACGAAAATACATAGCAAGATAGTGATGATGCTATTAGAGTAAATAATTATTTATTCTTTTACTTAAGTTTACTTAGATAAATGCATCTAGATATTTAGTTGTCATCTAGGATTTTTTCATGAGTTGTTGACAACATAGTACTTTGTTCCTACCTAACCATACTTATCTTTCCACCTTTTGTGGACTTATGCTTAGTTGTCACACTTATTTCCTAGCACTTTCTAGCTTGTTCTAGAAGCTTCCTTGAGGCCTTTATATTTGCACACTCTCATTGTATTTTCTCATTCTGAAATAACTTTTCTCACTTTGTTGAATTGCTCTAAACTCTTGCTCTCTTCCTTCTTTGATTTCTCCTTAGTAGTCTATTTGGATGTAGCTGATCTTGGTGCACTGTGAAGTTGGATTTCATCAACTTCTACATGGTATCAGAGTGTCCCTATTGCTTCTCCATTGAATGATTTTTGAAGCCATGATTTGGAAACACAAACCCTAGTTTGTTTGTGGATTTTTCTTCAATCAGGGGGTGAGGCAAATTGTTGACGCACTTTGGTCCTAAACAGACACTACCATTGAGTTTAGAAGGCCTGTTACAATAATTATTCATATAATTTTTTTTCGATTTTTGTGATAGAAGTTCTGGGAGGAAAAAAAATTGGTTGAGTGTATTGTACAAATGTGATTTCAAAAAAATAAAAATAAAAATAGTGTAGTGCACCACTACGACTCTACATAGCGACCACTGCAGCATCGCCTAGTGGACACCATGGCCCCACTGAGTGGGCATCATGGCTAGTAGTATTGCTACAACACAACCATGTTTTGACCACTATTGATGTGTCCCTCTGTGGCTACTGTAGCTCTACTCTATTGACTACACCAATGGTAGCGTCATTCGGTTCCCCTCCTAGGTGCCACCTCCAACCATGATACCACTGCTTGTCAAAACTTAGCCATTAACATCATTCTATGACTAGCTAACAACATTCCATGGCATCCATGTCAACCTTTTTTGGTGCCACAGTAGCATTTCTAGCTACTTACATCAGCTGACATCATCACCATAGGAACATGTGCTGACATCATTTTTTGCTTGAGTGATATCATTTTTTGGCTACTAACATTAGCAAACTGATGACCAATTTTTTTTTGCACGACAGCTAGTTGACAGCCGTACAGTTGTCAAATTTCTTCTAGTGACTATAATTTTCTATCAAGGTTATTTTTTGGAGTAGCAATTTATTTTTTGGCTATAACTGCAGGGTACAAAAGTCTTTTTCCAATCTAAATAAAGTGCCAAAAAGATAACTCAGAGATAGAGACAATGGTGCTAGTTTTGTCACATTCCAATTTTCTTTCAGCTCCCACTTTTGGCGTTGAAGTATAGGCTTCTATTTCCTCCTTCTTTGCATTTGAAATCTAGGTTCTTTTCTCAATTTTGTGATTTCTAAAATTTATTTTTTGGTACTTGAGGGATATTGTTGTACATTATGGGGGGCATTTGAATTTTTGTAAGGTACACATGACTAAACTTTAGATGACTAGGCTTCTCATGTCAAGAGGCTTATTTTCATGTCTTGATGCGAACCAACCTATTCTCACATGCCCTTTTGAGGTTTTAAAACACAAGAATAAAATGGATGAGGCCATGGGATTGATTGCACTCAATATCTCAGATGGTCTTCTTTCTCACTTGGATAGTTTGACTACTCTGAGGGATATTTGGACCAAATTGTAGACTTTGTTTGGCATAGTGAATGAGTTCTAGGCACTTTAGCTAAATGCAAAGTTGACCTCTTTGACATCAACCTACTTTCCCACTATTGAAGACTTCTTGATGAAGTTCAAATCACTATGTACCATTTTGTAGGGATGTACCCTCAAAGTTGAGGGGATATTATTAGATCTTCTCTTTGACCTTCTACTCCACTATGGATACCTTGGGTGACAGACATTGCATGCCTTCATTTGAGATATTTTGTGATCGGTTAACATGGGAATAGGCAAAGATCCATTAGGTGGATTATTTTGGCTCTACTAGCCAAGCATTGGTTGCTCAAAATTCTAAGGGTAAATCAAAGCAAAAAGTAAAAACAAAGAAAAATACACAAAAAATAGATACTAAACATCTAGCTAACCCTTCTAAGGGTAAAGATTCTTCAAATTCTACTGAGTCTACCTCCAAGACCAAGAAGAAATCTAGTGAGACCTACAAGTTTTGTGGCAAGGATGGACATCTTGTTTCTAGGTGTTGGAAGTGTTTGGAGGTTTTAGAGGAAGCCATGCAGGAGCATCATGTTTTCACTCCTTAGTCTTCATCCCCACCCCCCTACATGGAAAGGTCATGCTCTTTATGCTCGAGCTACAACTTCTGGGCTAAATTGGATTCTTGATTTCGGTGCCTCTCACCATATGAAAATTTTTTTGTAGCTGGTCACCTCACTTGCTCCTTGTCCTACCTAACAGATTGTTGTTGGGAACTCATCACAACTTTCAATTATGGGTTCTAGTTCTATTGTACTAACTGAGGGTTCTCTTCAGAATGTTCTTTGTGTTCCTTACATTTCGATGAACCTATTGCCCATCTATCAGATTTTCCACTCTGGCTCTAGTAAGATAGTTGAGTTCTCATCATATGATGTGGTTATTCAATACTTGCATGATTCTAAGATGGTTTTAGCTACTAGAAGTGTTGATTCTACATCTCGCATCTACAGATTTGATGGATTTGAGTCCTCTAATCACAAAAGTTCATATCTTGTTGTACATGTAGATTCAGTAAGCAGACTTTGGCATGAGCATTTGGGTCATTTCAATTATAGATATCTTTAGTAGATGAGTACATAGGCACTTGTTCTTAGGCTTCCCCAGATTTCCTATATAGATGGTGTTTTTTAGGGTTGTGCACTTGGCAAAAAACATAGGGATTCTTTTCCACATGGATGATCCACTAGTGCTTTGGTGCCTTTGGAGTTGATTCATAGTGACCTCATGTCATTTCCTACTCCTTTTTCTAGTGCCAAATATGTGCTTACATTTATTGATGACTTCTCTAGATGCACATGGGTGTACTTTCTCAAGAACAAGTCTAATGTCTTTGATTCATTTTGAGTCTTCAAGACATTTGTAGAGAAGTAGTCTGGTCTTTCTATTTAGTAAATATTCATAGATAATTGGGGAAGTACATGAAGAAAGATTTCATGGATTTTTCTCTGAACATGGTCTTCAGCATCAATTTTTAGTGTCCTACACCCCTCAACAGAATGGTGTGGCCAAGAGAAAGAACAACACTTCAAGAGATGGCTAATTGTATGATTCAGTCTGGGTCCATGGCTTCATGTTTCTGGGTAGATGTAATCAATTGTACGAATTATATTTAGAATTAGATGACTCATAAGGTAGTTCAACATATGATTCCTAAGGAGGCTTGGTCTCATGTCAAGCCTGATGTATCATCATTTCAAGTTTTTGGGATTAAAATTGTGGGATTTGTACCTAATGCTCAATGAAAAGAAACAGAACAAAAGAGCTGACCACTCATTTTTGTTGTCTACTATGAGGATTTGAAGACTTATAGGTTGTTTGATCCTTATTCTAGAGAGGTCCTATTTTGACAGGATGCCCAATTTGATGAGATCCTTCCTAGAACTCATACCCTACCTGTAGTGCCTACTACACTTCCCACTACTCCTCCCTCTCTTCCAGACTATTTTGAAGATGATCAGGATGATGATCTTGGTGACCCCCAGTCTTATTAGCCTTATTAGTCATGCTATTTGTAATGATCCACAGACATTTGCAATAGCAATAGGACATTCAGAGTTGTTGTGAAGGGTTTTTTGTAGGTTGACAATATTGACTACACCAAGACCTTTTCCCCTATTGCCAAGATTAATTCTCTCTACCTTGTCTTATCCCTCATAGCTTCACAAGGATGGCCTCTTTTTTAGATGGATGTGAAGAGTGCATTTTTGCACAGTGATCTCATTGAGGAGATTTACATGGAGTAGCCTCAGGACTTTGTGCAGAATTCCTCCTTGGTTTGTAGACATTGATGCTCATTGTATGGTCTCAAATAGGCCCCTTGGGCTTGGTATGAGAAGATGGAATCTTTTCTACTTTCCATAGGCTTCACCCACTACCATTCTAATCCTACAATGTACATTGAACATCTTAGAGATAAGATTTTGATTCTTTTCCTATATGTTGATGATCTTATCCTCATGGGTAGCTCATCATCCATGCTTTAGGATGTTTAGCATGCATTGATGGACCAGTTTGAGATGACTAATCTTGGCTTTTTGCACTAGTTTCTTAGGCTATAGATTGTTTAGTCCTCTACTAGAATTTTTGTTTCTCAGTAGAAGAATCCTCTTGACATGCTTCGTCAATTTGACATGCTTGATTGCAAGCCTACTCTGACACCTTTTTAGTCAGGTGTCACTCTGTCTACCTCCTTTTCTTCACCTTCAATGGATGCTACTTTGTACTAGCATTTTGTTGGTAGCTTCTTGTACTCGACACACACTCGTCTTGATCTCTCCTTTGTAGTAGGTCTTGTCTCTTGGTTCTCTTAGGACCCTCATGAAAGTCATTGGCAGGCTACCAGGTGCATTTTGAGATACATACAGGGAACCCTTTTGTATGGCATTCATTACACCTTGGGGACTCCTCATTTGGGTTGGTTATATCATTGAACCCATTTACCATGAATTCCCACAAATCATTTGCAACCATAATGATTCTCATTTTCTTATCCCTACTTTCATAATTTTGTCCATTGAATGATGGTGGCTTCTGCCATGTATTTCATGTATCTCCTACCATGTCTTCTATACAACAATGTCAAACACCCCAAAAGAATGCCCAAACTTCACAAAAAAAAACTTTGGCAATTGAGTGACATAGTGAGTTCCAAGTTGCTAGGCAACTTAAGGAGCTTAGTGAATACTTTCTCAAAAATAATGGATGTTGAGTTACCTAGTCATCAAAGGAAATAGGAGTTGCATAAGCTTGGTCAATATTGAACCGAGTGAGCTTGGTGGATGAAGTAATCAAGTTAGCTAGGTCAACTTAGCTAGGAAGGGACTGAGTGAGCTCAGTAAGAGTATAAACTAAGTGAGTTCGATAAGAAAGGGAAGAAACTTGGTAGAGACATTAGTAACTTAGCAATCACAATAAAACCAAATACAAACCAAGTTAGGATAGATGACTTAGTTGACAAACATAACCAAGTGAGTTAGAAACATACTTACTGTCTAGTCTTTTCTACCATTAAAACATAGAGACAATAATAGAGAGTTCCAAAAATACTTAGCACAATGTAGAATGGATAGAAATGAAGAAAACAATAACCCAACTAAATGGTGATTGATTAATATGCTTGATTTCTTGCTTTCTATTCAAATACTAACTAAAACTTCTATTGATGGTATTAACTTGTAGCACTAGAGGGTTGTGTACAATAACACATGGACCAACCACTACTTCAATAGCAAAAACAAAAATGAACTTACACAAAATAAAAAGAATTTAATCCTCTACTCCTACAACTTTGATCTTCTTCTTGAACCTTCTTTTTGGGTATGTGCAAGATCATGGTGTGGCAAAAATTGGCAATCTAAAAAAATATGTAGCTAAATGCCTCAAAGCATTTCAAAATATATTCCAACTTTTTTCCCAACCACCCTGATTCTAAATGAAAAAAAATTAATAAATTTATAATGCTTACTATATCTTTCACTACTAAACCTATATGGTCAACTTTAAAAATGTCTCAAAATTGTGTTTTTGGCCTATTCTAATGTGTTTTCTACTTCAAACATGTAGCTGATAGCATTTCTTTCACCAAAATTTGATGGAATTAAAAGGGTTTCTTAAGAATGTTCCTAGCTTTCAATAAATGTAATGATTTTCAAATTATGAGTTGAGTAAGTACTTAATACTTATTTTTGAATGGAGTTATGTATAAGGTGCTTTCTGACACACTATTTGAAAAATAACTATAACTTTCAAATGGTACAACATTTTTTAAATTCAAAAGATGCATCACATTATATGTTTCTTGTACTATAACAAAAATAAAAGAAAAATTAAATTTTGTAGATTTTTGAATTAGTTAAGATGGTTAGACATGAGATTTTTATTCCAAAAATATCAAAGTAGAAAATTAATATTTAATTAATTATTTAGAATAAAAATACAAAAAAAAATGTGTCACATCCAAGCACGATTCTACTTATTATATATAGAATATTTTTGAAAAATATTATCATTTGATTTTGATTAATATGGTCAGACATACGTCTACTTCTTATTTTTGTCCTAAAATTTTTCTACTGTTGCATTAAAATTTAAAATTTTAACCAATCAATTTTTTATTTTTTATTTTTTATTTTTTTCAGTTAAGTCCTAGTAGCTTAGAAAATAAATTCAATTTCCTAGAGATTTTTTTCTCTCAACTTTTTGATATAAAGTTTATAACAACTAGAAAATTGCACTTCAAGTTAACATAACCTTGATTTGCTAATTTTGTATTGCGACTTAAGAGCATAGTTTGGTTGACCATGATCCTGCACATACCCTTCTTCTAAATGCTCTTCTCTTCCTCCTTCTTTTTTTCCTTATTGAATGAATGAGGCTTCATCCCTTTTGTCTTGTCTCAAAAAATTGTCCCTCTTTTTTGTGTTTGAACTCACCTGCTAAGTTCAATGCCTCTGCTAGGTAGGTCGACATTTGGTTCAAGGGGCAACATGTCAAATGTCAATAGTCAAACCTTTAAAAAGATAATTTGGCAATAATTACTTCATTTGTTTAGTACTCTTACAAAATGTCCACCACAGATTCGTCACCTTTGGCAATATAGCTAGAATAGGCCTTTTAAAAATGTTGAAGCAAGTATGTGTTTTCTCTAATTATTAATTTCTTGTCCTCAAGTTTTCATTCATTTTTAAGTATCAATACTTTATCTCTCAAAAATAACTAAATAAATAAAACAAAACTTATAGTGATATGTTTATATTTATTAGTAGAGCATAGACAAGAAAGTAGGATTCAATGACAATGATTTGAGGTCAAATTACCCTTCTTCTCACAGTTAATAAACATCAATGAACCATAGATTTGGGGATTTTTAAAAAAAACTTTTATCATTCTAATTTATGCTAGAAATAATACATTTGAGCCAAGTACCATGATAAATAGCCACACTATTATTATTTTCAAGTTTATATTCCACATCTTGGTCATACCCAATATGAACACAATTTTTAAACTTTTAGTGTGGAGCTTCAAACTACTATGAACTAAGGTTCAAAGTAGTTTAAAGTGGTTCAAGGGTTCGAAGTGGTTCAAAATGCAAAATGGTTGACTTAAAAAAGTTCAAAAATGAAATTTTGAAATGCAGATTCAGTTTCCAAAATTTGAAGTCCAAAGTTCAAAATCCAAATTTACTAGTTTGAATGTTTAGAACAAAAGGATCAAGCCCCATAGATTGTTGTTCCAAGTTCAAAGGCATAGACAATTAATTAGAAGTCCAAGTTCACAATTCAAATTGCATAATTAAAATTGAGTTTAAGAGTCAAGGTTCAAGCTTAAATTTTCAAAATTAAACTTTTAAAATCAATTCAATGATGCACCATGTGAAGTGAGAATGCACTATTCCATGTTTGTAGCTAAAACTAAAATGGTCCATAGAAGGTATGAAGTCCAAATATCCCATTTGAAAGCTTGGTAACAACTTGAACACACCCATGTAAATGTCAACTAAGAATTCCTGTAGTAATGATGCTCAAGCATATGTGACAAACATTAAGAGTCAAGGTTACTCTTACTCTTCCTCAACACATCAAAGAATTGCATATCCAGTTTACCCTATTAGGTTTTCATGATCCATAGTCCTGAATCCATGCATGTGGAGTGAAATTATATGTTTCATCTTGAAAAGGCATATGATTTTGGTGTTCAAGCATAGTGATTCATTACCCTCAGCTTGAACATCCCTTTCATCGAATGTGAAAAACAAATATTTCAATCAACCTCGCAATGGAAGGAAACAAATATGGTGAAAGGGAAAAGTTGTAAGAACATGAGCTCAACTCCCTTGGGAGAATACATGGCATGCAATTTGTTACCAATCACTCAAACATGGTCTTGGGTGGAGGCACATAAGTACACATGCAAGAATACAACTTGCAAGCACAAATTCTGTGATGACAAAAAAATAGTCATATTTCTTTGGAGGACAATCTATTCACTAATAGATTTTTTGTAATTCTATTGGGGAACCTTAAAAATGAAGATCAGTGTTAATATTTGTTTCCTCATTTTTATGATTACCTCTATGTGTAGGAGATTGGTGACTCTGTGTTACAAACTTGTTGAATATTTGATTTTGGAGTTCTAGTGTGGGTAAGTGCACCAATTTGAGGTGCCAAAAAGATGACACCTTTTTTATTTTTATTCTAGTTTTGCAAAGCACACATGTGCTATAGAGCATACACACTATAGCACACATGCGCTATAGAGCATACACACTATAGCACACATGCACTATAGTGTGTACGCATTAAAGCATGTGTGCACTTTTCAAAAAATAAATTACAAAGCACATATGTGCTATTTAAAAGTAAATTTAAAAGGCTTTAAATAGTGCATGCACACTATAGTGTGCACACTCTATTTAAAGCTTTACATTCTACCAAGCGTCATGTTTGGCTTTGCCTTGGGGATCCAACACAAAGATTTGGAATCTATAAACTAGTCTGGCATGTGTTTTTCTGTAGACATACAAAAAATGATTAATTTTTCTTGTGTGCTCTCCTTCTAGTTTCCTCATAGTTGAGCATCGATAAAATCAGGTTACATGACATTGTAGGTCTCTATTCTAGCTACACAACCATATAATTTATTTTTTATTTGAACTATTTCAAGCCTTTCATCTATAATTTCTTTTGAATGTATGTCCATTTTTTTGTCAAAAACTAACATGTACTAATGGGGCTATAGATTTTAGCTCATTCACAAATTTTGCAACAACTTAGTTTTTTAGAAACTAGACTCCATTCTACACACTTTGAAAAAAAGAAATTTTGATTTTAGATTAGTTTTCAATCATTTCTAGGGGGAGCACACATATATTTCACATTTTTCAGATGTGTCTGATTAAAAAATTCATTAAAAAAAATACACATTATTAAATTACCCGAAAAATTTAGGATAAACTACATAGTGTTCGATAACTTTTTACTAGAGCAATTAGAGATTTTTTTTTTTAAAGTTAAAATTTTAGGGGGGCCACACTTTGTACTATGTTATGTTTTTTTAGAATAAACAATACCATTTTTTGTGGCCGCCTTTTTTGAGGACCTAAAACTAAACCATTTTGAAAAAAAAATAGTAGTTTAGAAACTAGATTCAAAAGACTATTACTTTTGTTTTTGTCATATATTAAAATTTTGAGCATAACTATCTTCAAATTCTTGTTGAAGTCTAGAAATTGTTGATTTTAGGAAAAATATGTCCTCTTATACCCAACTTTTGGCACCACAACTTGGTGCACTTACCTGTGTGTTTTATGGCTATGGTTGCAACTCATCCATGGGGGGCTCAAATTAGACCATTTTCCTTGGCCAAGTATTCAACCTTACCTAAAAGATCATGGGAATACCTTCCCAAGCTTCTTGGAGATAAAGAAAAAGATTGAAATGACCACATCAAAGCAGTTATAGTCATCTATGGGATTATTTGTATGCAAGAAGAGGATGTCTTTGTTAGATTGTTTGCTAGGAGCCTCATTGAAAAAGTTGTTGATTGGTTTCAAACTTGCAGGATGGTTCTATCACTTGTTGGGATGACTTGAAGCTAAATTTTATTGAAAGGATCAAGCTTCTAGTTGATGTTGGTAAGATGTTATCAAATTTCATGCAAATTGGAATAATTGAAGATCAATCTATAATACATTTTATTGATAGATTTAATAGATGTGTTGGAAAGATCCCTCTAGCATGCCAACCAATTGAAAATAATCAGTTATGCATTTTTGTTTCTACAATGGAAATTGAAATTAAATTCTAGTTAATACAAAATCTAAGAAATGCTCAAAAAGAAGAAATTAAAATAGATGATACTATGCTATTATGTGGATTGAAATGTAAGAGTAGGAGCCACCCCTTGACTAAAAAAGAGCTTGGTGGTGATAAGATTAATAAAAATCTACCAATGGTTTCTTCATTTGAAACATTTGATTCCTTTGCATTTGGATTTTTTTCAGCCATTGATGTTGATCCAGTAAACTTGACAGATCAACAATATCAAGAAATAACTCATGGTGAAGAAATACAAGGCATCTCTCATCTTGATGAACAAGTCAAAATTGAGAATTGTTTATTTGATTGTATATCATATCAACAAGAAAAGTTGCATCCTCTCAAAGACATAGAAATGGTAAGAAATATTGATGAAAAGGCCATTGAAAAGCTTTTGATACCTACTAGGAAAGAACTAAGAGGGAAAGATAATGGTGTTAATTTTTCCAATGCATTGATCCAAAAAAAAGACTTTCCAGATGTAATTGCAAAAAAATCTGAAGAAATTGTCTCGATTGATATTGACACAATGCGAAGTGAGGATTATTTTAATGATAATCTAAGGGTTACAAATCCTTTGGTAGATAATGGAATAATAGAAAATGACATCAATAATGTGATGTGTACTTTAGAAACATTTGGGCACTCTTAGTTTCAGCAAACAATTTATAATGAATTGAAAAGTTTCATACCAAAAGCTCACAAAGAACATGAAGTCTACAATGAATCTTGGTTATTTGGGGACGATGCTTGGCTTATAAAGTCTTTTCAAACAATTGGTTTGATATGCAACAATCAAGAGTTTGTCATGCAGAGGTTGTATCAGTTTTTTTCATGTAAGCAGAATCCATTTTTCAAGGATGGCTCATACTTCTCTTTACTGGTTAATGGTCATGTGTGAGTTTTTCTTCCCTTTTCTCTCTATGGTGATTTTTTTCCCTACATACTATATATATTGTAAATATTCTTTGGGTGTGTAGAGTTTTAGTTTGAATAATGTACATGCTTTGCACTTGGTAGTTTAGGTGTTTGATTAGTTGGATTTTCCCTACTCCCCCCCGTCGTCTCTGCAAGTAGCTCCCAATTTTCTCTTCTTGGTGACTCTATTCGCCCAATGGATAAGACACTTGTCTTTTCCTAGAGATTGCTAGAGTTCTCTATTTTTGTATAAAAAATAATCCTGCAGTTAGAGCCCCTGTTGTTACCCAATATGAACACAATTTTAAAAATTTTAGTGTGGACCTTCAAACTACTTTGAAGCAATGTTCAAAGTAGTTAGAAGTGGTTCAAGGGTTTGAAGTGGTTCAAAATATAGAATGGTTGACAAAAAAAAGTTTAGAATGAAATTTTGAAATGTAGAATCAATTTCCAAAATTTGGTGTCCAATGTTTGAAATTCAAATTCACTAGTTTGAAAGTTCAAAATCAAAGGATCAAGGCCCATAGATTTTTGTTCCAAGTTTAGTGGCATAGATGATTAATTAGAAGGCTGGGTTCACAATTCAAATTGCATAGTTAAAATTGACAATTCAAATTGAATAATTAAACTTGAGTTCAAGAGTCAAGGTTCAAGCTCAAATTTTTAAAATTAAAGATTTAAAATTAGTTCAAAGATACACCATGTGAAGTGAAAATGCACTACTCCATGTTTGAAGCTAAAACTAAAATGGACCATAGAAGGTATGAAGTCCAAATATCCCCTTTGAAAGCTCGGTAAAATCTTGAACACACCCATGTAAATGTTGGTTGAGAATATATGTAGTAATGATGCTCAAGCATATGTGACAAACATTAAGAGTTAAGATTACTCTTACTCTGCCTCAACGGATCAAAGACTTGCATACTCAGTTTACCCTTTCAGTTTTTCACGATCCACAATCTTGAATCCATGGACATGGAATGAATGTCATGTTTCATCTTCAAAAGGCATATGATTTTGTTATTCAGGCATAGTGATTCATCACCCTCAACCCGAACATCCCTTTCATTGAATGTGAAAAAAAAATATTCCAATCAACCTCACAATGTAATGAAACATATATGGTGAAAAGGAAACAATGAACTCAAGTGGTAAGTCCATGAGCTCAGCTCCCCTAGGAGAATACATGGCATGAGAGTTGCTAGAACTCACTCAAACATGGTCTTGGGTAGAGGCACATAAGTACACATGCAAGAATACAACCTACAAGCATGGATTCTCTGATGATAGAAAAATAGTCATATGTTAGGGGTCATATCTATCAATCCAACCTCTAGATTAGGCTGAATTTTGAATATGTATGGCCAAACATAGCTCTCTAAATCCTCTCAAAGCATTTTTTTACCTTAATTATAGATGAAAAGTTACATGTTTTTGAGTGCAACACTATCAGTTCACTGATGATAGTCACAAAATGTAGATCACAAAAAAATGGTCTCAATGTTGGGGCCATATATCCCAACTCAACTATTGGATCTTTCTACAATTAACTTGTTGTGAGGGCTATATCTCCTAATCCAACTATTGGATGAAGGTAAATTTTGGATATATTTTTAAAAACCTAATTCTATAAAACCTCTCCAAGTGATTTTTTCTGATTATCCAGTGATAAAAAGTTATAACTGGGTGATACACTGTCAAAACTATCTATGGTAGTTGTAAAATGCTAACAATAGTTTACCAACAAAAAAAATTGCCAGATGTTCATAACACAATTTTAATTTTTCAATGTCCCATGTGTGGATATTATGGCATGGAAGATGAGTCTTAAGTTATTATTAATCCTAATATTTTTAAAATATTCAGGAGAAGAAGTCGATAACAAGAAATGACTATCAAGAGCTAGTTATCAAAACATCACTAATGTCTTTGAATAAGTTACTTGTGACAAAGCTCACCACAAAACACATTACCTCTAGTCTTAAGGTCAATTCTCTAAAATGGGGTTTCTTAAGTGTTTGCAATGGACCTACATCCTACCACTCAGATTGGTGAGGGCATGGTCTTCCAGCATGGGACGAGAGTTTTTATTAGCTAGACTATGATTATTGGTGACGCTTGGTGATACCAGCAACCATGGCATCAACGAGCATCCCAAAATTGGTAAGGGGATTTTGATCAAGGCAAGGGCTTGTGTTATGAAAAATGTAAGAATTGAAGAAGGGTCTAAGTTTGGAGCATGGGCTATCGTTCTCATTGACGTCCCGTGCAAGACTACTATTGTTCGAAACACATGTAAATTAATTGGGAAAAAGCATATCCTACCCTATTAACTCCTATAAGATGATGGAGCATATGCCTTTTGTCATGGAATGATCGGACTCTATCATTTGATATTATTTTTAGAAGCTCATCTTTCATTTGTGTCTTTTTTAAAACCTTAATTGTACTTTGCATTTCAAGTATGTAGATAATGTAAGGTGTAAAACTATTTTAAATAGCTTTAAGTGCATACATAGTCTTGTAAACCCAAAGAAATAATTGATGTAGTCAGAGAATTTGTCATAGTTTATACCATATGATAGAAACTGACGTCTATTTTGATGCATGCATTGGAATCATCTAATTAACTTCTAGAGCCAAAAATTAAAATTGGGTATTTGTCTCGATTCTGTTTATTATAAAACATGGATGCTATAAAGGATAGTAAACCAAAAAATTTCTAAAATAGAAGAAATCTAAGAAGAGTTCTAAAACTAGACAACTCTATGACAGACTCAAAATATAAATTTACCAATATATAATCAAAGGGAAAAGAATTCTATGCCAGATAACTTTACTAGAAAGTCCCAATAATGAATCAAGTTGAAAGTCAAGGGACTTTTTATTACAGACAATGTGAGGACCAAACCCTCAAAAGTATGATATAAATAAAAATGACAGAATGAATTCCATTCTCACTATAATTATGGGTCTCTCATGACATTTATCTGATGTAATGGGAAATTGTCATATTACAATTATTTTCCATCTGGTTCACTGCATTCTTTCTAACACAAGATTTACAACTTTATCCAAAGCTTCAAACCAAATGAGTGAAATAGATGATGAGGATGTAGTGCAATCTATAACTAAACTGAAAAACCTATAGATAGTGTTAGCCTTTAAGAATGTGATATTATAATACCTGATGATTCTATAAGTAGAAGGCAGTATAGAGCAAGAGAATAGATTGTTGATGGCTAGACCAGATAGGAAACCACTTATGTTAGAATTAGAAAAACTAACTATGATTCAAGGAAATAAGACAAGATTATCAATCACAAATGTACATTCACTAATAGAATTGAATAGTTTGATATAACCCACTTAAAAAAATCAAAAGCTAAGGAACACCCACCTATAGAAATCAATGGCTCAAGAACCCAAAATTTAACTTTCTAAGGTTGAAGTACACCCATTTATAGAAATTAATCTCTCAAGAATTCCTTCTTGTAGAAATATAATTGCACAACCACTTGTAGTATTCTAACGATAAACTTCAAATATGCTACCTCATAAAATTTAGAGGACTATACATACCCACTGATAAAACAAAATTTAAATGTGTAGGGACAAAAAAATGATAGAAATCAATGGCCGATGCACACCCACTTACATAATTAAAATGATCACCACAACCACTTGTTGAATTCAAAGTTTAAAAGTTGTTGTAATCAGGTGAACCCACTTATTGAGTTCAAAGATCTAGATGAGCTCATTTATCATACAAGAAGGATAAATTTTCTTTTTCTTAATGATTCCTATCTTTCTTGTATGATAAATGAGCTCATATAGATCTTTGAACTCAATAAGTGGGTTCACTCGATTACAACATCTTTTAAACTTTGAATTCAAAAAGTGTTTGTGGTGATCATTTTAATTCTGTAAGTGGGTGTGCATCAGCCATCGATTTCTATCATTTTTTTGACCCTACACATTTAAATTTTGTTGTATCATTGGGTATGTATAGTCCTCTAAATTTTATGAGGTACCATATTTGAAGTTTATCATTAGAATGCTGCAAGTGGTTGTGCAATTATATTTCTACAAGAAGGAACTCTTGAGAAATTAATTTCTATAAATGGGTTTACTTCAACCTTAGAAAGTTAAATTTGGGGTGCTTGAGCCATTGATTTCTATAGGTGGATGTTCCTTAGCTTTTGATTTTTTTAAGTGGGCTATATCAAACTATTCAATTCTATTAGTGAATGTACATTTGTGATTGATAATCTTGTCTTATTTCCTTGAATCATAGTTAGTTTGTCTAATGTTGACATAAGTGATTTCCTATCTGGTCTAGCCATTAGCAATCTATTCTCTTGCTCTATATTGCCTTCTACTTATAGAATCATCAGGTATTATAATATCACATTCTTAAAGGCTAACACTGTCTATACATTTTTCCATTTAGTTGTAGATTTCACTATGTCCTCATCATCTATTTCACTGATTTAGGTTGAAGCTTTTGATAAAGTTGTAAATCTTGTGTTAGAAAGAATGAAGTGAACTAGATGGAAAATAATTATAATATGAAAATTTCCCATTACATAAAATAAACTTCATGAGGGACCCATAATTATAGTGAGCAAGGAATTCATTATGTCATCTTTATTTATATCATACTTTTGAGGGTTTGGTGCTCACATTGTCTATAATAAAAAGTTCCTTGACTTTCATCTTGATTCATTGTTGGGACTTTCCTGTAAAGTTATCTGGCATATAATCTTTTTCCCTTTGATTATATATTGGTAAATTTATATTTTGAGTCTGTCATAGAGTTGTCTAGTTTTAGAACTCTTCTTAGATTTCTTCTATTCTAGAAAAATTTTTGTTTACTATCCTTTATAACATCCATTTTTTATAATACACAGAATCGAGACAAATACCCAATTTTGATTTTTGACTCTAGAATTTAATTAGATGATTCCAATCCATCCATTAGAATAGACATCAGTTTCTTTCATATGGTATAAACTATGACAAAGCTCTAACTACATCAATTATTTCTTTGGGTTTACAAGACTATGTATGCACTCAAAGCTATTTAGAATGGTTTTACACCTTACATTATCTACATACTTGAAATGCAAAGTACAATTAAGGTTTTAAAAAAGACACAGATGAAAGATGAGCTTTTGAAAATAATATCAAATGATAGACTCCAATCATTCCATGACAAAAGGCATATGCTCCATAATCTTACAGGAGTTAATAGGGTAGGATATGATTTTTCCCAATTAATCTGCATGGGTTTCGAATAATAGTAGTCTTGCGCAGGACATCAATGAGAATGATAGCCTAGGCTCCAAACTTAGACCCTTCTTAAATTCGTACATTTTTCATAACACAAGCCCTTGCCTTGATCAAAACCCCCTTACCAATTTTGGGATGCTTGTTGATGCCATGGTTGCTAGTATCACCAAGCGTCACCAATTATGATAGTCTAGCTAATAAAAACTCTCGTCCCATGCTGGAAGACCATGCCCTCGCCAATCTTAGTGGTAGGATGTAGGTCTATTGCAAACACTTAAGAAACCCCACTTTGGAGAATCGACCTTGAGACTAGAGGTAATGTGCCATGCGGTGAGATTTGTCACAAGTAACTTATTCAAAGACATTAGTGATGTTTTGAAACTAGCTCTTGATAGTTATTTCTTGTTATCAACTTATTCTCCTTAATATTTTAAAAATATTAGGATTAATAATAACTTAAGACTCATCTTCCATGCCATAATATCCATAAATGGGACATTGAAAAATTGAAATTGTGTTATGAACAGGTGGCAAATGTTTTTGTTGGTAAACTATTGTCAGCATTTTACAACTACCATAGATAGTTTTGACAATGTATCGCTCAGTTATAAATTTTTATATGTGGATAATCAAGAAAAACTGCTTGGAGAGGTTTTATAGAATTAGGTTTTTAAAAATATATCCAAAAGTTATCTTCATCGAATAGTTGGATTAGTAGATATAGCCCTCACAACAAGGCTTATTTTCCTATCATCTGCATTTGTGACTGTCATTGTTGATCCAATAGTGTTTCACATAGGTATATGTATCTCATGAACTTGAAAAAATTTCCAAAATCACTCTAGTGAGCACTTAGATAACTAGAATTACTCCAACATATGTTAATTGTAGAAAGATCCAACAGTTGAGTTGGGATATATGGCCCCAACATTGAGACCAATTTTTTGTGATCTACATTTTGTGACTATCGTTGCTGATCTGATAGTGTTGCACTCAAAAACATGTAACTTTTGATCCATAATTAAGCTAAAAAAATGCTTTGAGAGGATTTAGAGAAGTATGTTTGGCCATACATATTTGAAATTCAGCCTAATCTAGAGGTTGGATTGATAGATATAATCCCTAACATATGACTATTTTTCTGTCATCGGAGAATCCATGCTTGTAGGTTGTATTCTTACATGTGTGCTTATGTGCCTCCACCCAAGACCATGTTTGAGTGAGTGCTGGAAACTTTCATGCCATGTATTCTCCCAAGGGAGTTGAGCTCATGCACTTACCACTTGAGTTCATTGTTTCCTTTTCACCATATATGTTTCATTCCATTGTGAGGTTTATTGAAATATTTGTTTTTCACGTTCAATGAAAGGGATGTTAGGGAATCACTATGCCTAAATAAAAAAATCATATGCCTTTTCAAGATGAAACATGACATTCATTCCATGTACATGGATTCAAGATTGTGGATCATGAAAAACTGATAGGGTAAACTGAGTATGCAAGTGTTTGATCCATTGAGGCAAAGTAAGAGTAATCTTGACTCTTAATGTTTGTCACATATGCTTGAGCATCATTACTATAGGCATTCTCAACCAACATTTACATGGGTGTGTTCAAGATGTTACCAAGCTTTCAAAGGAGATATTTGGACTTCATACCTTCTATGGTCCATTTTAGTTTTAGCTTCAAACATGGAGTAGTGCATTCTCACTTCAGATGGTGCATCTTTGAACTAATTTTAAATCTTTAATTTTAAAAATTTGAGCTTGAACCTTGACTCTTGAACTCAAATTTAATTATGCAATTTGAATTGTCAATTTTAACTATGCAATTTAAATTGTGAACCTAGACTTCTAATTAATCATCTATGCCACTAAACTTTGGACAAAAATCTATGGGCTTTGATCCTTTGATTTTGAACTTTCAAACCAGTGAATTTGAATTTCAAACATTGGACACCAAATTTTGGAAATTGAATCTACATTTCAAAATTTTATTCTAAACTCTTTTGAGTCAACTATTCTACATTTTGAACCACTTCAAACCCTTGAACCACTTCGAACTGCTTTGAACCTTGCTTCAAAGTAGTTTCAAGGTCCACACTAAAAGTTTTAAAATTGTGTTCATATTGGGTACCAACAAGGGCTCTAACTATGGGATTGTTTTTTATACAAAAATAGATAACTCTAGCAATCTCTAGCAAAAGACAAGTGTCTTATCCATTGGGTGAATAGAGTCACCAAGAAGAGAAAATTGGGAGCTACTTGTAGAGAGTATGGAGGGGAGTAGAGAAAATCAAACTAACCAAACAAGAAAACTACCAACAAGTGCAAAGCATGTACATTATTCAAACTAAAACTATACACACCAAAAGAATATTTATAATATATTTAGTAGGTAGGGAAAAAACCCACCATAGAGGGAAAAGGGAAGAAAAAATCACACATGACCATTAACCAGTAAAGAGAAGTATAAGCCATCCTTGAAAAATGGATTGTGCTTGCATGAACAAAACTGATACAACCTCTACATGACGAACTCTTGATTGTTGCATATCAAACCAATTGTTTGAAAAGACTTTGTAAGCCAAGCATCATCCCCAAACAGCCAAGATTCATTGTGGACTTCATGTTCTTTGTGAGCTTTTGGCATGAAACTTTTCAATTCATTATAAATTGTTTGCTGAAAGTAAGAGTGCCAAATGTTTCTAAATTACACATCACGTTATTGATGTCATTTTCTATTATTCCATTATCTATCAAAGGATTTTTAACACTTAGATTATCATTAAAATAATCCTCACATCGCATTGCGTCAATATCAATCGAGACAATTTCTTTAGATTTTTCTGCAATTACATCTGGAAAGTCTTTATTTTGGATCAATGCATTGGAAAAAGTAATACATTTATCTTTCCCTCTCAATTCTTTTCTAGTAGGTATCAAAAGCTTTTCAATGGCCTTTTCATCAATATTTCTTACCATTTCTATGTCTTTGAGAGGATGCAACTTTTCTTGTTGATATGGTATACAATCAAATGAACAATTCTCAATTTTGACTTATTCATCAAGATGAGAGATGCCTTGTATTTCTTCACCATGAGTTATTTCTTGATGTTGTTGATCTATCAAGTTTACTGGATCAACATCAATGGCTAGAAAAACTCCAAATGCAAAGGAATCAAATGTTTCAAATGAAGAAACCATTGGTAGATTTTTATTAATCTTATCATCACCAAGCTCTTTTTTAGTCGGGGGATGGCTCCTACTATTACATTTCAGTCCACATAATAGAATAGCATCATCTATTTTAATTTCTTCTTTTTGAGAATCTCTTAGTTTTTGCATTAACTAGAATTTAATTTCAATTTCCATTGCAGCAACAAAAATGCATAACTGATTATTTTTAATTGGTTGGCATGCTAGAAGGATCTTTTCAAGACATCTATTAAATCTATCAATAAAATTTCTTATATATTGATCTTCAATTATTCCAATTTGCATGAAATTTGATAAAATCTTACCAACATCAACTACAAGCTTGATTCTTTCAATAAACTTCAGCTTCAAGTCATCCCAACAAGTTATAGAACCATCCTGCAAGTTTGAAACCAATCAACAACTTTTTCAATGAGGCTCCTAGAAAACAATCTGACAAATACATCCTCTTCTTGCACACCAAGAATCCCATAGGTGACTATAACTGCTTTGATGTGGTCATTTGGATCTTGTGTTTTATCTCCAAGAAACATGGGAAGGTATTCCCATGATCTTTTAGGTAAGGCTGAATACTTGGCCAAGGCAAATGGTCTAATTTGAGCTCCCCATGGTTGAGCTACAACCATAGCCATAAAACACACAGGTAACTACACCAAGTTGTGGTGCCAAAAGGGGGGTATAAGTGGACACCTTTTTCCTGAAATCAACAATTTTTGGACTTCAACAAGAATTTGAAGATAGTTATGCTAAAAATTTTAATATATGACAAAAGCAAAAGTCATAGTCTTTTGAATCTAGTTTCTAAACTACTAATTTTTTTCAAAATGGTTTAGTTTTAAGTCCTAAAAAAGGTGGGCACAAAAAGTGGTATTGTTTATTCCAATAAAGTATAGCATAGTACAATGTGTACCCTCCCTAAAATTTTAACTTAAAAAAAAAAAAAAACTCTAATCGCTCCAATCAAACGTTACCGAACACTATGTAGTTTATCCCTGATTTTTTGGGTAATTTAATAATGCAACTTTATTTTTTTATCAATTTTTTAATCAAACACATCCCAAAAACATGAAATATTTGTGTGCTCCCCCTAGAAATGATTGAAAACTAATCTAAAATCAAAATTTGTTTTTTTCAAAGTGTGTAGAATGGAGTCTTGTTTCTAAAAAACTAAGTTGTTCTAAAATTTGTGAATGAGCTAAAATCTACAGCCCAATTAGTACATGTCAGCTTTTCACAAAAAATGGACATACAATTAAAAGAAATTATAGATGAAAGGCTTGAAATAGTTCAAATAAAAAATAAATAATATGGTTGTGTAGCTAACACAGAGACCTACAATGTCATGTAACCTAATTTTATTGATGCTCAACTATGAGGAAACTAGAAGGAGAGCACACAAGAAAATCTAATCATTTTTTGTATGTTTGCAGTAAAATACGTGTTAGACCAATTTATAGATTCCAAAGCTTTGGGTTGGATCCCCAAGGCAAAGCCACATATTAAGCTTGTTAGAATGTAAAGCTTTAAATAGCGTGTGTGCACTATAGTGTGCACGCACTATTTAAAGCCTTTTAAATTTACTTTTAAATAGCACGTACGTGCTTTGTAATTTTTTTTTTAAAAAGTGCACACATGCTTTAATGCGTACACACCATAGTGCGTGTGTGCTATTTTGCATATGCTCTATAGCGCATGTGTGCTATAGTGCATATGCTCTATAGAACATGTGTGCTATACTGCATATGCTCTATAGAGCATGTGTGCTTTGCAAAACTAGAATGAAAAAAAAAGGTTTCATCTCTTTGGTACCACAACTTGGTGCACTTACCCACACTGGAACTCCAAAATCAAATATTCAACAAGTTTGTAACACAGAGTCACCAATCTCTTACAAATAGAGATAATCATAAAAATGAGGAAACAAATATTAACACTGATCTTCATTCTGAAGGTTCCCCAGTAGAATTACCAAAAATCTATTAGTAAATAGATTGTCCTCCAAAGAAATATGACTATTTTTTTGTCATCACAGAATTTGTGATTGCATGTTGTATTCTTGAATGTGTACTTATGTGCCTCCACCCAAGACCATGTTTGAGTTATTGGTAACAAATTTCATGCCATGTATTCTCCCAAGGGAGTTGAGCTCATTTTCTTACCACTTTTCCCTTTCACCGTATTTGTTTCCTTCCATTGCGAGGTTGATTGAAATATTTTTTTTTCACATTCAATGAAAGGGATGTTCAAGCTGAGGGTAATGAATCACTATGCTTGAACACCAAAATCATATGCCTTTTCAAGATGAAACATAGAATTTCACTCCGCATGCATGGATTCAAGACTGTGGATCATGAAAACCTAATAGGGTAAACTAAATATGCAAGTCTTTGATCTGTTGAGGCAGAGTAAGAGTAACCTTGACTCTTAATGTTTGTCACATATGCTTGAACATCATTACTATAGGCATTCTTAGTTGACATTTACATGGGTGTGTTCAAGTTGTTACCAAGCTTTCAAATGAGATATTTGGACTTCATACCTTCTATGGACCATTTTAGTTTTAGCTACAAAAATGGAATAGTGCATTCTCACTTCACATGGTGCATCATTGAATTGATTTTAAAAGTTTAATTTTGAAAATTTAAGCTTGAACCTTGACTCTTGAACTCAATTTTAATTATGCAATTTGAATTGTGAACGTGGACTTCTAATTAATCATGTATGCCTCTAAACTTGGAACAATAATCTATGGGGCTTGATCCTCTTGTTCTGAACATTTAAACTAGTAAATTTGAATTTTGAACTTTGGACTCTAAATTTTGGAAACTAAATTTGCATTTCAAAATTGCATTCTTGAACTTTTTTGAGTCAACCGTTTTCAATTTTGAACCACTTTGAACCCTTGAACCACTTTAAACTACTTTGAACCTTAGTTCAATGTAGTTTGAAGCTCCACACTAAAAGTTTAAAAATTGTGTTCATATTGGGTATGACCAAGATGTTTACTCTTTATCTTTTCTAATTAATCCATGGAAAACCATCTAAAAGTTAAATTTTGAACAAATACTGATATGTCATTTCACAATTACACAAATAAAAATTAGGCTAAGATAGATAAAACTAGAATACACAACAGGAAAGACAATCTAAATCTGGAATATAAACTTGAAAAGAATAATAGTGTGGCTATTTATCATGTTACTTGGCTCAAATGTATTATTTCTAGCATAAATTAGAATGATAAAAGTTTTTTAAGAAAATCCACCAATCTATGGTTCATTGATGTTTATTAACTGTGAGAAGAAGGGTAATTTGACCTCAAATCATTGTCCTTGAATCCTACTTTCTTGTCTATGCTCTACTAATAAATATAAACATATCACTACAAGTATTGTTTTATTTATTTATTTATTTTTGAGAGATAAAGTATTGATACTTAAAGGTGAATGAAAATTTGAGGATAAGAATTTAATAATTAGAGAAAACACATACTTGCTTGAACATTTTTAAAATGCCTATTCTAGCTATATTGTTGGAGGTGACAAATCTATGGTGGACATTTTGTAAGAGTACTAAACAAATGAAGTAATTATTCCCAAATTATCTTTTTAAAGGTTTGACTATTGACATTTGACATGTTGCCCCTTGAACCAAATGTCTACCTACATAGCAGAGGCATTGAACTCAGCAGGTGAGTTCAAACTCAAAAAAGAGGGACAATTTTTTGAGACAAGACAAAAGGGATGAAGCCTCATTCATTCAATAAGGAACAAAAGAAGAAGGATGAGAAGATCATTTAGAAGAAGGGTATGTGCAGGATCATGGTCAACCAAACTATGCTCTTAAGTGGCAATACAAAATTAGCAAACTAAGGTTATGTCAACTTGACATGCAATTTTCTACTTGTTATAAACTTTATATCAAAAAGTTGAGAGAAAAGAATCTCTAGGGAATTGAATTTATTTTCTAAGCTACTAGGACTTAACTGAAAAAAAATAAAAATGAAAATTGATTGGTTAAAATTTTGAATTTTAATGCAACGGTACAAAAATTGTAGGACAAAAATAAGAAGTAGACGTATGTCTGACCATATTAATGAAAATCAAAGGATAATATTTTTCAAAAAATTTCTATATATAATAAGTAGAATCATGCTTGGATGTGACACATATTTTTTTGTATTTTTATTCTAGATAATTAATTAATTATTAATTTTCTACTTTGATATTTTTTGAATAAAAATACTCTCACGTCTAACCACCTTAACTAATTCAAAAATCTACAAAATTTAATTTTTCTTTTATTTTCATTATAGTACAAGAAACATATAATGTGATGCATCTTTTGAATTTAAAAAAATGTTGTACCATTTGAAAGTTATAGTTATTTTTCAAATAGTGTGTCAAACAACACTTTATACATAACTCCATTAAAAAATAAGTATTAATTACTTACTCAACTCATAATTTGAATATCATTAGATTTATTGAAAGCTAGGAACATTCTTAAGAAACCCTTTTCATTCCATCAAATTTTGGTGAAAGAAAAGCTGTCAACTACATGTTTGAAGTAGAAAACACACAAGAACAGGCCAAAAACATAATTTTGGGACATTTTTAAAGTTGACCATATAGGTTTAGTAGCAAAAGATATAGTAAGCATTATAAATGTATGAATTTTTTTCATTTAGAATCAGGGTGGGTGGGAAAAAAGTTGGAATAGATTTTGAAATGGTTTGAGTCATTTAGCTACATATTTTTTTAGATTGCCACTTTTTGGCACACCATGATCTTGCACATACCCAAAAGGAAGGTTCAAGAAGAAGATCAAAGTTGTAGCAGCAGAGGATTAAATTCTTTTTATTTTGTGTAAGTTCATTTTTGTTTTTGCTATTGAAGTAGTGATTGGTCCATGTGTTATTGTACGCAACCCTCTAGTGCTACAAGTTAATACCATCAACATAAGTTTTAGTTAGTATTTGAATAGAAAGAAAGAAAGCAAGCATATTAATCAATCACCATTTAGTTGGGTTATTGTTTTCTTCATTTCTATCCATTCTGCATTGTGCTAAGTATTTTTGGAACTCTCTATTATTGTCTCTATGTTTTAATGGTGGAAAAGAAAAGATAGTAAGTATGTTTATAACTCACTTGGTTATGTTTGTCAACTGAGTCATCTACCCTAACTTGGTTTCTATTTGGCTGTATTGTGACTGCTAAGTTACAAATGTGTCTGCCAAGTTTCTTCCCTTGCTTATCAAACAAAATTTTTTTATACTCTTACCAAGCTCACTCAGTCCCTTCCTAGCTAAGTTGACCAAGCTAACTTGATTACTTCATCCACCAAGCTCACTCGGTTCAACATTGACCAACCTTTTCTATGGAGCTCCTATTTCCTTTGATGACTAGGTAACTCAACATCCATTGTTTTTGAGCAAGTATTCACTAAGCTCCTCAAGTTGCCTAGCAACTTGGAACTCACTATGTCACTCAATTGCCAAAGTTTTTTTTTGTGAAGTTTTGGCATTCTTTTTGGGTGTTTGACATTGTTGTATAGTAGACATGGTAGGAGATACATGAAATACATGGCAGAAGCCACCATCTTTCAATGGAAAAACTTATGACACTAGGGATAAGAAAATGAGAACCATTATGGTTGCAAATGATTTGTGGGAATTCATGGTAAATGGGTTCAATGATATAACCAACCCAAACGAGGAGTCACTAAGGTGTAATGAATACCATACAAAAGGGTGTCGTGAATGTATCTCAAAATGCACCTTAGCTTGCCGATGACTTTCATAAGGGTCCTAAGAGAACCGAGAGACAAAACCTACTACAAAGGAGAGATCAACATGAGTGTGTGTCAAGTACAACAAGCTGCCAACCAAATGCCAATACAAAGTAGAATCCACTAAAGGTGAAGAGAAGGAGGTAGATACAGTGACACCTAACTAAAAAGGTGTCAGAGTAGGCTTGCAATAAAGCATGTTAGGGGCATGCTTCTACTGAGAAAAAAAAATTCTAGTAGAGGACTAAACAATCTATAGCCCAAGAAAATAGTGCAAAAAGCCAAGATTAGTCATCTCAAACTGGTCCATCAATGCATGCTAAACATCCTAAAGTATGGATGATGAGCTACCCGTGAGGATAAGGTCATCAACATATAGGAAAAGAATCAAAATCTTATCTCTAAGATGTTGAATATACATTGTAGGATTAGAATGGTAGTGGGTGAAGCCTATGGAAAGTAGAAAAGAGTCCATCTTCTCATACCAAGCCTAAGGGGCCTATTTGAGACCATACAATGAGCATCAAAGTCTACAAACCAAGGAGGAATCCTGCACAAAGCCCTGAGGCTACTCCATGTAAATCTCCTCAATGAGATCACCGTGAAAGAAGGAAATCTTCACATCCATCTAAAATAGAGGCCATCCTTGTGAAGATATGAGGGATAAGACAAGGTAGATAGAATTCATCTTGGTAATAGGGGAAAAGATCTTGGTGCAGTCAATATTGTCAACCTATGAAAAACCCTTCACAACAAGACAAGCCTTTTTCTTATCAATGGAACCATTAGTAGAAAACTTAGTATGATAAATCCATTTGTATTGCACTAGCTTTGTTCCCTTAGGAAGATTACAAAGATTCCATGTATGATTCTTTATCAAAGAAGAATACTCCTCGTCCATGGTATTGTCCCACTCTGAATGTACTATTGCTATTGCAAATGTCTAAGGATCATTAAAAATAGCATGAATAATAAGACTAATGAGACTGGGGGTCACTAAGATCATCATCCTGATCATCGTAAAAATAGTTTGGAAGAGAGGGAGGAGTAGTGGGAAGTGTAGTAGGCACTAGAGGTAGGGTATGAATTGTAGGAAGGCTCTCATCAAGTTGGGCATCCTGTCAAAATAGGACCTCTCTAGAATAAGGATCAAAAAACCTATAAGTCTTCAAATCCTCATAGTAGACAACACAAATGAGTGGTCAGCTCTTTTGTTCTATTGCTTTTCGTTGAGCATTAGGTACAAATGCCCAAGTTTTAATCCCAAAAACTAGAAATGATGATACATCAGGCTTGACATGAGACCAAGCCTCCTTAGGAATCATTTTTTGAACCACCTTATGAGGCATATAATTCTAAATATAATTGGCACAATTGATTACATCTACCCAAAAACATGAAGCCATGGACCCAGACTAAATCATATAATTAGCCATCTCTTGGAGTGTTCTATTCTTTCTCTTGGCCACACCATTTTGCTGAGGGGTGTAGGACACTAAAAATTGATGCTAAAGACCATGTTCAGAGAAAAAATCCATGAAAGCTTGCTTCATGTACTTCCCCAATTATCTATCAATATTTACTAAATAGAAAGACCAGACTACTTCTCTACAAATGTCTTGAAGACTCAAAATGAATCAAAGACATTAGACTTGTACTTGAGAAAGTACACCCATGTGCATCTAGAGAAGTCATCAATAAACATAAGCACATATTTGGCACCAGAAAAAGGAGTAGGAAATGACATGAGGTCACTATGAATCAACTCCAAAGGCACCAAAGCACTAGTGGCTTGTCCATGTGGAAAAGAATCCCTATGTTGTTTTCCAAGTGCACAACCCTAACAAACACCATCTATATAGGAAATCTGTGAAAGCCCTAGAATAAGTGCCTGTGTACTCATTTACTAAAGATATCTATAATTGACATGACCCAAATGCTCATGCCAAAGTCTTCTTACTGAATCTACATGTGCAACAAGATATGAACTTGTGTGATTAGAAGACACAAATCCATCAAATTTGTAGATGTGAGATGTAGAATCAACACTTCTAGTAGCTACAACCATCTTAGAATCATGCAAGTATTGAATAACCACATCATATGATGAGAACTCAACTATCTTACTAGAGTAAGAGTGGAAAATCTGATAGATGGGCAATAGGTTCATTGAAATGTAAGGAACACAAAGAACATTCTGAAGAGAACCCTCAGCTAGTACAATAGAACTAGAACTGATAACTGAAAGTTGTGATGAGTTCCCAATAAAAATCTATGAGGTAGGACAAGGAGCAAGTGAGGTGACCAACTACAAAGTGTTTTTCATATGGTGAGAGGCACTGAAATAAAGAATCCAATTGGGTCTAGAAGTTGTAGCTCGAGCAAAAAGAGCATGACCTTTCCATGTACCAGGGGATGAAGACTTAGGAGCGAAAATATGATGCTCCTGCATGGCTTCCTCTAAACCCTCCAAACACTTCCAACTCCTAGAAACAAGATGTCCATCCTCGCCACAAAAATTGTAGGTCTCACTAGATTTCTTCTTGGTCTTGGAGGTAGACTCAGTAGACTTTGAAGAATCTTTACCCTTAGAAGGGTTAGCTAGAGGTTTAGTCTCTATTTTTTTTGTATCTTTCTTTTTTTTAACTTTTTTCTTTGATTTACCCTTAGAATTTTGAGCAACCAATGCTTGGCTAGAAGAGCCAAAAGCATCCACCTATTGGATCTTTTCATATTCCCATGTTAACCGATCAAAAAATATCTCAAATGATGGCATCCAATGTCTATCATCCAAGGTATCCCTACAAAATGGTACATAGTGATTTGAACTTCATCAAGAAGTCTTCAATAGTGGGAAAGTTGGCTGGTGTCAAAGAGGTCAACTTTGCATTTAGTTAAAGTCACTAGAACTCATTCACTATGCCAAATAAAGTCTGGAATTTGGTCCAAATATCCCTAAGAGTAGTCAAACCATCCAAGTGAAAAAGAAGACCATCTAAGATATTGAGTGCAATCAATCACATGGCCTCATCCATTTTATTCTTGTGTTGTAGAACCTCAAAAGGGCATGTGAGAATAGGTTGGTTCACATCAAGAAATGAAAATAAACTTCTTGACATGAGAAGCCTAGTCATGTGAAGCCTAGTCATGTGTGCCTTACAAAAAATCAAATGCCCCTCCACAATGTACAATGATATCCCTCAAGTACAAAAAAAGCAATTTTAGAAAGCACAAAACTGAGAAAAGAACCTAGATTTTGAATGCAAAGAAGGAGAAAATAGAAGCCTCTACTTCAATGCCCAAAATGGGAGCTCAAAGAAAATTGGAATGTGACAAAACTAGCACCATTGTCTCTGTCTTTGAGTTAGCTTTTTGGAACTTCTTTTAGATTGGAAAAAGACCTCTGTATGCTCCAGTTATAGCCAAAAAATCAATTGCTGCTCCAAAAAACAACCTTGATAGAAAAATATAGTCACTAGAAGAAATTTGACAACTCTATGGCTGTCAACTAGCTGTTGCAAGAAAAAATTTGGTCATCAGTTTGCTAATGTTAATAGCCAAAAAATGATGTTAGCACATGTTCCTGTGGTGATGATGTCAGCTATTGTAAGTAGCTAGAAATGCTAACGTTTCACCAAAAAAGGTTGACATGGATGCCATGGAATGTCGTCAGCTAGTCATAGAATGATGTCAGTAGCTAAGTTTTGACAAGTAGTAGCATCATTGGTGGAGGTGGCACCTGGGAGGAGAACCCAATGACACTATCGTTTGTGTAATCGCTAGAGTAGAGCTGTAGTGGCCACAGAGTGAAACATAAACAGTGGTCAAAACATGGTTGTGTTGTAGCAGTACTACTAGCAATGATGCCCTCTCAGTGGGGCCATGGTGTCCACTGGGTGGTACTGCAATGGTCGCTATGTAGAGTCGTAGTGGTGCACTACACAAATTAATTTTTTATTTTTCTAAAATCACATTTGTACAACATGTTGAACCAATTTTTTTTTCCTCCCAAAGCTTCTATCATGAAAATCAAAAAAAAATTATATGAATCATTATTGTAACAAGCCTTTTGAACTCAATGCTAGTGTCTATTTAGGACCAAAGTGCATCAAAAATTCGCTCCACCCTCTGATTGAAGAAAAATGCATAAACAAACTAGGGTTTGTGTTTCCAAATAGTGGCTTCAAAAATCATTCAATAGAGAAGCAATAGGGAGGCTCTGATACCATGTAGAAGTTGATGAAATCCAACTTCACAGTGCACCAAGATCACCTACATCCAAATAGACTAATAAAGAGAAATCGAAGAAGGAAGAGCGAAAGAGCTTAGAGAAATTCAATAAAGTGAGAAAATGTATTTCAGAATGAGAAAATAAAATGCTGTGTAAAAATACAATGAGAGAGCGCAAATATAAAGGCCTCAAGGAAGCTTCTAGAACAAGCTAGAAAGTGCTAGGAAATAAGTGTGACAACTAAGCATAAGTCCACAAAAGGTGGAAAGATAAGTATGGTTAGGTAGGAACAAAGTACTATATTGTCAACAACTCATGAAAAAATCCTAGATGATAACTAAATATCTAGATGCATTTATCTAAGTAAACTTAAGTAAAAGAATAAATAATTAATAAATAATTATTTACTCTAATAGCATAATCACTATCTTGCTATGTATTTTTTTCATACAACTTTCCATAGCGACAAAGTGACAATCATTGACCTTGGAAGATCAAACAACCATGAAAAAAAACCCTTTCTCTCTATATTTATATCTGCAACAAATAAGAACCTAACTAGTAGAGCTTGATTTATGATAGAAAACCTTTTGCAGCTAACTGCATGGGTTGGTCCCACCACCTCCACATGCCAAACTATCATTATGTCACTATGACTAAAGATCTTACATCTTTTCATAGTGACAAAACAATAATCATTGATCATCTCCAAATAAATGGTGGACAAGGGTATGTCAAGAAACTAGCCCACTCCAAAAGGTAGTAAATATAAATTTTTATAGTTTTTACCTTGTTTGATAACTCGACTAACCACAAAGAAGAGAGGCCCACTTGGGCTACATGGCACATCTTCATTAGATCACTATGGTTAAAGGTCTTACATTTTTGTATAGTGACAAAATTATAATTGTAGATCTAACTTCAATATATGGTTCTTAGTGTTTCACTAACTACTATGCATGACTTGAAGCAAGAGATTCTACATAGACTCATGTCATATTCTTAGTATGTCACTACAAAAATTGATCATATATTTTTCCATGGTGAAAAAGCCATGTTCATTGATTTCCTTAAATTAGATGCTTAGGAAGATGGGGGCTTGTCAAGGTGTTTATAATGTGAAACAACTTGAAGACTTAGGATATAAAGATAACTTAAGGTTTTATATATATCCTTATAACATTAGAATGTTTAAAAATTTGAAAAGATATGACCGTTGGCCATGCTTGACAAGTAAAACTCAAAGTTTGCTTGGAGAGAAAAAATGGCTAATAGTGCTCTTCAAACCCATGAGCACTACATTAACAAGTCAACCACATCTTCACAAAAGTAAGCCTTCAAAGATCAAGAGGAAGGGAGAGAGGAAGAAATGGCTCTGGTAGAGGCTCAAGAAGTAGAGGTTGTGGAAGAAATGGTTAGAGGAATGTTGGATGAGAAAGCTCAAGATGAGTAGGAAATCAACAAGCAGTAAGAAGTTTGCAAAACCAGTCTAGAGGAGGTAAGTAGAATTGTATAACTCCAACAAGAGTAATGTAGAATTCTACAATTGCCATAAATTTGGGCATTATACAAGAAAATGCTAGAAGAAGCTAGGACATTAGTCAAAGTGAGACCAAATGTGGATGATGTGAATATGAGAAATGTAAAAAATTTCATAGATTTCATCATGTGTAACATTGGTGAAGAGGACAGCCCTGAGGTATGGTACTTGGATAGTGGTCACAATGACCACATGAGTGGTAATGAAATCTTATTTTCCTTCATTGAGAGAAATTTCAAGTGTGAAATTAAAATGTGAAACAATGGAAATATTCCCATTTTGGGCAAAAGATCTATCATGGTCTACACCAAGCAAGGTGAGAAGAAGGAGATAAAAAATGTTTATTTTACTCTAGGTATGAAGCACAATTTGATGAGTGTTGGACAACTCATTCAAAATGGTTACAAGGTGCTGATGAAAAATGATAGGTGTGTCATTCATGAGAAGGATGGGAGTAAAAAGACACTTGCAAAAGTCCAAATGAAAATGAACTAGATGTTCCCATTGAAGATAGAGGCATGTTTATCTTCTCAAGTCATTGTTTTACCTCCCAAGCAAGCATGTACAATAGTAAATCAGAAATCAAACCTAAAATGCATCATTGAAGACCCCTCCAAGCTATGGAATCTTAGGCATGGACATCTTGGTTTTTCTGGTTTAAATTTATTGTCTAAGAAGAATAAATGGTAGAAGGTTTACCAACTATTGTAAATCATGTGACAAGTGTGAAGCTTGTATTTTGGTTAAGCAACATAGGCTTCCCATTAATTCTAGAAATTCTAGAAGGGAAAGGGCATCATTAGAGTTGGTGCATTCTAATTTAGTAGGCCCTATGCAAACCATTTTTATTAGGGGAGTAATTATTTTATGACATTCATAGATGATTTCAATCATAGGACATGGGTTAAATTTTTGAAAAAAAAAAAATCTAAAGCATTTGATATATTTGTTAAATTTATAGCACTGGCTGAAAAGGAATGAGGACACTATGTAAAATTCCAAAGGTTGGAAAGAGGAGGGGAGTATACCTCTAGTTCTTTTATAATGTTTTGTAGGAAAAATGGTACAAAAGAGGAGCTTACAAGCAGTTATAATCTATAACAAAATGGAGCGGTACTCCCAACTGAATATTGGGGATATGTTGTAGTAACAATAGTATACGTGATAAATAGGTGTCCTACAATGATTTTCTGTGACAAGATTCCTCTTGAGGCAGGGTCAAGACATAGATGGATAGTTGAGCATTTAAGAGAGTTTGGATGTATAGCATACGTACAATGCCAAAGGAACAAAGGAAAAAGTTGGATGAAAAAGGAGTGGAGTGCATCTTCACATATTATAGCTCAAAATCAAAGGCCTATAGATTGTATGATCCAATCACCAATAAGATCATCATTTCAAGATATGTGTAATTTATTGAAAAAGTGTCATGGGATGCTTTGGTAGATGAATCTTCAAGCACTTCGAGAAAAGTGCTGACTATTAACAAAGAAGATAAAATTGGTGATCAACAACATGATTGACTAGAAAATATAGTTAGTTGTAGATAAATGAAAAAAAGAAAGAAGTCTCTCATATATAGATAATCAATTCCTAGAAGCTCAATACAACACCAAATTGATATGCAAAATAGTAGCAACAACAATACTAAAAATTCAGATCCTACTCTCGCCTCCCTATTGCCAAGAAATAATAAGAGTGTAATGGAGAAATACCAAGATGGAAGGTATGAAGAGGAGTTTGATGAGAGTATTAATTTTGCATTATTTTCTCATAGTGATCCAATCTATTTTAAAGAATGTATGAAAGAGAAGAAATGGTGTAATTTTATGGACGAGGAAATAGATACTATAGAGATAAATGAAACATAGAAGTTAACTAATCTACCTCCCAAAAAAAATTTTATTGGAGTTAAATGGGTTGACAAGACCAAGTACAATATTGAAGGAAATGTAGATAGGCATAAGGCACAATTAGTGGTCAAGGGGTACAAGCAATAGTATGGAATAGATTATGATGAGACATATACCTCAGTTGCAAGAATGGAAATAGTGTGTGCTATCATAGAAATTGTAAGCCAACACAAATGAAAGGTATATCAAATGGATTTGAAGTCTTCCTTCCTAAATGGAGTATTGAAAGAAGAGGTATATGTGGAGAAGCCACCTTATTATGAAGTGGTAGGTGAGGAACACAAGGTGTATAGATTGAAGAGAGCTCTATATCAACTCAAGCAAGCTACATAGGCATGATACAATAGAATTGACTCATACTTAATGAGAAATGGCTTTAGCAAAAGAGATGGTTAGCCCACTCTCTACATAAGGGCAAAAAATGGTAACATTTTGATTATTTTCCTATATGTAGATGACTTAATCTTCACTAGAAATGATAATTTCCAAACGAGGGAGTTCAAAGAGATCATGAAGAGTGAATTTGAGATGGCAAATTTGGTTATTTTGAAGTACTTTCTAGGCATAGAACTAAAAAAAATGCATGATGACATTTTCATCTCATAAGAAAAGTATGCAAATTAGAAGTTTGAGTGATTCAAAATGAAAAACAATCAGATAGCCCCAACACCAACAACAATAGGTCTAAAGTTAAGCAAGGAAGGTTGTAGTGAAAATGTGAATCCGACATTATACAAAAGCATGGTTGAAAGTTTGATGTATTTGATAGCAACTCAGCCTTCCTAATGCATGGAATAAGTTTAATTTCCAAATTCATGGAAAATCCAAAGGATTCCTATTGGCAAGCCAGAAAGAGGATCCTAAGGTATATGAATGGTACCAAGGGATTTGGCATTTTGTAAATTGGTGATAATGATTCTAGGCTTATTGGTTATATTGGTAGTGATTGGCCTAGAAGTCTAGATGATAGGAAAAATACTTTTGGTTATACGGTTCATATGGGTTTGAGTGTAATATCATGGGCATCCAAGAAGCAACCAATTATTGCTCAATCTATAGTAGATGTTGATTACATGGAAGAAAATATAGCTAAATGTAAAGCTATTTGGCTAAGAAGAATCTTGGTAGATTTGAATAAATTGAAAGACAATGGAACCACAATCATTTGTGAAAATATTTCCTCAATTGCATTGTCACAGAATCTAGTCTTCTATGGGAGAAGCAAGCACATTAAAATTAGATATTGTTTCATCAAAGAGTTAGTCAAGAATGGAAACATCAAAATTGAATTTTCTAAGTCTAAGAAGCAATTAGCAGACATTTTCACTAAGCTATTAGGTATAGAAACTTATGTGCACCTAAGAAGAAATCTAGGCATAGTTGATTTGGATCAAGAGTGATCCTTTCTTGTTTGGCTTAGGACAAAGGGTTTGTGGTTAAATTTGATGTGTTGCCCCTTGAGTCAAAGGCCCACCTATTTGCCTAAGGCATTAAACTTGGTAGGTGAGTTCAAACTCAAAAAAAAGAGGGGAATATTTTTTGTGGCAAGGAAAAAGGAATGAAGCCTCATTCATTTGATAAGGAATATAAGAAGAAGGAAGAGTGAAACATTTAAAGTGCAGAAGGAAGGTTCAAGAAGAAGATCAGAGTTACAGAAACATAGGATCTGATTCTTTTTGTTCTTTATAAGTTTATTTTGTCTATCATGCTGATGTAGTGATTTATCCAGGCATTATTGTATGTAGTCATCTAGTGGTGCAAGTTAATACCATCAATAGAAGCTTTATGTTAATGTATCTTGATTCTGGTTTAAGTCGTATGATCCCAAATTTGTAGTAGTTAAATTAGTATTTGAATATAAAGCAAGAAAGCAAACATATTAATAAATCTCTAGTTATTTGGGTTGTTGTTGTCATCATTTCAATCTATTGTGCATTCTGCTCACTATTTGTGAAACTCTTTGTGATAATCTCTTTATTCTAATGGTGGAAAAGACTAGACAATAAGTTTGTTTATAACTTGTTGAGTTCCCTTTGTCAACCAAGTTCTTTATGCTAACTCAATTTATATTTGGTTGTATCATTCTTGCTAAGTTACAATTGTGTCCACAAAGTTTCTTCCCATTCTTATGAATCTCACTCAGCCTATACTCTTACAAAGGTTACTTAATGCCTTCTTGGTTGAGATGAATGAGCTCACCTGATTCCTTCATCAATAGAGTTCATGTAGTTTAATATTGATCAAGATTTGTAGCCAAGGTCCCCTTTCCTTTGGTGACCTAGTAACTTGGAATCCATTTTTGTTGAGCTAGTCTTTACTCATCTCCTTAAGCTGCTGAGAAGCTCAACATTGACTATGTCACTCGATTGTTGAAGAATTTATTTTTTGGTGAGGTTTTTATTCTGATGATACCATTACTTGTGTATAATTTCAAAATTTTCCTACTATTTTATAGGAAACTAAGAATTTGTAGATTAGTTATTTAGTAGTATATTGTATGATTTTCCCAAAACTGCAACTAAAATATAACATCATGAATGTTGTTCCTAGTAGAAAATGTTGTTTTACATCTTATACCAATTCCATAGATAGGAAGAAATCAAGTTAGATGCTCTAGCAACTAGGAATGGTGTTCATGAAACCTATCCACCTCATTGATTAGCATTCTTAAGAGAATGCAAAGGATGTGCATAGATCCTTCTTTTGTGTATATGTATCTTTAATATTTATTCAATAGAAAAGGTCTATTCATGAAAAAAACTTTGATAAAACTCCAAGTTCTTATAATGGAGGTTAAATCATTAATTTTCAAAATTAATACATAATTTTTTGCCATGATTACTCATTTATTAAAATTTCCTCTTTCTAATTAAGTCTACTTTAAATAGACATTAACACTTGAAAATAAAAATAAAATAAAACTCAAATCATGATCTATTTATGCAACCATTTATATTTAATTTTCTTTAAGATTTAAAGTAGAAACAATAATCATATGAAATCAATTTGGCATGAAAGAAATTTTAAGTGTGTGTGATCCACCAAAAAGATCCAAGCCAGCCTTACTTAGGAGCTAACCTCCTCTACCTCAAGCACACTTCCTCCTTTACTCATACACAACTCACAAACTCAAAACATATGGATATGTCAGTATTTCCCATTTACTCTAATCTAGAGAATTACACTGTTAAGTAAAAATTCTATAAATCAATAGAAGCAAGTTTATGATTTCATCAATTCCACTACATAAATAAACATTCATCTTTCCTCCAAGCATAAATTTGAACAAGAAATCAATGATCAATATTTGCATTATCCATCAAAAGATAATAATATGTCAATATATTTTAACCATAAATCACCATGCCTCTAACTAATAAAATTGAATACAGAAAAACCATCTTAATAAGGTAATCTAACTAAGAAATAACAACATGTAAGTTAAATTTATCTATCTAATAACATCAACTAATAAATTCTAAATTTAAAATTCATGGCATTTTAGATCAAGTCAAATTATAATCTAAGTCAACATAGTCAAATCACCTAATCTATCCAAAACTAAGTGAGTCTAAAATTGAGTCATGACATCCCTCCCCACTAGAAAGAGACATTGACCCGATGTCACAAAACATCCACAAAAAAATCACATCACAAGGAGTTTTATACAAGACAATAAAACATAAAATATCTATAAAAAACAAGCTAAAAGAAGAATCTATGCACATCCTTTGCATTCAATCAAGAATGCTAATCAATGATTGCCCCCACATATAAAGAAACCATTCTGGGGTCCTTTCCTTTCCTGAGGTCTACCTTACCATTCTAGGTTCCGTTGTGATTGCAATTTCTATTATCTTCAATTTTTCTCTTCAATCTCAGGTTGTTAGATGACTTCATCGGAGCCACATCTTATAGTATATGTTCTTGTTTAAGATATTTTCTTAATGCATAATCCATAGTTTATGGCTCATACATCTCTACCTCATTATAGATATCTAGAGCTAGCCTCATAAAAAATTTGCAGGTCTTGAATAACTCATCACTATAATATTGAGGTATGTATTTGACCAATGAAAAAATGGTTATGGTACTTAGTAACTATCATCACTCCCTGTATAATCTTATAAAACTCAGTTTCTTCCTAATCATGAAATAACTAAGGCAACCACCTCTTACAAAAAGATTATAGGAATACCTCCCATGATACCTCGATGTTTTGATTCTTCTTCATAGATATCACATTTTCCCACCATGTTTCTTCTTCACCAACCAATTAGTAAGTAGCTCATATTGCTCTAGATTTCGCTATGAAGTTTTGGACAAGGAAGTACTTCTCCATAGGAACTATCCAAGAATCAATATCTTCTCTTGAAGTTTTATCATTGAAAGTAGGAGGAGTGACCTTCTTGAGGTCCTTACTTAGATCTACTACAATTTTAACCCTATCATGTACTAACTTGGCCATTTTGCAATGCATTTCCTTCTTTTGTTTCTCTTCATTCCTCCCATCTTCTTCTAGCTTCCATTGGGCCTCCAATAATTAACCATCTTCCTTTTCCTTTCATTCTTCCTCAAGTCTTGACATAGCTTCCATGCATTGGTCCTCTTGCTTTATCACTTTCTCCTCAGCTTGACTATTGCTCATTGCATTTTCTATTTCATCCATATGCTGAATTTTTTAAGTAAGGAGAGCTAAAATATGATCCAACCTTTGATTCTCAAGTTCATCCTATGGACAATAGTCACCTCTAGGTCTATTGCCTCTATAGGAATAAATGGTGTCAGATTACTCCTACACCAAATCATACTACACAATTTAGAAACATTTGGGCCATAGGCCCAAGTATTCAAGACAACTTTGTTACTACATGTAAATATTGACATTTCTTACTAGATGCCACATACACAATTTTCCCAAATAAAGTAGAAAAAGAGAGACTGGAATAGTCAAGATAATGACAATTTGTCAAAAAAAAAAACTAATTCCATTCAATGTATTTGGAAAAGACATATCGACAATTATTTAGATCACATAAAAAATCATATCATCATCATTATATATAGGTACACATAATATTCTGATCAAAAGTTGTTATATTCTGAAGTGCATTATAATATAGCAATGGGCTAGAATTCCAGTTTACAATTGTTTCATGTTCTCACCACATGTCAGTACCATATTATGATAATAATATAAGAATACACATCAAACATGTGTATATATATTATGTCAACCTACAAATCAAACATTAAGGAAACATGAGTACATCACAGAAAAGAGACCAAATATCAACATATAGAACATTAAATGACCATGTCATCGAACGTGTGTCCATCCACATGTAGTCCTATCTTCAAGCCATCAAAATACTATCCATTTTCTATCATGACATGAAAGTGTGGCTCATGTGCTTTTATTTCCCAACCATGGAGCAGTTAGCTCCCCAATATTCCTCCTTAAAGAAGAACTCCCTGACCCTAGCACATGAAGCCTAGCATATTGGGACGATTGGGTTAGGTGGGTTTGATGCAACCATGTGATCTAATTTAGCTAGACATATGTCTAGAACAAACAACATATTGAACGTAGAAAAGATAAATAAAATAAAATTATCATACATCTCTATCATATGCATTTAGTTTTACTTTAAAGCTTGGCCAAACAATTAACTAGTATTATATCAAAAATTTGGCAAATAGAAAAGAAAGAATAATATAAGGCTTTCATCTTTTCTACCCTCCTCTTTCTATCCACATTCAATACCATTCTATATCACAACACAGAAAAGCATTTCATTCATGATTATCAAAAAATGTTCACCATAGGTAAAGATTTTTAAGTAGTCAAGAGATGTTTTAACTTATCAAAAGAACATAAATTAGTTTTAAAAATTCTTCTAAAACATTGTACCATAAAAGATTATGAAATATTAGTTATGAAAAAAAATTAATCAACCACAATGACTAACATCTTAGATTACATCACATAATTTCTTTTTGTTTTATACTATTCCAAATTTTCTGAACATTATTATTAGCTCTTGTTGCCTCTCCCTATGAGCACACAGATTCTCCCTTTTAAACTCCCCTCCCTCCAGCCTTTCTCTTCACTACTAATATTTTTCTCCCAAAGAGAACACTCTCTAGAAAAACCATCCTCTTTTTCCTAGTCAATCCTCTATTAAAGCTATTTACTTCTCCCAATGTTGAATGCTAGCATCCCCTATTTTTCTCCACTTCCTCACTTGTTTTTTTAAAGTTCTTTTAAATTATCCACTAAATCCAAGGGCCACTTGTTTAAAGAAGTAGTTACTCTTTCATTCAACCAATTAGTTCTCCAAAAAGTTTGGTAAATCTCTAGGTTCTCAAAACAAAAGTTAAATCAATAATTTTCCAAATTAATACATAAGTTTTTACCATGATTACTCATTTATTGAAATTTCCTCTTTCTTTTGACCATTCTAATTAAGTCTAATTTAAATAGACATTAATAATAAAAAATAAAATAAAATAAAATTCAAATTAAGATCTACTTATGTATCCATTTGTATTTAATTTTCTTGAAGATTTAAAGTAGAAATAGTTAAATCATATGAAAAAGATTGTTTGAAAGAAATTCAAGCGTCTGTGTGATTCACCAAAAAGATCCATGCCAACCCTACTAAGGAGCTAAACTCCTCTACCTCAACTACACTTTTTCCTTCAGTCCTAAACAACTCACAAAATAAAAACATATTGATATGTCAGTATTGTTGGATTACTCTAATCTAAAGAATTACACCATTAAAAAAAATGTGATAAATTAATAGAACTTAGTTCATGATTTCATCAATTTTACTATACAAATAAACATTGGTCTTTCCTCTAAGCATGAATTCGAACATGAAATCAATGATCAATAGTTACATTATCTATCAAAAGATAATAATATGATAATATATTTTAACCATAAATCACCATGCCTCTAACTCATAAAAGTGAATACAGAACAATCATCTTTACAATGCAATATTGTTGGTGTAAATAAGTATTTACTATTTACACTTACTTAAGTTTACTTATGTTAATGCATATTTTTATTATATATTTTTTAGCCACCTAGGAGTATGTGTACTCTTGTGAGTTGTCATGTTGACAACATAGGAGTCTACACCTCTTTTATGCACATGGTACTTACAAAAAAGGAGTTAGCACACTAATTAAGCACATGGTGTCTAAAACCTTTTCATTCTTATCCACTCATCTAGAATGATGGATAAGATGTGTGCTTAGTTGTCATACTTATTTTATCTCCTAGCTCTTTCTAGAGACATTCTAGGTGCTTCCTGAGAGGCCTTTATATATAGACAATCCTAATGTGTTTACACATACTGAATAGAGAAATGTATGAGGAAATACTCTAAATTAATTGATCATATCCATTTTTGGTCTACAGTTGTGCTTGTGTTGAGTTCTATGATCTTGGGTGAATCTTGCTCTAAGGAAAATTCTTACATGGTATCAGAGCTCTTGGAGATTCTCTCTTTACAAAGCCGTTCGAGACCATCTTGTTGCTTCAACACTATGGCTCAAATCTAGAGCATCATTGTTATTCGGAGCATCTAGAGCGATATTTGACCTCACCATTGCATTTAGAACATTGAATCAGTGAAAATCAATTATAAACTCGGATACCCTAGGCCAAAGTCGATTGTGAGGCAAATTTTTTTTGCCAAACTAGCACCTGAAGGCCCGACTTACAATTTTGGTATGATCATTTCATGCCTGTATATTTAAATTTTAAATCTACATTTTTTTCATCCGCATCTCTTTTATTTTTTTAATCTACATTATTTTTTTTGGAATTTTTCTTGGCCATTGGCCAGCAGGAGATATTTTTTTGTAGGTGAAAATTGAAGCCTGCTGGTGCAAATTAGATATTTGCATCACATATAAAAGGTCAAAAAACCCCCAAATCAGATTTTATTTCATCCAAATCGGACATCTGTGGCAAAATCTAGAGCCATTTCATTTTTAGAGGTGCAGTGGTGATTCAAGACAAATAACAATAGCAATGATTTTCAAACAATGATATCTCCTAATACGAACTCATTTTTTCGAGCAATGGTTTTATTTTTGGGGTAGAATTTTGTGATCTACACATTGTTGAAGGAAATTTGACATCTATATTCTTGAATTTTTCTGCAACTCTAAAATCTTGATTTTTGACACTTCAAATGCTTAGTTGGGGCTCATTTGGACAAACAATCAGGTTTTATTTTTTTAGAAAGTCCATTTTTTATCTACGTCCTAGATCTGTAATCAAATTATAGGTTCTACGGATCGAAATATTGCTTTCAAAAATAGGTCCTAAATTGGCAAGTGGCTATCAAGTGTCTACATCTTTCACTAGAGGGGGGTTCTTTGATTTATTTTGTATCTTTTGAGGTTACATTGATTTGATTTATTTGTACCTAGACAACTATTAGGAGTGAAGTCAAATTGCTATCAAATTTCTCGATTAGCACAATACACTACCATATGCAAGACGACTTGACTATGATCTTGAAACTTCTTCCCTCATTGGTACTATTCTCTTTCTATATAAAGATTATGAGGTTTTAGATTCACTTATTGACTCCACTTGTAGCAGACTCCTCTTCAAATAAGATCACACCTCTAGCTCATGTTTCTCCTACTAATCTTTCTCTAGCCACAGATGCTTCAGATTTAGTGCAATAGGACCCTTTATGTCTTCCTACTCTACCTTCATGCGATGACTTTGTTCCCACCCTTACAGGCATGTTCATGGAGTTTCACATTGAAGATGTGGGAGACATCCTTGATGATATTCATCTTCTCTTTAAGGAAAATAATTCATTCATTTCTACAATAATAGATTCATGTACTTTAGCATAGCAGGGTACATTATGTCTTCCAGTTCTAGCCTTAGGTGATGACTTCTTGACTAAAATTTTAGGTTTGTTTGTGGAGTCACACACACCACATTTGGAGGACTCCTTTGATGATCTACTACTTCTCTTTACTAAGGATGGTCCTTCTATATCTATAGTAAGGGCCCACTTTGAGCCTCATGTCCATTCTCTACATGATCAGTCTTTATAGGCTGGTGTGATTGTGGATACTTATGTACAAGAATTGTCAAAGGTCTTTTATTAGTTGAGAAGCTTGTTGGCTCCTTGAAACAGGTTGTACATGACTCCTTTTTTGATCTTCACTTCTCAACATTGTTGGAGGGAGCCACCATTAGCATCGACATAGGGACACTCAAACAAGTTTCAGAGATACCTTACATCATTGAGATTCCTTCTCCATATAGGGGAAAAATATCCTTTGTACTCCTACCATTATTTCTTCCAAAAGGGAGGAACATCATCCAATAGTCAGGGATTAGCTTCTACATTGGAGCATTTCTCACTAATTGGCACACTACCTTTAGGTGGGTGGAGGGGGACTTTTTCCTCCTAGGGAATTTTGTCCTTCTCCCATTTCTCTCTTGTATTTACTCGATGTACGTCATAATGGGGGGGTCTTGATTACTCCATCCATCCATGCATCCCTTTTCATCTCTCTTTTTGGGGAGGGTTTTTCCCATGATTTTTTTCCTCTTTTCTCACTTTACAAGAGATTTGCATATCATTATGTACATGGGTACCTAACATGCCCTAGTAGCTAGGACCCATCATGCATTTCATCCTAGTATTCATAAGCTTAATGGAATTCCCCTAAGTCACACTTAAGCGGGGCTATTGGTGTAAATAAGTATTTACTATTTACACTTACTTAAATTTACTTAGGTTATTGCATACTTTTATTATTTATTTATTAGCCACCAAGGAGTATGCATACCCTTGTGAGTTGTCATGTTGACAACACAAGAGTCTGCACCTCTTTTATGCATATGGTTTCTACAACACAGTAGTTAGCACACTAATTAAACACATGGTTTCTACAACCATGTCATTCTTATCCACTCATCTAGAATGATGGATAAGATATGTGCTTGGTTGTCATGCTTATCTTATCTCCTAGCTCTTTCTAGAGACATTCTAGGTGCTTCCTGAGAGGCCTTTATATATAGGCACTCCTAGTGTGTTTACACATACTGAATAGAGAAATGTATGAGGACATACTCTGATTAATTGATCATATCCATTTTTGGTCTACAATTGTTCTTGTGTTGAGTTCTACAATCTTGGGTGAATCTTTGCCTAAGGAAAATTCTTACAAATATAACTAAATAATAAGAATATGTAAATTATATTTATCTCTCTAATAACATTGACTAATAAAGTCTAAATTGAATATCCATGGCATTTTGACTTGGGTTGAATCATAATCCAAGTCAAATCACCTAATCCTATTAAAATAATAGCTAGTCTAAAATTGAGTTGTGACATCCCCCCCCCCCCAAAGTAGGAAGAGACATTGACCTAATGTCAAAAAATATCCATGAAAAAATATCACATCAAAAAGATTTTTATACAAGACAATAAAAAATAAAATATCCATGAAAAAATAGATTCAAAAGGATCTATGGACATCCTTTGCATTCTCTCAAGAATGCTAATCAATAAGGTAGCTAGGTTCCATGAACAACATTGCTAGTTCTTGGACCATCTGACATGATATCTTTGTATCTATGTAATCTTAACACTATAGATAAATAAAAGAAAAAAAAATTCAACTTAACACCATCATGGGGCCCTTTTTTTCCTTGAGCTCTAGCCTTACTATTCTTATTTTTGTTATGACACCAATTCCCATTGTGATAATTTTGGTTGGAATTCCTTCCTATTTTTTTTTATGGTCATCTCTCCAATTCCAATTTGATGAATGCTCACCATTTCAATGTTTTTCATGAAATTTCCTCTTCAATCCTTGGGTGTTAGAAAACTTCATTGGAGTTGCATCCTTAAGTCTACATTCTTGTTTGAATACTTTTCTTAATGCATGATCTATTATTTTTGGATCAGGCATCTCTACCTCATTGTAGATGTATGGAGGTAACCCCATAACAAACTTACGGGTCTTGAATAACTTGTCACTCTTATATTGAGGTATATATTTGACCAAATGATAGAACCACTCATGGTACTAAGTAACTGCCATCACTCCCCTTATTAGCTTATAAAACTCAACTACTTTTTCATTATAAAATAGCTAAGGAAACTAACTCTTATGAAAATTTGTAAGAAAATCTCTCACGATACCTCACTATGTTGAATCTTCTTCTTAGCCATCATATTTTAACACCATGTGGTTGCTTCACCAACCAACTAAAAAGTAGCCTATACTCTAGATTTTCTTGTAAAATTTTAGAGAAGGAACTACTTCTCCTTAGTAACTATCTAAGCATCAACATCTTCTTGTAAAGTTTTACCATTGAAAGTAGGAGTGACTTTCCTAGGGTCCTTACTTAGATCTACTATAATTTGAACCCTACCATGTACCAACTTGTCAATTCTATGATCCATTTCCTACTTGTGCTCCTCTTCATTCATCCTATCTTCCTATATCTTCATTTGCATCTTTAGCAAGTAATCTTCTTCCCTTTTCTTTCATTCTTACTCAAGTCTATGCATAGCTTCCATGCACTGGTTCTCCTCTTGCTTTCTCAATTCCTCCTTAGCTTTCATATCCCTCATTGCATTTTCCATTTTATCAATACTTTGACTTTGCTAATTAAGGAGAGGTAAAATTTGATACAGCCTTTGATTCTTAATTTTATCCTTTGGACCATTGTTGCGTCTAGCCCTATTGCTCATCAAACATTAAGGAAACGTGAATACGTTACATAAAATAGACCAAATATCAAAATATAAAACATTCAATGAACATGTTATCAGACTTGTGTTCATCCACATGCAGTCTTATTTTGAAGCCATCAAAACATTGTCCATCTATTTTCATTAGCCAAAAGAGTGTCTTTAAGTCACTTTTACTACCCAACTATACACTAGTTACCTCCTAGATGTGCCTCCTTAAAGGAGAACTCTCTGACCTTGGCACGAGAAGCCGCACATCTTCAAATGATTGGATCAAATGGATCTAGTGTAGCCATGTGATCTAATCTACTTTCACATATGTCTAGTAGAAACAACAACATGGATATGTAAAAGGGAAATAAAATAAAATTACCATGCATCACTATCATATGCATTCAATTTTACTTTTAAGCTTGGTCAAGCTAGTAACCAATGTTATGTAAAAGAGCTAGTGGGTAGTAATGAAAGAGTAATATAAGGCTTTCACTTTTTCTAATAATCCTTTTTCATCCACATTTAACACCATTTAGTTGATCTCAAATTAGTTTTGAAAATTGAGTGTTAACACACTTAAGAAATTTTCTAAGTTGATGTTGAGTTACAATATGTGCCAAGCAATAAATTTAACAAGAACCAAGTCATTCAGATGCTGAGCAAATAGACAGTGCTAAGAAAGTTTCAATTGTTGAGTGTCTAATAGATGTTGAGCTAGTATATGTGCCAAGTAAACTATAGGTACCAAGCAGGATTGATTCCTATATGAGTCGAGCATTAGCAATTAACAAGTGTCGAACATCAACAATCAACAAGTGCTGAGTGACATAGTATTTTCATATGAGTTTGTGCCTTCCCAAACTGAGATGCAAATCATATTTCATGATAGCTAATATAAAAATTTTTAATCTTAAAGATAAGATCAAATCTATTAGAGAGGATTGAGAAGAGAGGAATGTCAGAGTGAAAGAGAGTGAAGAATAGAAGGATGAAGAGAATAGGTGATTTAGTAAAGCAAAGGAATTGTTAGATCAGTTAACATCAAAATAGAGCATCAGCACTTTGTACAGAATCAGATCAGATAAAAAAGGATCAAATTAGAATGGACTAATAATTGATCTAAAATTAGCAATTGAAGATTGTAAGTAATCAAGTCAGTACATTCTACTATACTTTCTAGCCATTGTATCATGAGAATGAAAATTCTATGAAGATAGTTCAGTTTAATAGCAATTTTGTAAATCCTTTAATAGGGTGACATTCCAAGTGAATGTTTGTAAATCCTTTAGATAGGTACAAAATTAAAAGGGTGTTGGAGCCTTTAATAGGGTAGGCCTCTCACAGGGTAGACCATTGATGATGGTCAAACTTCATAACCTTGACAAGTTACATATTTTTGTAGTGATAAGTTTTGGGTGTCATCCCCACCTCAATTTTGCCTTCTCATTTTGGAGAGTTTCTAGGTGATCAAATATTGTGTTTGTTAGAGATACTTTAAAAATGATTTAGAGGGGGGGCGGGGTGAATCAGTTATTCAAGGTCTAAATATCTTATAAATTTTTTTAACTAAGTATAGTGAGCCCATTAAACTAACCATGCATCCAAGCTAAACATTCTTCTTAGCAAGTTACTGATAAATCAACATTCAACTTGGAATGTCACATAGTTAAAAGATTTCTCAATGGTTGCTAGACAAACAGAAGTGCATAGGATTTTTCCTTAACTGATACAATTGCAAGAGAGTAACAATAAGGGCTTTTGATCTGATATAACTCACAACATAACTTGCAGATATTAGATCCCTATTCAGTTCACAAACCTTCTTGGCTTTTAATCTCTATAGCTCTGGCAGCTTGTCCTCCTTTTAAGTTTTGTCTCCTTGAGTCTTCTTTCTCATTGTGCCAATGCAATTACCTCTATGGTCACTTATCAAAACAGAGTGTATGTGCTCTATTCTTCCTCTCAATGCCTTCTTATTAACACCACACACTCTTACCAACCACTCTCTCTATTCACTTCTTGACATGTAACTCCTTAAGTAAGAGTTTGGAATTCATTTCCCAATCATATTTTTGGTTTGAATGGATAAGGTAACATACAACGAATGTTCCCTCCATCTTGTTTCTTCTAGAAATATCATGTGGAATCCACCTGCATTCACCTAAAACCATTAATCTAAAATTTTGTACCACTAGCTCAGCATCCTTATCTTCCATTTGGTTCACAAAATTCAAAGTAAGAACCTTATCAACCTAGATCTAGTGAATCTTTGACTATGGATTCACTCAATTTCACTAAGTTTTATTGATGCTTGGCACCTATTACATTTTATCTAGCTTGCCACCTAAACTTTGCTTGGCACCTACTTTTTCACTCAGCACACACTAGATTTTACATTTGATTGGCAGTTACTAAAAATATACTTGGCATGAACTAGCTTGCTCAACACCTACTAATGAATTTAGTCAATCTTTGCAGATAGCCTTGTTACAACTTATTCTTCTAATGTTTCAAAGTGTAGCCAACCTTTGTATCTACAAGTGTATTATCAATACATCACTTTGCCATTGTCTTAACTGATCCTTGTACTTTTTTACAACATCATAACTCAATCTTTCCCTTAGGTGCTTTTGTTACATCTTATTGATTGAATCTTTTTCATCAATCAACTAACTGATAGTACTTGGATCTTATAAGCAATTATCATTCTCGCAAATAGCAGGTTTGACATCAGTGACAAAACAATGATTGAAAACAATCTTTATCAACAATCTCTCTTCTTCAACAATGATCTTTTCAATCAGATTTCAGTAGTGTTATCTATTTTCATGCATGCCTCTACTTTCATGTTAATTTTATATGTTACATGCATGTATTGATTTTAGTTTTATAGCTTAAATTTAGGTACTTCTGATCCCCCCCACCTTCTTAGAAGTAAATCTTCCCACTTGTGAATTCAAACAATTTGTATCAAAGCTAAGTTCTTACAAGGAGAAGCCTTACAACTTGAAGAAAATATCCAACAATGGAAGTCTATAAGCTTGCAAAGATTATAGAGAACTAAGAGATTGAAATACATCTCATTCTACATTCTCTAGAAGAATCTAGAGAAGAATTGAGGAAATCCCTAAAGAGAACAAGAGACATCTCAATAGCTGAAAATAATACACAATACAAGGACATTGACACCACAAAAGTATTTTTGAATGGTGTAATGTCCCCATCTCTTTAGCGTCTCAATAGATTTCTTAGCCTTTCATCGTTCAAAGGCTAAGTGGAAATAATTAAATTGATTTCTTATAAATTCATTAAATAATTTAAATAATAAAAATATGACTTTATATTTAATTAATTTAATATTAGGGAATCATCAAGAAGCATGGCTCATCTATTGTTGGAAAGGAGGAAGCTCCTAGAATAGTGCGATAAGATAACACTTATGATTATTTTAGAAGGGGGCACCAGAATAATATAAATAGAGGAGAGAGCTTCATGGGAAGGCATTCAGATTTGTTATTAACATTTTCATGTGCATTTGTGGAGCCAATGGTTTACAGATAATGAATTTGTCTTTCGGAATGAAAACTCCCAATGATAGCAATTTTGAGGGTGTGAAACATCACCTAAATTATTGCCAATTAGAGGTGGTATTGCAGTCATTGCATTGTGCCAAATTTGTGGCTAAGGGCCAGGTATGAAGAGGAAGAATAAGCGAGGCATTTGCTATAGGAGCTTGTTGGAGGAACACTGTATTACCTTTCATTAGGGCATAATACCTAGAGATATTGATTGCATTGTCAGTGGAGACTCAAAGAAACTTCAAGAACCAAATGAGAGAAAGAATTACATTCATTGTGGATCTTGCAACCATTTATTACAAGTAGAAAATTAGGGTAATTTGAGACCAATTTGAGTAGGGCTCATTACAGTGGTATCAAAGCTTTCATCCTACCATCTTGTGATCAGTCAAATAGCAAATGAGTGAGAGAGAAATCAGATGTTATAATAGGGAACAATGGAAATAACAATATCAAAATCCACATGTTGAAGGGGATACATCCTCAAAAGCATTAAGAGAAAGAGATACCAGCAAAATAGTTCAAAATATGGAAGAAGAAGAAAATAGGGATGCAAGAGCTAAGAGGAAATTTGATACCATGCTTGATATGTTGTCATGCTTATTAGTAAAAATGGATCAGCACACCACTCAAAATTAGAACACAGCCACTCAAAATCAAAACATAGCTAAACATAGTGGAGATAATAAGGGAAGGTCTATACATCTTGCTGAAGACACTAGAGGAATATCCTCTAGGCCTCTTTTTCGCACCTTTATACCAAGAGAAGAACAACCACATGCTACTCCAGCTATTTCATTTGGAGATGAATCTAGACATGACTACTTGGAGTATACCACTCTTCCTCCTGATATGAGAGAAATATGGACATTTGATCAATTCATGAATCAAAGAAATATGAGTGGAGGAAGGAATGATCACTATGTTCCTAGAAATGACTATCAACAAACACTTGGTAAGATTTATATGCCTTACTATGATGGAAGTAACAAATGCATAGCCAACTCTTCGGTGCAAAAGCTTGATAATTATCTTTCTTTGAGACCAATGCTTGAAGAGGATGCCATAAGATTTTCCACACTACATCTTGAAGGAGCTGCTCATGAGTGGTGGTACCATGGATTCATCACTCTTGGACACAATCTTATCACTACATATGAGGAGTTTACTAACAAGATGATTGAAAGGTTTTACGTGAAAGATCCTAAGGTGAGTTTCCATGAATTGGCACAACTAAAATAGCATGGTTTCCTTGATGCTTATGTGAATAAATTTCAACAGTTATCAGTCATGGTTCCTAACATTAGTGAAAAAAGATTGGTGGTCTTATTCATGGAAGGATTGATTGAGCCACTGAAGGGTTGGTAGAAAGCTTTCAATCCTCCCTCACTATAGGAAGCAATGAAGAAAGCATGAAGCATGGAGTTTTCTGCCCCTACCAGCAAGTTTACATCAAAGGGAACATTTTCTAGTCATGACAACAAGAAGTTTCCTAAGAAGGAGGACAAAGCTAAAGATAAGTCTACTTTTCCACTTGACTGTGAGACTCTTAATGATTTGAGGAAGAAGAAACTATGCTCCTATTGTAAAGGACCATATGATATTAACCATAACTACCCTATGAAACCTAATGGGAAGTCAAGTCGTGCAATGTGGCAACTAATTGAAGATTTTGATTCAGACCAGCAATCTAAAATTAATGATTTAGAATCAAAAAACTTAGAACATGATAAAGAATTAGAGGAAGAAGTGAAGCTTAAAGTGGCTCGTCTCACAAGTATTTAGCAAGAAGGGTCTTTTAGGATGTGAGGGGTTGTTTTTGGTCAAAAGATTCTTACTCTTCTTGATACAAGTGTGACACACAATTTCATTGATACTAGGCTTATTGAGAGGCATGGTTTACAAAATGAGAAGTTTGAGGGAATTTGAGTTAAGGTTGCTAATGGTTTCACTCTTAGGTGTGACAAAATGATTTCAAAATTTCCCATGCGCTTGAATAACTATGAGTTCAAGGAATATTTTTATGTGGTGAACATGGGAGACACATATATGGTTTTGGGAATGACATGGTTACATGACATAGGAATATTCACCCTCAACCTTCGTGAGATGGAAATGAGATTTGAGATAGATGGAAAAACTCATGTGTTGAAAACACTCAAAGAAACCAGTTGCAAGATTATTTCTCTTAGGAAAATGGAACATCTCTTGCATCATGACATGGTTGAGTGGGTAGTAGGTTTTGTTTTGAAACCAACATAGGAAGAGCAAAAAATATCTATTTATCATCTTGATATACAAGAGCTGAGGATCAAGCATGATAAGGTCTTTAGCAAGATTCCACCTAGTAGACCTCCAAATAGAGGGATAGAACACATCATCGAATTGGAGAAGGGTGCTAAGCCTATCAAGGAGTTGCTAGCTATGGGGCATATTAGACTGAGTAAATCACCTTTTGCTTCATCAATAGTATTTGTTACAAAGAAGGTTGGTACTCTAAGGATGTGTATTGATTATAGAATGCTTAACAAGAGAACAATAAAAAACCATTGCCCCATTCCAAGGATTGATGAATTGCATGGTGCCAAGTACTTCTCCAAAATTATCTAAGATTAGGTTACCACCAAATTCATGTGAGAGAAGAAGATATTGAGAAGACAACTTTTTGTTGCCATTATGGAAATTTTGGGATTCTAGTTATGTCATTTGGGCTAACCAATGCCCCTACTACATTCCAGTCTACTATGAATAGGGTATTTCATTCATAGTTGAGGCAATTTGTGTTAGTCTTCTTTGATGATATCTTGGTCTATAGCTGAACACGCAAAGAGCATCTTGCACATCTTGACATAGTTTTGGGTATTCTTGGTAAGGAATCTCTATATGCCAAGGAATCAAAATGTGACTTGGGAAAAACAAAATTATTATATTTAGGTCACATCATTAGTGTAGAAGGAGTTTGAATGGATCCAAATAAGGTCAAGGCAATTATTGAGTGGCCTACTCTAATGAATCTGACACAACTTAGAGGAATTTTGGGCTTATGTGGATTCTATCATAGATTTGTCAATGGGTATTCTCGCCATGCAGCACCACTTACAGATCTGACTAAGAAAGGGGCTTTTGTATGGACTCATGAGGCACAAGAATGCTTTTAGATTTTCAAACAACTTATGACTACTTTCCTAGTGCTTGCATTGCCCGATTTCACTAAACACTTTGAGTTGCAGTGTGACACTTCAGGTGAGGGGATTGGAGCTATCCTTATGCAAGACAAACATCCAATTGCATATGAAAAGAGGAAGTTGAGGGGCCTTGAGAGGAACTATAGTGTATATGACAAGGAAATGTTGGCGATTATGCATGCATTGGCCAAGTTCAAGCAATACTTAGTGGGTAGTATGTTCATTGTTAAAATAGACCATAATAGCTTGAGACATTTCCTTGGGCAGTGAGATCTTAATGACTATCAGCAATAGTGGGTAAGCAAGTTGCAATCTTATGATTTTGACATTTCTTTTGTCAAAGGTTCATAGAATATAGTCGTTGATTCCTTGTCTTGCTGACCACATTTAAACTCTATGGCTAAGGTTTCACAGGATTAGAGTCATTTGATTGTGGCAGAATATGCTACGGATTCTTGGGCTTCAAGTATTATTGATCGATCACTATAGGATAATAGGTACATGGTGGTGAATGATCTTATCATTTACAAGGGGAGGATTTTCTTGACTACAAGGTCCAAAGAAAAGATCATAGTGTTGAGGTCTTTTCATGATTCACCATTAGCAAGCCATCCCGGGTATTTCAAAACCTATTGACAAATTTGGGAGAGATTCACTTGGAAGGGTCTAAAATCTAATGTTCTACAATATGTTAGAGAATGTGTTGTTTCTCGGCAGAACAAACATAACCATACATATCCTACTGGTTTATTACAGCCACTTCCAATTCCAAAAAAGAAGTGGGAGTGTATATCTATGGACTTCATCACAAGGTTTCCAAAGGTGAAAGGAAAGGATTGTGTTTATGTGGTGGTTGTTCACTTGATCAAGTTTGCACAATTTTTTCCGAACACTATTTCATATTTAGCCACATAGGTTGCCAAACAATTTTTTCGTGAGGTGTTTAGATTGTATGGATTACCACAAAACATTGTTAGTGACTAAGAAATTCAATTTATGAGAAATTTTTGGAATGAGCTTTTTAGATTGTGTGGGATTGAGCTTTCTCTAAGTACTAGTTACCACCCTCAAATAGATGGATACATAGAGATAGTCAACAAATGGGTGGAAGGGTACCTTAGAAATTATATCGTTGGGCAACAAAAAGGATGGGTTAAGTGGATATACATTTGTGAGTACTACTACAACACCACTTACCATATTTCTATTCAAATGACACCATTCATGGCCTTGTATGGCTATGAGGCTCCTAGATTTCTTGATTTATTGATAAGTGATAGTAGTGTGCCTAGTGCTAGAGACATGTTCTAGGAAAATTAGGATATCATGAGGGCTCTTCATGAAAACATCTAAAAGGAACAAAGCCAACAAAAACAATATGTAGATTAGAAGAGAGTGGAACACTCTTTTGAGGTTGGAGACATGGTGTATTTGATGTTGCAGCCCTGCAGACAGTCTACTCTCAAGAAGAGTGGTGCAGAGAAGCTCAAGCCATGATAGTATGGACCCTTCCGAGTTGGGTGAAGTGGCCTATCAGCTAGAGTTGCTGGTGGATAGAAAAGTGCACAATATTTTCCATGTATCATGCCTCAAGAAGGCATTGGGACATCATGTGGCTCCTTCTATAGTTCTACCACCCTTAGATGATGAAGGTAAGTTGATTTTGATACCAGAGGCTATAATAAATTTTAGAGAGAAGAAATTGAGAAGCTATTTCATTAGAAAATATTTGATTGAATGGAAGAACCTACCTATTAAGGGTGCTGCATGGGAGAGTGAAGAGATTCTACAACATCCAAAGTTGAGATTGCCTAGGGACAAGAAATTTCTAGAGGGTCAGACCTTAATTTCCCCATCTCTTTAGCCTCTCCAAAGATCTCTTAGTCTTTCATCCTTCAAAGGCTAAGTGGAAATAATTAAATTGATTTCTTATAAAGTTATTAAATAATCAAGAAGCTTAAGGATAGATTTTGTGAAGGGATAGTAGAAGTAGAGGAAGATGATGATGATGAAGAAGAAGAAGAAGAACAAGGCCAAGAGCCACTTGCCTTAACACAAGGCATGAGAGAAGATGCATAAGAGCAAGAAGGTGCTAAGCACGAAGAGAAAACCAAGGAAGCACCTACCAAGCTAGAGGCAAAGAAGAGAAAAGCTCAAAAATAACTTGTAGCTCAGCCCAAAGGCAAAAGGATAGCCAAGGAAAGCCCAACAAAACCTACTACAAGGGCAAGTACAAGAGCTAAAAAAAAGGAGGCTAAGAAGCAAGAAAAGAAGAAGAATACTAAGTAGGAAGATCTAGCCAATAAGAAGTTGAGAAGAAAATATGTTGCACCTCTTGAATTAGATGAGGAAAGGATTGAATCTGATAACAATAGCCAATTTAGAGTGGTAAGTCACACCACTAAGTCTAATTTAGAAAATATATGTGATAACATTAGAGATAATGTAGACTTATTTGGATTAAAAAGCATTGATTTTAATAAAGTGAATAGAGAAGAACATAATATTTGAAGAATCAACTTACACTATGATGGCCAAGTTCAAGAACAGTCGACTTGAACTTGACAACTCAATGCCTAAGGAGTTATATTCTATTGTAGAAAATAAATGGTATTATTGCCTTAATATGGAAAAAGAAATAAGGGAGTCAAAATTGGCTTGAGTAATGTTTGAACTCACTAAAGGGAAAATTAGCAAGGAAAATAAGAAGCATGGGAGAAAATTTGCACCCAAGTATAGAGCCTTTAGTATCCTTCATCATAAAATTGAAGATGCTGTGAAAACGTCCACTTTAATGTGGAAATTGATTTATGGCTTGAAAATTGTCAAAGATGGAGAGGCATATCCCTTTGAGGGAAGAAACAATGGAGAAGAAGAGGAAAATGATAACAAAGAAGAAGGAGAAAAAGAAAAGGTAGATAATACAATGGAGAAGGAAACACAAAAGGATAATATGGAAACTGCTGAATAGTAGCAAATAGAACAAAGTGTGCAAGACACATAATTGCCACCTCCAAGTCCTCCACATGTTATCCAAAAACTTGCAGATACAATAACTATACAAGATGTTCATGAAAGTTTTGGTCAAAACATAAATCCACTAACTATAGAGGATCTTAAAAGGATTCTTCACCAGACTACACTACAAGCTTAATCGTGTACAAATCCAGTCTTGGTGAGTGTAGAAGAACTACAAAAGGTTATAGCTGATATAACAAGGGATAAGGTAAATCCAAAAGAACCACCTTCTCATATCCCAATAGCTAAAATTGGAAAACCTAAAGAGCAAGCTACACAAGATACATCAACTATGGTTGACTCCACAGTTACTATCACTACAAGTGTCCAGGAGCCAACAAAAGATCAAATAGGACAGATGGATACTTATGTTCCTACTATACAAGAACAAGGTTCACCACCACAAATAATAGTGATTGATAAAGGAAGAATAAAGGAGGAGACCCTAAAGGAGAAGGAGCAAGAGGTAATACAAATATTGATAAATTTTCCTACATTAGGGACTCCAACTGGAATGACTCAAAAGTTGAGCATTGAAGAAATAACACTTCAAATTTTAGCACCATGCTTGAGCTCTAAAAAGGTTGCAAGGGTACTTCACTATTGAAACCCTACACTAGATGAAGAAATATCCATTCCCAAGTATGACTATGCAACCATAAACATTGAATAGATAAATGAAGTGCAAGAGGCACTAGAAAAGAAAAAGAAATGGGAGATACTCAAAAATCAATATAAATAGAGGCAAGCATTAATTGAAATAAAATACATCTTTCTAGATGCATTTAGCTTGTAGGTACCTATTGAAACTAAGACCATTATGGAGCAACTATCCAGTATAGTACACTAGGTACAGAATGAAGAACTTGATACAAATGCCAAACTATTACAACAGTTAGAAAAGAGGTTTCAAACAAAGGTGAATGAAAGAATATATAGTCAAATAGCACTATCATAGGTAGAGCTACAAAAGAAGATTGAAAAGGTAAAGGCAGTACTTGAGAACATATTCTCATTGTACTCAAAATTGTGTGACCCATCAATTTTAACACAAGAAACCAACTAGCAAATAATGAGCTTGGAGAGGAATCCAAAGATATCTAGCATGCAACTACCTAAAGATCCAACTCAGAGTAAGAAGCATTTTAAAACTACACTTCACACTCAGAAGGAACTAGCTATGTTAAAAATAGACGAGGCAAATACAAAGGCCAAATTGATACAGATTCAATCTGCCATAACCCTACACATGGAAATTTTGCAGAAAGAACTGGCCTATATTGAGAAAGTTATAAAGAAAGACCCCAATCTTTCTACATTAGAAGGCCTAGTTCATCTTGCAATAGAGTTAGCCATCGAGCTTAAATCACTGGAAATTGCACTAGAAAATTGGGATATTGCCCTCAAGAAGGTAATGGAGGCAAATAAATCCTTTTTGGAAATATATTCAGTTAGCATATAGATCCCTTTGACAGAAGTATCAAAAAAGGGGGAGATAATACAATTTTGGGGGAGAAAAAAATTTGAGGGAAAGAAATAGAAATGCCAAAAGGAAACTATATTTGCAAGGGAAAATGTCTGAAAAGGGCAGTTAGAATAAGGCAGTTACGAGAAAAGGGCAGTTAGAATAAGGCAGTTATGAGAAAGAATGACAAGGTAAGGCATATCAGAATCAGCATCAGACAAATCCAACATGAGAAATTTTGCATCCAAAAAAGGCACATCAACTTAAGGGGAGTTACAAATTTTGAGGTATATAGTCCTTCACAAAATTTTGTACAATTTTGAACTTTTGTATATATGCTGAACAAAATGTATATTATACTCAATGAGATTACATTCATCATACATAGTTAAGTGTTTTTGATATTCATGTCAAAGGGGGAGATTGATCTCAAGTTGGTTTTGACAATTTAGTGTCAACACACTTATGAAATTTTTTAAGTTGATGTCAAGTTATAATATGTTCCAAGCCAAAAATTTAGCAAGTGCCAAGTCATTCAGATACCAAGCAGATAGACAGTGTCAAGCATGTTTCAACTATCGAGTGACTATTAGATGTCAAGCCAATATATGTACTGAGTAGACTATAGGTGTCAAGTAGGAAAAAATTCCCATATGTGTCGAGCATCAGTAATTAACAAGTGTCAAGCATTAGCAATCAACAAGTGCCAAGTGACACAGTATTGTCATATGAGGTTGTTCCTTCAGAAACTTAGATGTAAATAGTGTTTCATGATAGTTAATATATAGATTTCAAATCTTAAAGATAAGATTGAACCTATTAGAGTTCTCATGTACTCTGCATACAACCAATGAAAAAATTGTAAAGCTAAAGAGGAAAAATAGATGAATCTCAGCCATAGATTCATACCTAACCCTAAGTCATGAAAACTTTTTTAAGAAGGATGAAGACTCCATGATTCACATAGAGAGGACTGAGAAGAGAGGAATGTCAGAGTTAAAGAGAGTGAAGAACAGAAGGGTGAAGAGCACAGGTGACTTAGTAAAGTAGAGGAATTGTCAGATTAATTAACATCAGAAGAGAGCATCAACACTTCATACAGAATCATATCAGATCAAAGAGGATCGAGTCAAAATGGACTAAAAATAAATCTAAAATTAGCAATTGGAGATTTTAAGTAATCAGTTCAATAAATTCTACTATACTCTCTCCTCATTGCATTAGGAGAATGAAAATTCTTGGAAGATAGGTTGGTTTAATAACCATTTTGTAAATTCTTTAATAGGGTGACATTCCAAGTGAATATTTGTAAATCCTTTAGATAGTTACACCATTAATAGGGTGTTGGAGCCTTTAATAGGGTAGGCCTCTCACGGGGTAGACCATTGATGATGGTCAAACTTTGTAGCCTTGACAAGTTACATATTGCTACAGTGATAAGTTGTGGGTATCACCCCTACCCCAAATTTACCTTCTCGTGTTGGAGGGTTTCTGGGTGATGAAATATTGTGTTATCTATTTTCATGCATGCCTTTACTTTCATCTTAATTAGATATGTTACATGCACATATTGATTTCAGTTTTATAGTTTAAAGTTTGGTACTTTTGATTCAGTCTCTTTTATGTGATTCCAATTTTTTTTCAACAATACTATTAGCTTTAGTTACTTAAAAAAATGATAGCCATAAAAGATGTTTACTCTTTATCTTTTATAAAGAATCCATGGAAAACCATCTACAAGTTAAATTTTGAACGAATACTAATATATCATTTCCCAGTTACACAAATAAAAATTAGGGTGAGATAAATAAAAATAAAAATTACAACTAGAAAATCAAGTCTAAATCTAGAATATTAACTTGACCCAAGTCTAAATCTCCAAAACAAATAAAAATGAGTATTATAGATCCAAAAAATGACAAATTATTATCCTATCTAAACACGCATGAATATGGTCCACTTGAAAATCCAAACTACAGCCATGCTACACCGCACACATATGTTGGAAGTAATTGAAGTTCTAAGAGGGGGGTGAATTAGAATTAGTTATTTTTGTTTGGACAAGTGATAGATTTCAATTTGAGATTCAATAAAACTGAATGCATAAGATTTTTCTCTCAACAATCAACATTAACATGAAAGAGTAAGAAGATAATAACTCACAAAAGATAGAGATACGAGATTTGTGCCAAGTGGGAAACCCTCAAAAATCCTTATGGTTTCATCATAGGGAGAAAAGCCACTCCATGAACCTATAATTTTATTGAGTTTGAACTCTTTAAAATCAATAGCTAGATCTGCTCAGGGCTACAACCCACTTTATCTCACTCTTAGATTTAAATTACAATCTCACATACACATATAACTGTATGTCATAGACCTATACATGTAGGTAAGAATATAATAAATATTCCAGATCACAGTTAAAAAATTTTCAATATTTTTTTGTGGTTTGAACACACTAAATGATTTTACAAGCTTCAACATTTTCTTAAATAGAGAAGCAAATTCATACAAGTGAAACATAAGAGAATTAGTTTTTAAAGAAATTGAACCAGTTAGGGTAGTTATACAAGAATTCCCTCTTTGTATTTACATCACTAAGATATCCTTTTTTAACCAATATAAAACTTCAAACTCTAACTATTAAACTACTAAAATCAAAAGATGGTTTCATTTATTAAACCAAAGAAAAATTTCCCATCGACTCCTTCAAACTAATTCAAAATATTTCACAATATATGCTTCAAGAAATCTAAACCAATTCAGTTAGGGTTTATTTTTTAAAACCCTTATGCATTTCATGACTGAAGAAGAATATTTTACACAAAGCAATAAAACTATATTCATCTTTTTCAAATCTAGGAGCATATGAAAATGATTATTTCAACAAATCCTTTGTGAAACAAAAGAAATATACTATAATTTTTCAGTTAAGAATTTAAAAAAAAACTTCCAAAATCACATTCAAAGAATTAGCCATACCTATTATGCACATACCTTTCTTTTTAAGAAGATAGAAAGAATGAAAAACACTTAGTATTTCCTTGCTCCTACATCACATATTTAAACCCTTTTACATCCACTATTCTCTAGCAAAAAATTATTGCACCAAGGTATACAAAATACATATAAGAATTAGAAAAATATTTCTCAATCTCTGCATATCAGCATCTGACCAAATGATGAATTTACCTTGACAATCATAAAACGCTATTGTTACCAATCCTTTCACAAAATCACCATGATAGAGTGTTATTTTTCTCAAAGAAATAATGAATTGAATTGTTCATTATCAATACCCAGAATAAAAACAACTTTTAAAAAAACTTTTCAAATCCACCATATAAGAATGACATTTCGTGAACTCTTCTCAAAGCACATTTAACTTACTACATGCATTGACAAATCTCATAAATACCACATATAGCTCGTGCCTGTTATTTGCCTAGGCATTTTAAAGACATTTAGGATGCCACAACGTTTAGTAACTTTTCTAACATGTAGTCATTCACCCTTGTTTTTTAATGCCACAACATTTAACATCTTTACTAACATGTAGTCCATGCATACAATGTGATAAAAAACATAGTCAACAATCTCCCTCATTTTTGATCCACCCTAATTTGCATCATTATAACCAAAAAGTGTAAAATCATCACCATGAGGATACCATAACCCAAAGTCAAGAGTACCTTGAATGTACTTTAGAATTTAATTCACTGCATTAAGATGAGATTGTTTAAGAATAGACTAAAATCTTGAACACATACAAACTGCTTGCATTATATCAGGTCTAGATGTTGTGAGCTATAATAGACTTCCAATCATGGATCTATATACGGTTTGGTTTACAAAAGGTGAATCATCATCCTTTACTAACTTGAAACTATAAGGCCTATACCCCAGTACCATATTGTTATCCCTAAATAACATAAATATGGTAAGAACTAGGAAGCGAGAAGAGGTGAGGTGTCATGTTCTTGCCTCTAATGTATGGTATGTGAATTATAGATTGTCATCATACACCATATGATAAAAGGATGATGAGTAGGTTTCAAGATTTAGATATGCCATGATTGGCATTTTCATTAATAATATGGGACCTAACATCTTGTTAAGAGTGATATACATTGTAGTCATTTTTCATAAATATCATATTCAAAATGTCATTAGATCGGTAAGCTAGGACCCTATGGAATAAAGACTAAAGATGTTGTGACTTAGAAAACTATGCTGATGGGTTCATAGTATGTTATGATCTATTAGGATAATTATTTTAGGAGACCTTTGTGAAAAGATGGATTAACACCCACTCTTATAGTTTAATATCTCATAATGATAACATGAAAGTGTTAGTATTCAAATTATATGTATTTGAATTAAAGAATACTAGCTATGATGATTTCACTTTTTGTGGTGTTAACCTAAGAAACTAATTTTGATGATTGTCTGATTTAGCAATATAGATCCAACACTTCATTATTTGATAGGAAATGGATTAGAATGTGATTTAGAATGTTCATTGGATCATTAGATTAGAATTTAATGTTGAAATCTAGATTCTAACATTTTAACAATTCTAAAACTTTATATGAAAATGATTGAGAAATAAAAGTTGATTATCACAATTAAGTATGTTAAAATTGATTATTTGATTTATGACTATATGCGATGTGTGGATTTCGATATTTTAACATTTTCAATGAATTGTTTGAAATCATTAGGAAAAGAAATTTAATTTAATATATGTTGATATGGATTTTGTAAAATTTGGAATTTTTTGCATTTATGATATATATTTTATATCAACTCCTGGGCTATTGATGCTCAAGTTTAATGTGTAGGAAGTGGAACCATGGAAATTCTTGGGGGAAACTAGTTCCAAACCTTTGTGAACACAGTCCAACCAAGGTGAATCTTTGGAAGATTCAAAGGACTCATTGTGAAAGTATTTTTCTTTATAAAAAAATTCAATAATTCTTATATTTATAATCAAACTATTATCAATATATTATAAAATTTAAGAATTTTTTAATATATTATTAAATAGAAAAAATTAATAAGTATATTTTAATATATTTAAGATTTCTAAAAATCTTTTATTTATTTTATAAAATTTAATTTATTAATTTTATTTTATTATATATTCTATTTTTTGTGTACTTGTGACACTTTGAGTTTTTATTTTTTTATCTTTATACTATAATTGTGCATCGGATAATCGTAATGTTAAGATATTCCATGACCATTAGCTATGTTAATTTGATATGTTATTATTCAATTTAAAATATATATATATAAATGAATTTATTTGGAATTTTTTATAATAAATTTTCTAATTGTATGTTGGGCATATCAATCACCCTAATTATTTTTATTTTCATGTTAAATGACTTAGATGAATTAGATTAAATGAATAAGTTGAGTTCTCTTTTAAATTGAATTTAAGTTGACATTTTAACACTAAAGAATGACCTTTTTTAATACTTATGTTATTTAATATGACTTTCACCTTTTTTATTAGTCATGTTACTTAATATGACTTTCACCTTTTTTTATTACTTATGTGATTTAACATGACTTTCACGTTTTTTAATAGTTGTATAATTTGTTTAATACTCATTTTATTTAACATGACTTAAATGAAATAGAATTAGAGGAGTGATCATTCTAAAAGAATTAGAATTAGAGGAATGACCATGTTAAAGAAATTAAAGGAATTAAAGGAGTGAAATGAATTATAGGAGTCAGAGTCCCCATCTTAAATGAATTAGAAATCATGTTTGTTAGAAACATTATAGTTAAATTTTTTTCAAAGTTATAAAGTTATAGCATCAAAAATATAAAAACTGTATTAAGTTCAACCACCCCTTTATTTACCAAAAAGAGTTAGCGGAAATGTAGAGATGAAAGATATGCAAGGCCTAAACGATTGTCAAACATAGAGTTCACCACTTGTAAGTTTATTAAATTATGTTTATAATTATTTTTATTATTATGATATTTGTATTGTTGTAAATTCTTAATGTTTAATATAATATTAAATTATTATTATTTTCAAAGAAGATTTTAGATATATTTTTAAATTTTGTAAATTTTTAATTTTTAAAATATAGTGATAGAATAATTTGTCTTGGAAAAGTAAGTTTCTTTTAGTGAAATTTATGTATTTTAATTAGAATGAAAGATACAGAAATTCAATTTAAATTATTGTTAATATATTATAAAAAATAATGAACTAATTTTACATATTATTCAATTAATTAATTATAAATTTAATAATACATATTTTAAAGAAGTATATAACAAGAAAATAATTATTTTATTTTAGATATTAAATAGAATATTATTATTTTTATATTGTTGTAATTTTAAAAATTTTAAAATATAGTAATTAAATAAATATTACTTGTTTTAGATAAGTAAAATAGTTATAAGAAAAATTATTATATTAATTAAAATGGGGATAGAGTTTTGACCATTTACTTTAAAATTTTAAAAATGAAATAAAATATATCAATAAGTGAACAAAATATTAGAATAATTTTTTTAATATTATTGATATTTCAATCTCCTAAAACACTATTTAGAATATGCATAACCATTTTTTAAAATAAAATCTTATTGCAAATAATAAATAAAATTTTAGTAGCACACGCTGTAATTCATCATCAAAACAAATCAGAACATTAATAAAATAACTATAACATAATATAGTTAAATAAATGTGAAAAAGGTAAAAAATTTATGCTTGTGTTCATTAAATTAATCTCTGGCATCCAATAAATGCAATAGACAATAGTTCTAGAGTTTAAGAATAATAACTATAGTGATTGGTATGCCCAACATACAATTAAAAAATTCATTTATTAAAATTCTAAATAAATTTCTTTATAATTTTTTTAATATAAAATTGAATAATAACATAACAAATTAACATAGCTAATGGTCATGATCCAATATCATAACATTATGATAAAGGTGATGCACAATTATAATATAAAAATAATAAAAAATAAAAACTCAAAGTGTCACAAGAATACAAAACATAGAATATATAATAAAATTAAATTAATAAATAAAATTTTATAAAATAAATGAAAGATTTTTAGAAATCTTAAATATATTAAAATATACTTAAAGTACTTTTTTATTTAATAATATATTAAAAAATATTAAATTTTATAATATATTGATAATAGTGTGATTATAAATATAAGAAATTATTGAATTTTTTATCTCTTATTCTAATTAATATATTCAATTTTTTTTACAAATAATTTATTTATTTAAAATCAATGTTATTTATCTTATTTCTATATTTTAAAAACTTAAAATTTACATTAAAAATATATATCTAAAAACATATGCCTAAAATCTTTTTGCCTATCTAAAAGTTTTATGGGAAGACATAATCTAGGTGCCTATTTTACAAGGAGTGGGAAAACAATATCTTAAAACTTGCAAGATTATGGACCCCACCCTCCATTCTTTGTGGTTTACAAGATGCTTGGGTTTCTGACAATGATCATGCCTCTCTCCCCAGATGTCCCCATCAATGGGATAAGCCCACACACTTCCCTATACACATCCACTCATTGAAAAGAGTATGCAAATAAAATCCACCTTTTTATTGCTTGGAGTAAGCTGCCCAAAGAGGGCCTCTTGAAGAATGCATCTTCCCAGCCATGGCCCATGTGAGTGGAAGTGGGGACCATGTCCTTAGCATGGAAAAATATGATAGTCAAGAAAAGTTAGAAAAATAAAAAGGTTGGGGTGGTAAGTACGTGTAAGCTAATCTACTAGGAGTTTGGTTAGGTTTAGTTGTAGGGAGGTGGCTAGTAGTTAGGAAATAATTTAAGTTAAATGCAGGTTGGCAATGAAGTTAGAAAAGGAATTTAGATGCAGGAAGGTATTAAGGGATTAGGGTGCTAAGTATAAGTGAAACTAAAGTTGAGATATAGGAAGGTAATTAGTTAGTGGTTATGTAAAGGATATAGGTTACATGCTAGCTTAGGAGTAGGATTACTATATTAGATATTAATTGATAGTAAAGAGTTTAGGAAATTTATTATTAAATAAACTTCTTAATAGATTTTCTTTTTATATAAATTTACACTTGCATATTAAGAATTACTTAGGACATATTATAGCTACATAGAATAACACCATTCTTGAAGATACTTTATTTAGTACATTTTGTCTAAATGTTAAATACTAAGGGAGATTGTTATAAATAATAATAATGGTAATAATAAATAAAATAATGAATAAAAAAAAAATATATATATATATATGTGTATATATATATGTATATATATATATGTATGTATATATATGTATATCTATATATATGTATATATATATATGTATGTATATGTATATATACATACATGTATGTATATATATAGATATGTATATATATATATATGTATATATATATATGTATATGTATATGTATATATATGTATATATATATAGATATGTATATATATGTATATATATATAGATATGTATATATATATATATATATATATACATATATATACATATACATATATATACATATGTATATACATATATATACATATACATATATATATATACATATATATACATATACATATATATACATACATATATATACATATACATATATGTATATATATATATATGTATATCTATGTATATGTATATGTATATATATGTATATATATATATGTATATGTATATATATGTATATACATATGTATATATATGTATATGTATATATATGTATATATATATATATATATATATATATATACATATCTATATATATATACATATATACATATATACATATATACATATATACATATATACATATATATACATATATACATATATATATATATATATATATATATACGTGAAGTTATTAAGTTATTGGTTTACTATTTGTTTGATAGGATATGTTTGAGACTAAGGCACATAATAAGAAATTTTAGGAATCTAATTAGATGGAAGTGGATTAAAAAAGAGATTTGTACATTAAATAATATAAAAGAAACTAGTGGAGATTCTGGGATTGTAAGCAACAGAGTATTAGGAAGCATGTAAGATTACTGCTAGAACTGTTAAAATACTAATTATTGTTAAAGGGTTAGAAGGTAGTGATACCTGGAAGTAGTTTGAGGAAATAAAGAATTGACCACCACTTTAGTCAATAGCATCTAGTTTATAAGCCATCAATATAGTTGGAGATGACAAAGAAATTAAAAGTAAGAGTTTTTTTACAAAGACATACTTATATCCTAACTTAATTGGAATGGAATTCAGTGTAGGACTCAACGAGTTAAGGTTATATATAAATATATAAATATATATATATATATATATATATATAGGATAATTATTGAACATCTTCATTTTCAAAACTATGGAATTATTATATCAAGAATATGATGTGGATTCAAAGTGATACCATCTTCTAGATCCTATATTATGGTTTAGATTTCTAGTGAATGTTAGAAAACTTATTGGTTCCCTAGAAACTCAAATTCCAGAGTTTTGAATGAAACAGATCCTACCTCATCAATTAGGACTAATTATCACCACTGAACAATTGAATAGAGTACCATTCTAATACCTTCGAGAAATATATGTTGTCTTTTTCCAAACCTCCCCTAGTTCGATGGTATATTCATAATAGGTATAGGTTCAGTTTTATTACCCCCTTTTCTACACTTTAAAAAAAAAAATTAAATAATAATAAAATTAAATTAAAAAAAAATTGGTTTTGTCTTACCTTTTATAAGTCAGGGCATGACAGAAACCTATTTCCATAGGAGTAATCACTGGTTTACAATCAGTCATGTTAAATTTCTTCAACATTTCTTTAGCATATTTTGTTTGAGAAAAAAAAAAATCATGTTCAAGCTATGAAACTTGCAAACCAAGAAAGAATGTGAGCACACCCAAAGAGACATTTCAAACTCAGATTCGCTGATGTTAGAAAAAAATGTTATTCTAATTAATCATTAGTAGATCCAAAGATAATATCATCCACATAAATTTCAACTACCAAAATATCATCATTTATAACTTTGATATACAACATACTACTTGCATTTCCACAAGAGAATCCATTTGCAATAAGATGTTTGTCCAACTTGATTCAAAACCTTCTAGTTGTTCCACATAGACTTCCTCTTCGAGATAACCATTCAAACTATCATTTTAACATCTGTTTGGTAAACAATGAACCTTTTATAACTAGCATATGTAAGAAAAATTCTAATTGATTCCATCCTTGCAATTGGTGCAAAAATTTCACCAAAATCAATTCCTTCCTATTGAGCATACTCCTTGTAGACAAATCTAGCTTTGTTTCTTATTACTTTTCCATCTTCATTCAGTTTTTTATGAAACACCCATTTTCCACCTATGACATTCTTGTCATCAGGTCTAGGAACAAGTTCCCAAGTTTTATTTTTCTCAATTTGATTTATTTCATCTTGCATAGCATTTTTCAAGTAGGGATTTGATAAAGCTCCAGTTAGTATTTTGGGTTCAAAATATGATATCAAACTGAAGTGTTCAACAATATTTGCATATTCATCTATTTTGGCCTTTCTTCTAGTTAGGATTCCCTTTTCAACATCTCCAATGACTTGAGATTTGGGATGTCATTTAGCAATGATTCTAGATTGAGTTTTGTCATTTTCAAACTAGTATTTATTATTTTAGAATTTGAACAATTATTTGGTTCAGTTTCATCAGTAATTTCAGAATCAACATTATCCAAGTTTTCATTATCATGTAAGGTTTCTGATTTTTGAAATGAGATTTCTTATGAATCCTCTTTATTATTATGAGATAGAGAGTTTTCATCAAACACAACATTTATAGCTTCAACTATCTTTTTCGATCTCTTATTGTAGCATTTGAAAGCTTTACTATGTGTAGAATACCCAAGAAAAATTCCTTCATTAGACCTTGAATTAAAATTCTCTAAGGAGTCATCATTATTTTTAATGAAGCATTTATAGAAAAATATTTTAAAATTCTTTATATTAGTTGTTTTACCTTTCCATAATTCATACAGAGTATAGGTTGTTCTTTCTTCTATTTGAGCTCTGTTTAAAATGTAAATAGCTGTATGAACAACTTCTTTCCAAAATTTATCTAGTGATTTGGCTTCATTTAGCATAGTTCTAGCCATCTCTTTAATTATTATGTTCTTTCTTTCCACAACACCATTTTTTTGTGTTGTTCAAGCAGTTGAATATTGTCTTTTAATACCATGTTTTTCACAATACTCAATAAATTCTTGAGAGGTAAATTTTCTGCCTCTATCTAACCTTAAACCTTTCAACTTTAGATCAGTTTCCCTTTCAACCATTTTTCTAAAAATTTTGAAATGATCAAAGACTTCTAACTTATGTTTCATAAAAGTCACCCAAACCATTCTTGAATAGTCATCAACAAATAGCATAAAATAATTTTCACTATTTAATGATGTAGTTTAGTAGGTCCACACAAATCAGTATGCACAAGGTCAAGTGGTGTGTTAGATAGATATTCTTTTGTTTTAAAAGATACTATTGTTTTTTTTCCTTTAACACATTCTTCACATATGTTCACTGGTTTGCTGATTTGAGGTAGCCCTCTGACTTTTTATCCTTACTAATCCTAGAAAGATTGTCAAAACTAAGATGTTCCAATCTTTTATGCCACAAAAAATTTTGTTCTACCTAAGTCATAAGACAAGTGTTAATTAGTGATGATTCTTGAACTATAGAATCAATTAGATTATAAAGATTTACACCTATCCTCAAGCCACAAACAATGACCTTATACCTTCCATTTGATAAAACATCCTTTAGCATTAAAGGAGATTAAATATCCACTATCACATATTTGAAAAACACTTAGAAGATTATGTTTCAAACCTTCTAAAAAGTATACATCATGAACAGGTGTATCTTTGCTTAAAATTATTGAGCCTCATCCTGTTATATAAGTGTTGTCACTTAGGTTTACACCCTTGTCCAAGGCCTATGCGCGAGGACAACCTAGTGAAACATGGAAATGACCTCCAACCTGTGGGACTTGAACTGTGAGGTTGAGTCTCCAGAGAAGGCCGGCTTCCTCTTACTATCAGGGTGCACCTAACTACTCTTGGAGAGGAAAAGGGAGAAAGAGAGCATGAAAGAAAATCTACCTAGTCTAATCTAAAGAGGTGATGCACCAAAATAGAGTGTTCATTCCAATCCCTGCCCATACATGCACTACTGAACCAGAACGAAACTAAGAATATACACATCTAGACTTGCTTTAATCAAATAACCACATACAGATCAGAAAACTAAGATGAATGGCACAAGGAAGAGGTTCACTTATATATCATTCATAGGCCAGTAGAGATACAGTCATGCAGATTACAGATTTTCAGAAAACAATGGCAAAGGCAAAGAGTTCTTGCACTTTTATACCAATGGCTGAAAGAGATAAGTGGAGAATCATATAGTTTAGAGGAACAGGGGAGTTTACACCAGAGTTGCAGAGCAATAGCAAAGAAAAATCAAAGAGAAGGTCCTCCTTTACAAAATCTACAAAATCTGCCTTTATAGTTCAGGCATAACTAAGATATTTCTAGCTAAAGTGACTTCACAGCTATCTACCATTAAGTCCTATAGAGAAAAATCATGGAGATCTGAAAAAAATCTGATCTTGTTGCAAAAGGTGTTTTGAGAGGATAGAAAATGGTTCCATCGATGTTTTGACTAGGTAGATGGATCGACTAAGATGGTGGAGTGTTCCTCTTCATTCTGCATTCATTTCGGGTAGCTCGGGATTGATCATGAAGATCAGATCGCACAACAAAATCGATTACCTCTATTTTTGGTTCATGAATCAGTAGGGTCAGTGACTCAACCTAGTCCCACAAGCCAACTGGGCCATGAAGGCCAATCACCTCTTTTCATTTTGCCACCTGGGAAGTCTTTCTGCAGTTGACCACCCTCCTTTTATTGAAGTAATTGTGCCACCTTTTAAATTGTTAACGTTAACTACGATGATTACACTAACTATCGGCTATTAACAATCAACCTTGGTCGAGCCAGCAAGACACATGTCAGCAAAGTACTTTGTCGACATGGTATCCACCGTGCAACTTCTGATGGCGATATAACGCCAACCATTGAACTGTCTTAATCTGACGATCGTGAAGACTCATCCTATTTTGTACTTTTCTTTTCAACTTTTGGGCCAGAAAAATGCTGTTAACACACCTAGCATCACCCCTGAGGTTCACAAGATAACACAGGCCCATCTAACATGTGTCACTGAGGTGCTAAGTCGCTATGGTTAAAATTCTCATAGCTCTCCATAGCGAGATAGTGCCTGCCATAGATCTGCCTCAAATCTGACAATCGTGAAGACTCATCATACAACTATGCTATTCTTACCCTAGCCCATCATACCTGGTGCCACCTCAGCAATCATACCACACTCAAATGACACCTAGAAATACTTGGTACGCATACCTTGGCGAGACCTAGCCCCACTGATCCACGTGGCGAAAGGGCGCTATGTCACTATGGTAAAGATCGCGCAACTTCACCATAGCGAGATGGCACCTTTTGTTGATCTACCCTAATCCTATAGCCATGAAAGACCTACCTTGATCCTACTAATCACATTGGAAACCGTGGCCCCATAATACATGTGGCATCCCCACACTGGTTCGCGTAGCATCATCTTGGCAAATTGTACTATCTCGACCCATTGAGTAGCTCTCCCTCCCAGATATGGCATGTTCTGATTTGTTAGCATGGATTGAGGACCCTTCCAACTGGGAAAAAGAAGTACAAAATGGGACCCAACTCACTTGTCTGAAGTTCTTCTCCATGACAAACTTTTTGTTAGGCGCTATGTCGCTATCGGAAAACTTGTGAGTTTTTTGATGGTGACATGGCACCCCACCAACATTTCTCATCTCCAGCCCATGAAACTGACTGCCTTTCATGGAACTGGGACCCATGAACATGTGTTTACAAGGCACTATGTCTCTATGGCATTAATAGCGACATAGCGCCCACGATGCTGCGAAAACTTTTTTGACCTGCCAAAGAACCTTGGATGACCTGTCTTGCAAACTGGACCCACCGGACACATGTTGACAGGGCGCTATGTCGCCATGATATCCACCGTGCAACTTTTGATGGCAAGATAGCGCTAACCATCGATATCCCCAAATCTGATGATGTAGAACTTGCAGGCCTCAAAAACTTTTTATGAAGTTTGATCACTCAGGCATTAAAATAATATTAATCTAGGAATTAGCCATTGGATGGGCTGGACATTTGAAAATTTGAATCTTTTCAAGGGTGTAATAAATGATAACATTTCTGGCGACTCATAGGGGACACAAGCCTGCTATGTGTATGACCAGTGGCCTCATGTATCCATTGGGCTATGGAGTCAAAAAATGGGTCTGTATATTGCAAACCCTAACCCTACCTGTGGGAGATTTAAAACATGGACACCCTAAAACTCTGTAACTGTAACTGGAACCAGAAACAAAACTTCCTCTGCAACCTGAAACACCTCAAAATCTGCTACCTCACAGGAAGACGGTTGTGCCTGCACACTTCTTGAAAAGAAGGAAACAACAGAAGGAAACTAAACTATTTATATACAGGAACTCAACCTTCATTAGAAGCAAGCTTTAAGATAAATCCCATTGACTGGAATGGGAAAAACTTCACCATTGGGCCTACTCAGCTAGAATGCATTAGCCTATTTGCAACTGGCAATTAGATAGGGGCCACTCCATAATGCATCAAATTTTGAGTGTCTTCCTAGTTTTTCCCTATCTACATCCCACTTTAGAACTAAATCTCCTTCTCTGAAGGTTCTGACCCTAGCCTTCTTAGCAAAAATCCTCTTCATCTACTGCTGATGTATCTCTAGGGTCTACATAGCCTTATTTCTCTTCTCTTCTAGTTCAATCAGCTCTGCCATTCTTACTGACATGGCACTATCTTCAATCAATTCCAGCTGATGGGCCAACTCCAAGGATGAGAATTCCAATGAAATTGGGAGTCTGGCCTCCCTACCATATACCAGCACAAAAGGTGAATTCCCAACAGATCTCTTGGGTGTTATCCTATTAGCCCACAGAGCAGTTCTTAATTTCTTATGCTAGGCCCTCTAATTGTCTTCTATTGTCCTCTTCATGATTCTGATTAGATTCTTGTTGGTAGATATTGTTCTTAGGTAGATATTGTGATTCATTGCCCATGCTCAAATTTGGGTTCCAACAAAAGACTTAGCATTATCTGAGATGATAGTAGAAGGAGCACCAAACCTAGATACAATTCCATCAAGGAATTCAACAACTGATGGTTTTGTGGCATCCTTCAAGGCAACTGCCTCTGTCCATCTAGTGAAATAATCAGTAGCAGCCAAAATCCATTTATGACCTGCACTAGATGGAGGATTAATGGGGCCTATAAAATACAACCCCCATTGGGTAAAGGGTTGATCCACCTGAATAGGACGAAGGGGGAGAGCTGCAAGCCTCTGTTTGCCTAAGAAGAAAGCACACTTCTCACATTTTCTCACATATCTATAACAATCGTGAAACAAGGATGGCCAGTAATAATCAGCCCTCATGATCTTCATGCTAGTTGTTCTTGCAGAGAAATGACCACCATCAGGGCCATCATGAACTTCTGTAATCATCCTCTAAGCCTGATCCTCTTCAATGCATCTCAACAGGGTCCCATTAAAATCCCTCCTGAATAGGATACCATCAATTACAACATAGGGAATGGACTACAGTCTATATTGTCTCCTTTTAGTTCTATCCAATCCCTGAGGGTATCCATTTCCTCATAAGAAGCTCTTCATATCATTTATCCAGCTCCTTGGACCATTAACATTTCTTACCTCCTTCTACTTTATTATTACCATAGCAGCCTCTTCATCAAGATCCTGACCTAATAACATCTGCTTGCACAACCCCTTTCCCCTTACTAGCTTCGTAATCTAAATATCAACATCATACTCCATTACCTTGGTGATCCATCCAGCTCTCTTTTCACTAATATCCTTTCTTAACAGGAAGTCTTTTACACTGGCATGGGGCACAAACAAATGAATTGTATTGTGGGATAAGAGGTACCTGAATTTCTTCAAGGCTCTAATGACTGCAAGGGCTTGCTTCTCTACAAAGTTGTACTTATTTTCATATTCCTTAAGTCCTTCACTGAAGAAAGCTATGGGCTACTCCTCATGCTTGTCATTTGTTTCAGTCAAGACAGCAGAGATACTTGACTCACCACCTAAAGTGTAGAGGATGAAATCTTTCTCAAAATTTGGGTTCATGAGAGTAGGGGCTAAGGCTATGGCTACTTTGATCTCTTCAAAACTCTCCTTCCCTTCCTTGGTCCATGAGAAGACCATACCTTTCTTAGGCATAGCTGTAAGAGGTTTCACCATGGTAGCAAGATTAGGAATAAATCTTCTTACAAAATTTATCCTACCAAGGAAACTTTGCAGCCCCTTCTTGTGTTTAGGAAGAGGAAGGGCAAGTATTGCCTTTGTTCTTTCTAGATCAATGGTCAGCCCATCCTTAGATACAATGTGTCCCAATAATTTTCCTTGGCTTGTAGCAAAGACACACTTGGCTGGGTTAAGGGAAACCCCAAACTCTCTACATCTTAGAAATACCTATCTTAGATGATTAAAATGATCTTCTACATTTTTTTAATATATAGTTATATCATCAAGGTATACTGAGAAAAACTTGTCAATTAATTTTTTAAAGGCCATCTCCATTGCCTTTTGAAATGTGGCACCTGCATTTGTTAGCCCAAATTGCATCTTGGAATAAGCATAGGTGCCCCATTTAGTAGTAAATGTTGTCTTATGACTGTCAGATTCTTTAACCAACACTTGGTTATAACCAGAAAATCCATCAAGAAAAGAGAATCTCCTTGACCTACTGACTCTGCACAGGATTTGATCCATGGAAGGGAGAGGATGGTGAACTTTAAGAGAAGCCTAATTAAGATCCCTAAAATCCACACACAGTCTAATTTCTCCATTCTTTTTCCTTACAGGGACAAGGTTGGCTACCCATGATGAGTGCTTGATGGGGAAAATTATATTAGCCTCAATAAACTTGGATAGCTCCTTTCTCATTACAGGTTCAATCTTGGGATTCACTGGCCTCTATTTTTGCCTTACTGGTTTGGCCTTATCAACTAAATCTATAGTATGCTGAAACAAACTAGGGTCAAACCCATTTAAGTCATCATATGTCCAAGCAAATACATCATTAAATTCTTGACATAGATGAATGAAATTTTCTTGCTCAGTTTTAGAACATACCTTCTCCATATTCAAAGATTTTCCATTAGCAATTGTAACTGGGGCATGATCATCCTTTTCTGCAGCTAGATTCATTCCTTTGCCTCTTGTTTGATCATCAGGATTAAAGACACTCTCCAAGGTAATGAGACCCTTGTGCAACTTGTTAGAACTGAGATGAATGATCTTATCACCTAACTAATCTTGCAGTCTTGACTGGTTTCTATCTAAGAATTTTGCCTCATTCTACAAGAAACTCACAATTTTCTCATCAAAATCAAACACCTGCCAATGAGTGTTGCTGTCAGGGATGGTAGGCTTTACTACCACCTTTATTTGTTGCTTCTTCTCCTCCTCAAGATTCCCTAGTACATCATAAGATACACCTATTACTGTAAGTCTATCAGCATGCCCATTTTCTTTCCTAGGAATGCTTTGAATATTAAATGCATTGAAACCCTCAAGCAAATCCCAGACTCTGTGTTTGTAAGACTTGAGCAGGCCATTTTTGGTGATGTTTTGGTTTCTCACCTGATTGACCACTAACTCACTGTCTCCATAAACCCTTAAGGTTTGAATTCCTCTTTTTTGAGCAAGTAAGAGACCTTGAATTAAGGATTCATACTCGACCACATTAATGGTGCAACTAAATTGGAGCCTAAAGGAGAAGTAGTATCTTATTTGCACAGGAGAGATCAACATAACACCAGCCCTTGATCCATTTCTATTCCTTGAGCCATCAAAGTACATACTTCATGTTCCATCATCATTATTAGTCCTAACAAGATTAGGAACTTGAGCATCTTTCTTTATTATGCAATATGTACTAAGGCCTGTCTCAAGAGTCTCTGACATAGGCTCAAACTGATATGTGCTAGCCCATTCATCCAAGAAGAAATCAAGAATCTCTACTATGGAAGTGGCAGGCTCATTTACTATGTCATATTCATCCATCTCTAGAATAGGGCAATTCATATTGATGTAGTTGGGGGTGTAGGATTCAGTGTGATGAAGGGCTTGAGGTTCTGCTCTAATTGAGGCATTGGCTCCATTTTTGGTCTTAGAAGACATATATGACCAATCAACAGATATGAAGCCACCTATTTAAGCAGTGAAATCTCTTGAAAGACAGATAGCAAAGTGGGGCTTAACTTCAACAACAGATATGTCTTGAATCACAATGCAATCAGGGCATGCGTGTAGGGCCATCTCTGCATTCCTAAGGATACCTACAGTTTTAACAGTACTACCATCTAACTGTAACACATCCCTAACAATGGGCTCATATTTCATTCCTAAAGCATCAGCAACACACCTAGGCATTACTGAGCTACTAGCCCCTGAATCTATCATGCAATTATGGACTACTTTGCCCCCTATAATCATAGAAACATAGAATGCAGGAGGTCTAACCTTTTTATTTGTCTCCACATCGCTTGCTGGTTCCAATTCTTGCTGCAGCATCCTCTTCTGCATTAGTATGGTAGCAACAGTATCCCACATAGAAAGGTTCACATTTGTCTTCTTCATTTTCTTTACCACACTAAATGGTGCATTAGGAACTTTGGTAGAAACTTTGGGAGTTGCATTTTTAAGAGGTTGATATGGGGCAACATAAGGATCACTTGCATCTTTCTTTCTAGAATCTTGCCTTTGCTACTGCGAAGTACTTTTTTGTTCATTTTTTGCTTGTACATGAGGTGCAGCACTTGAAGTTGAGGCTTGCTTAGGAGGAGGAGGGACAACATCTTCCATAGCTCTCCTCTTACTTCTTGTGTTATGAGCAATGGGATCTTGATTTACATTACACTGCTCCCCAATCTGATGATTCATGAAAGAGCAATCATCATGCCCTTGAATATATGAGGCCTCCTTGGGATGATCCTCCTTGTATGATTGCTTTGCTACAGGTTCTTGTTCAGTTAGGGCCAAATAAGATTCTTCCTTTTGGCACATGCAATAGGCATAAGAATAGTTGTAGGAAGGAAAGAAATCTTGATCTTGGGCCAAGTTATTTTGAGGGACTATAGCTCTGTTTTGATTTGAACTTGAAGCAGAAGCATGACTATTTTGCCTACCCTAATCAAAAGAGCTATTCCAGTGATTAGGATTTGGAGGCCTACCACCATTTGGAGCTTGATATTGCAATTGGGGAGGCTTGCCACCTTGAGCTTGGTGCCTTTCTCAGGCCACCACCTTGTTACTCATTTTTTGTATCATAGAAAAACTATCCTCTAATCTCTTTCCTTCATCCTTCAACTCCCTCCCCTACTCTTGCAATTTTTTATCCATGGTCTTCTGTCTCTTATCTATATTCAGCACTAGACCTTGGAGCATCTCTTTGAGTTCATCTATCCCATTTGAGGATGTGGAAGCTTGGGGAACTAGAGTAAGGGCTTGTGATGTAGAAGTTGTAGGAAGAGGGGCCATTGCTGGTTGGTGGTTGGGAATATCAGGAAAAAAAGGTGTAGGGGGCCTTGGAGCCAATTTTCCTCCTTGTATTAGGATGTTCTCAGCTTTTATGGCTATCTCATAGGCATTAGGTAGAGTATCTCCTCCCATAGTTTGGATTGTAGTGGCAATATCACTGTTAAAAGCTCTAAGGTAATGTAAGAAGGCATTACCAAGGGTAGGTTTCACCAAAGTAGGTATTCTATCCCATGTCTTTTGAAATCTATAGTTAAAATCAGTCATACATTCATGGGGGGCTCTCTTAATAGTAGTCAACTATTCTAAAAGTGACAGATGGTCACTTCTATCCTCAAAATGTTTGCATAATCCTGGTCCTAGTCCATCCCAATCAGTTATAGAACATGAGCTAAGCCTCTATACCACTGTAATGCTTTTCCTTTTAAAGATGAGGCTAGAAGTCTAACAACAACATCATCCTCTATAATACCATGAATATTACAAACATTTGCTACTTCTTGGATATGCTCTAAAGGGGAGATGGAAGTTGCACCAATAAAATCAGGTATACGTTTTAGTGCAGATACCAGTATATCATATCTTTGGGCTAACAATAGAGGACTTTCATCATTAAAGGTGGTAAAAGCATGAACTCTTGGTTGTGCTATGTAAACAAGTGTTCTATTGATGAATGTTGATGGCAATCTAGGCCGAGTTCAAATAGCAGGAGGAGTAGAGACATATCTTACAGGTATATCAACTGTTATTACACCCCTAACTGGTGATAATGAAATTCTAGTGCTCCTTCTTCTAGGATTTGAAAGAGAAAGCTCTTGATATTGAAATTTACCTCTAGAAGACGCCCTTGTTTCAGCTTTGGGCATGAATTTCTGCAACTTTGGTCTGGAACTAGATTTGTTGATGTCCAAAGTCACCAATTACTTTGAAGAATCAGCCTCTTGAAGGCTTGAATACTGAAGCCAACACTACCTCTTCAGCATTAACCTCTAAAACTCTTTCCTTTTGACACTAGTAGACTTCATATTTTGTTTGAAATAGTGTCGCACTGGGCATGCCAAAAACTATTGTCACTTAGGTTTGCACCCTTGTCCAAGGCCTATGCACGAGGACAACCTAGTGAAACATGGAAACAACCTCCAAGTTGTGGGACTTGAATTGTGAGGTTGAGTCTCCAGAGAAGGTCAGCTTCCTCTTACTATCAGGGTGCACCTAACTAATCTTGGAGAGGAAAAGGGAGAAAGAGAGCATGAACTAAAATCTACCTAGTCTAATCTAAAGAGGTAATGCACCAAAATAGAGTGTTTGGACCAATCCCTGCCCATACATGCACTACTGAACCAGAATGAAACTAAGGATATACACATCCAAACTTGCTTTAATCAAATGACCACATATAGATCAGAAAACTAAGATGAATGGCACAAGGAAGAGGTTCACTTATATATCATTCACAGGCCAGCAGAGATACAGTCATGTAGATTACAGATTTTCACAAAACAATGGCAAAGGCAAAGAGTTCTTTCACTTTTATACCAATGGATGAAGGAGTTAAGTGGAGAATCATACAGTTTAGAGGCACAGGGGAATTTACACTAGAGTTGCCGAGCAATAGCAGAGAAAAATCAGAGAGAAGGTCCTCCTTTACAAAATCTACAAAATCTTCCTTTATAGTTCAGGCATAACTGAGATCTTTTCTAGCTGAAGTGACTTCGCAACTACCTACCATTAAGTCCTATGGAGAACAATCATGGAGATCTGAAGAAAATCTGATCTTGTTGCAAAAGGTGTTCTGAAAGGACAAAAAATGGTTCCATTGATGTTCTAACTAGGTAGATGGATCGACTGAGATGGTGGAGTGTTCCTCTTCATTTTGCATTCATTCTGGGTAGGTCAGGATTGATCATGAAGATCAGATCGCACAACAAAATTGATTACCTCCATTTTTGGTTCATGAATCAGCAAGGTCAATGAGTCAACCTAGTCCATCAAGCCAACTGGGCCATGCGGGCCAATCACCTCTTTTTGTTTTTCCACCTGCAAAGTCTTTTTGCAGTTGACCACCCTCCTTTTATTGAACTAACCGTGCCACCTTCTAAGCTGTTAACGTTAACTATGATTATTACACTAATTGTCGACTGTTAACTATCAACCTTGGTCGAACCAGCAAGACACGTGTCAGCAAGGCGCTATGTCACCATGGTATCCACCATGCAACTTCTAATGGCGAGATAGCGCCAATTGTTGATCTATCTTAATCTGATGATCATCAAGACTCGTCTTGTTTTGCACTTTGCTTTTCAACTTCTGGGCCCGTGAAATGCTATCAGCACACCTAGCATCACCCTTGATGTTCATGAGATAACATGGGCCCACCTAACATGTGTCACTAAGGTGCTCTATCCTTATGGTTAAAATTCTCATAGTTCTCCATAGCGAGATAGTGCCTGCCATAGATTTGCCTCAAATTTGACATTCGTGAAGACTCATCGTACAACTATGTTGTTCTTACCCTAGCCCATCATACCTGGTGCCACCTCAACAATTGTACCACACTCGAATGACACCTAGAAATACTTGGTACACATACCTTGGTCAGACGTGGCCCCACTGATCCACATGGCGAAAGGGTGCTATGTTGCTATGGTAAAGATCGTGCAACTTCACCATAGCGAGATCACACCTTTCATCAATCTTCCCTGATCCTATGGCCATGAAAGACCTACCTTGATCCTACTAATTACATTGGAAACCCTAGCCCCATAATACACGTGGTGTCCCCACACTGGCCCGCATAGCATCATCCTAGCGAATTGTACTGTCTCGACCCATTGAGTAGCTCTCCTTCACAGATGTGGCATGTTCTAATTTGTTAGCATGAATCAAGGGCCCTCCCAACTGGGAAAAAGAAATATGAAATGGGACCCAACTCACTTGTCTGAAGTTCTTCTCCGTGGAAAGCTTTTCGTTAGGTGCTATGTCACTATCGAAAAACTCGTGAGTATTTCGATGGTGACATGGCACCCCACCAGCATTTCTCATCTCCAACCCATGAAATTGACTGCCCACCATGAAATTGGGACCCACGAACATGTGTTGACAGGGCGCTATGTCACTATGGCATTATTTTGGCCAACACACGATAGCGACATAGCACCCACAATGTTGCAGAAACTTTTTTGACCCGCCCAAGGTTTGCGAACTAGACCCACCAGACACATGTTGATAGGGTGCTATGTCGCTATGATATCCACCATGCAACTTCCGATGGCGAGATAGCGCCAACCATTGATATCCCTAGATCTGACGATGGAGAAATTGCGAGCTATAGAAACTTTTTATGAAGTTTGATCACTCAAGCGTTAAAATAATATTAACTCTTGGAATTAGCTGTTGGACAGGCTGGACATTTGAAAATTTGAATCTTGGTGGGGGCATAACAAATGATAACAATAAGCTCCTGAGTTATCCCCAAAGTGAAAATATCCTCCACCTAAATTTTCTAGGGTTTTGAATTTAGTTTTACATCTAGTCATGTGATGTGAGTAACCACTATCTAAAACCTAGGTTGCAAGTTTTGAGCAAATAGGGTTGTTTCTACAATTAAAGATTTTTCAGATGTCTTAACAATTTGTTTCCATATCTATTTAGACTTTAAATTTAATTTTCACTGATTTGCAAAGTGACCATAATAAAAACATTTCAAACATCTAATAATTTTATTTTGACCATGACTAGTACTGTTTATATTATAATGAGATGCATTATGCCCAAAGACATTACAATTAAAATAGTAACCCTTAAAGAAAGCTCATCAAATAGATTTTGTCATGCATTAAGTTTTTAATCTTTTTCATCAAGTAAAGTTTCTTATTTTCTATGATCTAATTCTCTTCTTCTAATTCTTCTTGAAGTCTTCTATTGTCATTTTTATGATTTGAAATCAATTTCTTTAACCTCTTAAGCTCTTTCAATGATTTCAAAAGTTCTTCTTCAAGATCAATTTCTTCATCTAAATCAAATGAAGATTCAAATTCACTGGATTCAAATTTTGGAACATTGACTATTTTAGCCATAAACAACCTTTCTCCTTCTTCATCAAGATCACTTGACTCTTCATTTGAGTCCTCTTTTGATAAAAGGCTTTTCTTTTGAAAATCCTTGAATCTTTTATTTTGATTCTTATGTTTCCTTTTTGAAAACTGTAATGCCCCACCAAGGGATCCAAAGAATTACACTAAGTTTTCCATACAATTTTTATTTTTTTAAACATGAAAGTAAAACCATTTATAACATTTGCGGAAGCAATAGTAACATCCAACTGAAAGTAAACATAACATACATAACAGATTACATTCTTTAAAGATCCCTTAACATTGTATCACATCTAAATTAACTATTCATCTAACATCACATTCTTATGAAATAAAAATGATACAACCAAAGTTCTTAAACAATATACAAGTGTCCTTAAGTAATTACATTTTAGTTTAGCTCAATCATCCACTGTACATGTCACAAGGTATGAAAAGCTTGAAAGAATAAACATCCATGTAAATAAAGTACATCATCATCCAATATTAATCCATGATGCAATTAAAGAAAATGAAACCACATATCATACATGATACATCATCACAAAAGATATAAATATCCATCATAAGAGATAACCATATATCGCAAACATAAATAACTAAGTGCATAGTTCCTCCCAACCGTAAGTAGCATCACTAGACTATCATGGATCCTAGCCATCCCTCCGTGCACAACATCCCAAAGCACTGAAGAGATCATCAGTATTAACATAGTAGGAATGTCACTCCTAAAACATCCTACATCATATGCAGAAATTAATCTAACATGCAAAGTAAAGCATAAGATAACATCATCTAACATATGCAAATCATCAATGAAAGGATACGTATCCACCATCATGAAGGACACATCAGCCACGATGTCTCAAATGTTAAGAGTGGAAAAACACTAGGACCCAACCGCGTGGAACCTAAGTGGTCCACTCCCACCGTGCTAAGGAGATAATCTCAAGTCCCAAATAGGCTATCAAAATCACATAGAATAATACTCTTTAAGTCCAGGAATCCTAAAAGTATACTAACTCAAAGGTTCCATCACACAAAACTGACATCTAATTCCCAAAGGCACAACAATAAGTACACCACCAAAGGTACACAAAATCTATAAAAGAGATTTAGGCTAAGTACTAGGGAGTGTCATCACATGGCTACTTGAGTTACCCTAGACTAGTCTCTCATTAGAGTCGGGACCCTCAAGCGTTGAGTTACCCTAGACTGGTTACTCTGAACCTCAGACCCTCAATGTGGCACATGTGGAAACCAAGAAGCCCTCTCAAGAAGACGAGGCACTTCTCCCATCCCTAGTCTATACAAGCACTCAAGGCATGGGTGGTTCAAATATCTCTAACTTATCCTTTTAGTGTGTTTCCCCCCATAAATTTTAATTACTAGATTATCACTTATTACATAACTTGCATTCAGTTACCCTGGTACTGACCATTTTGCGCCCCGAACCCCTATGCAATCCACTCCCATAGTCATGTACCTAGACAACCTCTCTTAGGCACATAAATCCATAGTTGTGTCCCATATCACAACACTCATAAAGATCAAACTCGGTTCCTTAACAAGCAACCTGATAATAAGATGGTTCTCCCATCTAAGAACACATAAAAGTTCCACAAATAAAACTTCATAAATATAATCTCCAATATGAATCACAATATCCATTGGTTCTTAACAAGCAACCAAGAAAATATCAAAATAATAATGATCAAAGACTCCAAAATGGTTGAGTCAAACATGTCACAACATGATATCATCAAGAAATAAATCAACATTTTAGTCCCATCAAGGTGACTGCAAAGCAATCCAAGGATAATTGATCGATGACTCAAAAATGATTAGCTCAAGTGTCTCATACACATACATCTCAGTGTCCCACATGAAGACTGATAAACAATAACAATCAGTAAATACAAACATTTCATAGAGCATACGATCGCATAACCATGGTTGGGTTTATAAAGATCATAATTAAGACATCATCATGACATCACAATCATAACCCCTGAGCCTCTGGTAACAACCTAAGGCTGGTCAACATTAGTCAACCCAAAATAAGAAGCATATGGAATACAAAATGCAAACACATGTTTTGGTTTACTAAAATCACATTGTTAAATTGAGTGTAGAGGTTTCAGTTTCAGTTTTCTATTTGCAAGTATACTTCAAGTGTCTTAAGTTTCATCATTTGACCTACAAGTCAACCCCTTAGTTCCCCGATAGCATTATCCTTAATAATATTCTAAGAATAACTTAAGGATAATTATTTAATTATTAAACTCATCATCATTGATCCTTAATTAAATTGTTTTCTTTATTTAACTATGATCCATATTCTAATTGATCAACTCTTCTCTAATGTTACTAAAACTTTTCGAGATAATCAGAGGATCATTATTCATTAAATTATAAGAGAACCAATTATCAATCATCGAATGATCAATTAAATCAACATAGGTATAAAAACCATGACTTTATATCATTCTAATAGTTTTCAATTCAATATTACTAAGTCTCCCCATTAAAACATCTAAGGTTATTATTCAAGCCATGAGAGTACGACTTGTCAACTTCAATGTAAATACTTTACGATTTTGCTAGAGGAATCGATATTAGCATATCAAATAAAACTTTATTACATCTCTTAATTATTAATTAAATCTAATTAACTCTAATTAATTTAATTAATAATTACATATCGATGGCAATGCTCCAATTAATATCAGTTGACTAATAACTAACTATAATTTTGTAGGTTAAAAGTCAACTATAATCTAGTACTCAAATAATCATATTAATAATTCAATAATAATATCTTGATAATATTTAAATACAAGCTATATTGGGAATCTTAATAATAATTCCGTGTGACCACATTTGTCATCTCTTCAAAGAATACCAACATTCCCTTGACAAATTCGTATTATAATTAATCATTTCAAATAAAACTCTATCACACCACTTAACTATTAATATCATAGTTATAATATCAACTCAACGAATATCAATTGATTGAAAATCAATTATACTTCAAATCTTAAAAACTAATATCTTTACAAAACTTTAATCATTAAATAATCTCCACTAGATTAAATCTAATCGAATTTATTGATAACTATTTACACCATTATTTATTAATAGTTTGTTAGACTCAACAAACATTAATAAATAATAAACTCATCAAAAAATATTATTGATTGATCTTAAAGAAACCTTACAAACTTCATTGGTTAATATTTAACTAATTCCTAGTACAATTAAGGTGTACCATTAATCTATTTAATAATACAAATGTATTAATAATTCAAACTGTTGCTATATTATAACAAGGTTATAATGTAACTATGACTCATTGTCAATATAATAATTCTTATTTAAATCTAAATCCAATATCATTAAAATTTGAGTCTCTTAATAATTATCATTAAACACCTTTATAAATTACCACCTCTTAACTATTTAATATATATTAAATAGTATTGAATATACATTAAATAGTTTATACTAAAAGTTTTCTCTTCTCTATTAACAAATTATTGTGAACCTCAAAATAATAGATAACTTAAATATTTAAAGCTCATTCTATTATTACTTTTTTAAATTAAATATATCTCTTTCCATCAGTTCTATCTACAATCATTTCTGTTAAAATCCTCCATTAATTCATTTAGAACATCCCTATTAGTCTTTAGACTAATTAAGTACTTATTAAATTCTAACTATATTACTTTATTGAGATTTCAATGACTTGATTAATAACTTAAATAAAATTTTATTAATATTATATATATATATATATGCATACATTTATACACGCACGCACGCATGCACGCACGCACACACACACACACACACACAGATATATATATATACATATAATAATATTGATAACTTCATAAGAATTGAATTAAAAAAAAACATATTTCATAACATACTATATACATCATGCCTTTATTTGCACGGGATACCAATGGTACCGCCACTGCTTCATTATCACACGGTAGTGTTTGCGGAAGCCTGCTGATGCAGGCCTGTGGTAGCACTATTTTTGCAGTACCTGTGACAACAGAGTCACCAGCACACTAGTGTTGTGAGAGGGGTGGGGTACGGGTTCGTCCCTCCCCACCTCTCCTTAATATATAATATATATTTTATGCCATTTCAAAACGCGATTCAAATTTTATTAAAAGTTTTCCATCGCATATTTTAATTGTGATTATTAATGATTAGTATTTAAATAATACATGTCTATATATATGTATATGCATATATGTATATGTATATGTATATGTATATGTATATGTATATGTATGTATGTATGTATATATATATATAAATGTAACATTTAAGTATTATAGTATTTCAATCATAAATATATATACATAAAATGAGAACATATACTAGTTCCAAAAAGTCTTCTAATTCTTTAAATTAATAATTTTCCTTTTAAAAATAATGGTCTCTAAATTACTCATAATAACCATTCCTCATATTTACCTATTAATTTGTCTAATGGTTTTGATCATAAATTTAATATTAGAATTTCTTTCATACAAACCCTTGTTTAATCCAATCTTCGAATCTAATACAATTTGAACCCAAACCTGATTCAAATCTAAATTCTTTCCTAAATTGAAGCTAGGTTTTTCTATCATTTTCTTTGCAACAAATTAAAACATTTAGGTTCCAATTCAAATTGCAAATTCATTCATGGAATATAATCATAAACATATAACAGACACGATGAAAATAGGAAGAGAAATAGTGCAAAAAGAATATGTGAATATCACGAGTGCACCTGGACATTGATGCTAATTCGTCATGCCTCACAAGTCCATAGAAAATCCCTTCTTTCTCCATCATTCGCAATTCCTCCAAGATCCAAGCCAACCGAAATTTTCATGTGACTAGAAGTGCTTGAAAAAGTATAAGAACATGTAGAAACATATGAGCATGTAGAATCATATGAACTTCTCAAATGCCTGTAAGCTTTGAAGCTTCCATTTTGGTATGTAGCTTGTAGCTTGTCCAAACACACTAGGAGAGCCTCTATTTAAAGGCCTCTAAGATGCATCTAGAGTGTCTCTAGAAATAACTAGAAGATAAGCATAACAATCAAGCATGAGTCTTCTCAAACCTTCTAGATGAGTCATAAGGTTGTAGACACCATGTGCTCAAATAAAATGCTAACTCCTAAGTGTAGACAACTTATGCATTCTTAGAGTGCAAACTCCTGTGTTGTCTACATGACAACTCTCAAGAATTTGCCAACTCCTATGTGAGCAAATATTAAAATAATGCACAATCATTAATATAATATTTACTTTACTCTTTCCAATTTAATTTATTTATTTATTAAATCTCATGCACTAACTTTAATAATTCCACTTTTTCTTATCTTAATATATTTATATTTTAATCACATGAAATCTAGAATCTTTTAATAATTTTAATATATTTTTCACTTTTACATTTATTTTCAAAACTTAATGGCTAAAATATTTATTAACTTTAATAATAATATTATTTAGTCATTTACTTAAAAATGAATTCTAAATATATTACTATTAAATAAATATTATCACATTTCAAATTTCAAATTATAACTTTTATCTTCAAATTTAATTATTTTATTTTATTAATTTCCCAATTAATTAATTAAAATACATATTAAAATATCATATTAATTTTTCATTAAATTAAACCATTTATTAAATCTTTTAATTAGGCTTAATTAATATAAAATACACCAAAGACTCACAAGGTAAAAATATGAAAACCCATCATAGCCAAAAATACATACAAAATCAAACCAAGGGTTAATATCATGAATTATGTTATCCAACGTATTTGGAGGGTACTCAACTCAGATACTTGTCCTAATTTCCAATTAGAAAAAAATGGCTTAAACAGTTGGGATTTGGACTTGAGAATTTATCTCTCCTCTCTTATCATTGAGACAATGTGATAGGGTACGCTCATCTTGGCAATTCAGGGAAGTCGATACCCGATACTTGCAACCTGCATAAAATCCACACATGTACAAGCACAATATATACTAAACTAAATAAGCAATGGCAAGAAGTGGTGCATTCTGTAGATCCCAACTAGTAGGTGACTACGACTCCCTTCCTTAACCACATCAGACATGCCACTATAAAAGCAAACACACACACCATACACATGCAAGTATGGGGTAAGTATCCATAAGAAAAAACATGTGATAATAGATCATCTTACTAATCATTATTAATAACTGCAAACATTGTAATGATCATCATGCATACATGAAATATAAAGTACCATTTAATCTCATCACATATTAACTGAATCCATAGCACAATATTAGATGGTCTCAAAAACAATGCTGCTAACCATCAACATAAAACTAGCCTTAAAAGAGTTCGACAATGATAAGAACTAGGGGTAGGAACTACAAAAACTTAATAGTTTTCTTATCATTATCTTCTTGTTCTATATTTGGACATTTTGCTACAAAATGCCCTTATTATCCACAACTAAAACATTTTGGTTTTCCTTTGTATTTATTTTTTATTCTCCTAACTAGTAATTCTTCTAAAGCATCTGTTTAATCTGAATCACTTTCTTCTTGTTTTTCAGCCTTAAAAGCTATCTCTTTTGATGTAGAACTACCTTGATTGCTAATTCTCATTTCATAAGTAGTTAAGGTTCCAAGTAGTTGGTGTAAAGTCAATTGAGAAAAGCTTTTCTTTTCTTCCAAAGTAGAAATCTTAGTTTCAAATTTTGGTATAACTGATCGTATAACTTTTGAAACTACATCATGTTCTTTGATATGTTCTCCTAAAACTTTTCTAGCATTTACTATTTCACCAGCTCCCAAAAAATAAGAAGATACGTATTCATCTTCACTCCTCTATAGGTTATCAAAATGTGTTTTAAGAGTTAACAATTTTCACTCTTAAACCTTTTCATCTCCTTCATAGACAGTTTCCAATTTTACCCAAATTTCATTTGCAAATTTATAGTAGACAACTTTTACAAACACATATTTACTAAGCCCACACAAAAGAGCATATCTTGCCTTTTTGGCTTAACTCATATGTAAGTTTATCATTTGGATGAGTAGGCACTATTGGTGGAATAGTGTACTTCATAATAACAACATCCGACATTATAACTTCCAAAAAAATCATTGGAATTATTCCTATAGCAATCTTAGGCTCTGATACCACTTCTTGGAAGTAATTGAAGTTATTGGGGCGTGGGTGGGTTGAATTAGAACTAGTTGTTTTTGTTTAAACAAGTGATAGATTTCAATTTAACATTCCATAAAACTGAATGCATAAGATTTTTTTCTCAACAATGAAAATTCAACATGAAAGAGTAAGAAGATAGTAACTCACAAAAGATAGAGACATTAGGTTTGTGTCAAGTGGGAAACCTTGAAAAATCCTTATGGTTTTTTCATAGGGAGAAAAACCAATCCTTGAACCTATAATTTTATTGAGTTTCAACTCTTTACAATCAACAACTACAACTTCTTAGGGCTACAACCCTCTTTATCTCACTCTTGGATTTGAATTACAATTTCACACATACATATAACTATATGTCATACACCTATACATGTAGGCAAGAATATAATAAATCTTTCAGATCACCGTTAAAACTTTTTCAATAATTTTTTGTGTCTCTATTTTGAACACATGAATGATTTTACAAGTTTCAACATTCTCTTAAATAGAGAAGTAAATTCACACAAGACAAACATAACAGAATTAGTTTTCAAAGAAATTGAACCAGTTAGGACACTTGTACAAGAATGCCCTCTTTCTATTTACATCACTGAGATATCCTTTTTTTAACAAAAATAAAACTTCAAACTCTAACTGTTAAACTACAAAATCACAAGATGGTTTTCATTTTTTAAACCAACAAAAATGACCCATCAACTCCTTCAAACTGATTCAAAATATTTCACAATATATGCTTCAAGAAATCTGAATCAAGTCGATTAGGGTATATTTCTAAAAAACCTTATTCATTTCATGATTGAAGAAGAATCTTTTACACAAAGAAACAAAACTATATTCATCTTTTTCAAGCACTCATGCTTTTAAAGGAGAACATGAAAATGATATTTCACCAAACCCTTTGTGAATCAAAAGAAATAGACTGGGGGTGCGAAGTGAGGGGTTGATGCTCTGCTAGGATTTCTTGCTTCATGCAATCTTTCAATTTTTTGTGTACGGCTTCTCTTTTGAACTTTCCCTCTATTAGCTCCACTTGTCCCACCCCATTTTTATTGCGAGAGTTTTTTAGGTTAGGTTATAATGGCTCTAGCTAGTGGTGAACCAGTTGTTTCTAGTGTTCATGTTGTTGCTTCAGACTACCATGACGTCTCCTTTGAATAAACATCTGTGCAAGTTTGTCTCAAAGGTTTTTCATGAGTTAATCCTAAGATTATCCTTCCTTTGCAAGAATTTAATGGTACATGTGATTGGTTAGAACATCAAACCTTGATAGGTTATTTTTTGGGTAGGACTCCCCCTAATGTTATGCTTTGAGAATGGGTTAACAATAGCTAGACTCCTCATGAAGTCCGCCTTGACATTGTGCAAAACCTTACCAAAAGTTTTTTTTTATCTCACTTCACTAACCCCTTTCAGGCAAGCACAATCTTTAACAATGGACCATGGTCTGTGTGTTCTTCCATGCTTGTTTTTCAAAAATGGTCATGAGACTTCACAGTCTTAGATGACAAAAACCTTAGGGTTCCTATTTGGGTTGAGTTCCCAAGTTTACCTCAGGCTATCTAGAGGGTTTTTCATCTAACTTCAACCATAATTCTACCTTCTTGTAGAATAGCTACTCCAATCTTGAGGACAAAGATGATATGGTAGAGTTTTCATGAACTTCCTTTCATGGAATGTTTGAGGTCTCACAAACATCCCCAGAAAGTACAATGTTCAAGATGTCTGTCATAGACTTCGTAATTTAGATTTTCTCTGTCTGCAAGAAGTTAAAATTTTTGGTTTCATGTTTGCTTCTTCATGCCACATAATTTGTAAGGATGGCATGATGTTTTCTTCCCAACATGAAGCTGGCCAAGGTGGTGTAGTTACTCTGCTGTCACCTTGCCTTTATTTTACCATTATTTTGCATGGTTCTGACTCCATGCATAGAATTATTTGGCTTTTACTTTCCATTAACAACCATTCTTTTGGAGTCATTAATGTTTGTGCTTCCAATGATGCTATGGAAAGATCCCAACTGTGGGCCTGGCTAGCTGACAATTTGCCTCCTTCTACTTGGGTTATGTGTGGGGACTTTAATATGGTTGAAGTGGCCTCTGACAAAGACATCATTCAGCCCTTTCACTAGACAGCTAGGGAAAGACAAGCCTAGTATTACATGCACAATAAATTGGGCCTTTTTGATCCCAATACCAACTACCGCTAGGATAGTGGGGTTTGGCACCCTTGGTCAAACTTTCAATCTGGCTCTAACCGCATATTAAACCATCTTGATTGTGCTATGATCACTGGCAAATATTTTTCCTCTTTTGCTAAGGATCGAGATTTTCTTGTCATTCCCCTACCAGATGTGACGATATCTTACCACTCCCCCATATTTTTTGTCATTTCTTGGCAAACTACTATCCCTAAGGTGGCCTAGTCTTAGTTCTTGCTTAACACATCTATTGTATTGCATGCTTCCACTCTCACACATCCAAAATGTCTAGAATTTGGAGCCATATCCGCATTCCCCAAGGGGGTGGATTTAATGGTGGAATGATTCCATTACTAGAAGTACTCAGTTCTTATGCATCTACAGGAGTAATTTGGCTATATTTAGAAAACATCCTTATGAGGCCAACACCCTTGCCCTCAAAAAGGCCTTTGAGGCTCTCACCTTCAACCCCTTTGGTGTGGATCTACAAATTCATCTTGCGAAGCTTCGCCATGACAAGCAAATTGCTGACAACTATGTTGCCCAAGAAGCCCAAATCAAGGCCCATCTCCATTGCTTGGAGGTTGGTGATAAGGCCTTGAAGAAGTTCTTTTAGGCTCTCGGAGCCTATCATACCAATGTTAAAATTGAAAAGATCAAACAAGGAGCGACTGTTCTGTCTAGTCTCCCCGACATCCTGCAAGCATTCGTTCATCACTATGAGAATTTCTTTTCTTTGTAGGAAACTTTGGTTGCTTAGGAGGAAGCTCTCAAAATGTGTATCTCTATTACTCCAAACTATGTAGCAGTTGAGCAATGAGCTTTCTATTAGCAACTTCTTTCCCTCAGCAACTTTAAAGAGGTTGTTTACTCGATGGCGGATGACAAGTCTAGTAGGTGTGATGGATTTCCTTGTGAATTTTACAAAAACCTCTGAGACAAAATAGGTCCTAATTTGCACAAATTTTATCTCAAAGAATATCGTTCTAAAAGCTTAGGTGCAATTATAAATAAAGGGAATATCAAATTCATACCTAAAGCTAGTGATCCTGAGGACATATGCAATTGGAGGCCCATTACCCTTCTAAATGTGTCTTATAAGATCATTGTGAAGGCTCTATCTCTCAAAGTAAGGCACATGTTGCCTTTAATTGTGTAGCCTAAGAAAAATGGCTTCATTATGTCTAGATATATTCTTGACAACATCATTTTTGTTTGGGAGGGTATGGAATGGGCTCACAAGTCCAAGGAATAGGCTATCTTTTTAAAGATAGATTTTGCTAAAGCCTATGATTGCATTGAATGGCCCTTTATCTTGGCTATGCTTCAGGCTCTAGGTTTTGGTCCCAATTTCCTTTAGTCTGTGGAGATTCTCTTTGGTGATACTAATGATTGCATTAACATGAATAATTTGCAATCTAAGGCTTTTGGACTTTTTCATTCAATCAGGCAAGGTTGCCCTTTAGCTCCAACACTTTATGTCCTTGTTGCTAAAGGTTTTGGCTATTTGCTAGCTAACTCTATGGCTTGAATGTTGGTTCGTGGCATCTCCTTGCTTGTATCTTCCTCCTAGTTTGTCAATGGTTATTTTGCTAATGATTCCTTTCTTAGTCTTCTTGAGGATGAAGAAAACATACAAAATTCTTTAAATTGTCTGGACACCTTTTGTCAAGCCTCTGGCTCTACCATTCAATGGCATAAAATGGTTTGCTACCAACACTCATTCTTGCCAGCTCCACCTTGGCTTAGCTAGTTTCAATTGAAATGGGTTTCTCACGAGGAAATCTACTGCTTTCTTGGCATTCCCTTTGCCTTTTAGGCTTCTCTTGTGGAGCTTTGGAATGCTGCGCTTGCCAAGATTAGCAAAAACCTCGAATATTAGATCACCAAGCTTCTTTCTCTTGTTGGTAAATATTAGATTTGTTCAAATATTTTGGTAGCCACTCATGTGTACTATTCTCCCTATTGGGCTCTCTACATAGCTTCCTATCTTAAGTTGGAACATTTTCTCTAAGAACTTCTTTGGGCTTTTGGTTCTGATCATCATGGTTTTCACAAAGTTTCTTGAGATTTTTGTTGTCTCCCAAGAGAGTTTGGTACTATTGGCCTACTCTCCACTCAAAAATAGGGCCTTCTCTCTGTGCTAAATGGATTATCCAAGCTATTTCTAACGGTGAAGCATGGAAGATTCTAGTTCGACAATGCATTTCTTCTAGCATCCATATTAATAGGGCTACATGGAAGGGGATTGGTTTTCAAACCCTTCTCATCATGCGTGAACCCATGGCCATATAGGGCTCATTTGGTATTAAGAGCATCTAGAAAGCCTGGGAAGCTATTAAGCCTTGGTTTTGTTTGGTAGGAGATGAATTTCGCAATGGACTTTCCTTGAATCAATAGAACATTTGGTGGTCTCCCTTATTTTCCATTCAGGGTACTCCTCTCACCAAGACTCAAGGTGCCAATGCTCTACGTTTTTTCAAATGTGGCATCAAAACTTCTAAGGATCTCTTCTCAAGAGCCACCATGAGTTTCAAGTCATCGGAAGATTTGCAAGTCCACTACCACCTTGTCTGTACAGATTGTATAACTTTTGACCTCCTATTGTATTCCATCCCTATAGACTTAGTTCATAAAGTGGGGATTCAGACTATCCATCCTTGGTGGCATGATTGGAAGTGGTATCATGCCAGTCCATTTTCCTTTTACAAGCCCAATATGGGGTACAAATGGCTTTCACCCCATCTTCCACTGGTGGACATGCTTAATTAGTGTTGGCATTTGCAATCTTCACTTTTTCAATGGAGAAAACATTTTGACACCATTTGGAGTGCTATTATAGCACCCAAGATTGCCCATTTTTCTTGGTGCCTTGCCTTCCAATGTCTTCCCCTGGGGCCTCGGCTTAAGCATATTAGGGTTCCTGATCCCTGATGCTTTTTTTAGGGTCAACCAGATTCCTTTTTGCATATATTCTGATTTTGTAAGCATGCTCAAAATTATTGGCACTAGATTCATGATTTTTTCAAGCCTTTTAGGCTTGAACCATTTTCATGGCACATGATCCTACTGGGTGATTCCCCTAGAATTTGTCAAAAATTCACCCAGATTTGGCATACCTTCATGATGGAAATTTTGTTTTCTCTGTGGAAAGATAGAATTGTTGTTTTGTTTACTCATAGTTTTTTGGATGTTAACATTGCTATGTACACTAAGGCATTCATTTGTAACAATGTTATTATGCAGATCTAGGTGCAAGCTAACAAGGTTGCCCTACAAGTTCCTCACCTGTAGAGTTGCTAAATCACTAGGGCAATTCTCCCTGCACTATTGCTAGAGTGCCTCCTAATGGTTTAGCTAATGTCTCAATGCCTCATGGCCACCATTCTCAGTGCCAGTCCTCAGGCAACCACTCACACATGTCGCGTTCCCAAGCTTCTCACCACCACTCTCCCAGTGGTGGTGATGGTTGATGGAGGCACCACTTTTCTTTCCCACCCCTTGGGGGTTTTGGTTGGTCCCTAGCTCCTCCTCCTAGTCCTTAGTGGGTGCATTCTTGAAAGCATCCTAGCCTGGCCTTGGTGATTTCTCCTCTGTAACCCGAGGTTAATGTTGTAGAGACTGCCACTGATATTGCTATTGTTGATGATGGCTGGTCTATTCCTAGCCCACCCCATAATCCCACTAATGCCTTGGGTTTTCTTGACAAAGATGATCTTCCTCCTCCGGCTGGCACTATTTTGGTAGCCTAAGGATGCCTATTATGTTTTTTTTTAATGAATAGTTGCTATCTTTGGTTGAGGCCAAGTTTTTAAGTTCAGCAAAAAGCTCAAATATTAGATCACCAAGCTTCTTTGTCTTATTGGTAAATATCAAATTTGTTCAAAGATTCTAGCAGCCACTCATGTGTACTATTCTTCCTATTGGGCTCTCTCCACAACTTCCTATCTTAAGTTGGAACATTTGCTCCAAGAGCTTCTTTGGGCTTTTGGTTCTGATCATCATGGTTTTTACAGAGTTTCTTGAGATTTTTGTTGTCTCCCAAGAGAGATTGGTGCTATTGGACTGCTCTCCACTTGGAAACAGGGCCTTGCTCTCTGTGCTAAATGGATTATCTAAGCTATTTTTGGAGATGAAGCATGGAAGATTCTAGTTTGGCACTACATTTCTTCTAGCATCCTATTAATAGGCCTATGTTGAAGGGGATTGGTTTTCAAACCCTTCTCATCATGCGTGAACCCATGGCCATATAGGGCCTTTTTGTTATTAAGGGCATCTATAAAGCCTGGGAAGCTATTAAACCTTGCCTTCATTGGGCAGGAGATGAATTTTGCAATGGACTTTCCTTGAATCAACAGAACATTTGGTGGTCTCCCCTATTTTCCATTTAGGGTACTCTTCTCGCCAAGACTCAAGGTGCCAATGCTCTATGTTTTTTTAAATGTGGCATCCAAACTGCTAGGGATCTCTTCTCAAGAGTCACCATGAGTTTCAAGTCATGGAAAGATTTGCAAGTCTAGTACCGCCTTGTCCATACAGATCGTCTAACTTTTGACCTCTTGTTGTCTTCCATCCCTATAGACTTAGTTCACAAAGTGGGGATTCAGACTATCCGTCCTTGGTGGCATGATTAGAAGTGGTATCATGCAAGTCCATTTTCCATTTACAAGCCCAATATGGGGTACAAATGGCTTTTGCCCCATCTTCCAATGGTGGACATGCTTAATTAGTGCTGGAATTTGCAATCTTCACATTCTCAATGGAGAAAACATTTTGACACCATTTGGAGTGCTATTACAGCACCCAAGATTGCCCACTTTTCTTGGTGCCTTGCCTTCCAAGGTCTTCCCCTAGGTTCTCAGCTCAAGCACATCAGTGTTCCTGCTCCTAGATGCTTTTTTTGTGGTCAACCAGATTCCTTTTTGCATATATTCTAGTTTGTTAAGCATGCTCAAAATTATTGGCACAAGATTCATGATTTTTTCAAGCCTTTTAGGCCGGTAAAAGCATATATCTGTGTCACCGTTTGTGATAGAAAAACCTGTTTTGGTCAAATCTCATTTCTCTATCAAAACTCAATTTTTTTCAAAAACTAAAAATACCCTTTTATAGATCTCAAATTCAATATCATCATTATATAAATTTTTGAGTGTTTTGATTAGTTATTAGATGTTATAATCTCGAAATATTATAAGTCAATATTTCAATATTTCAGAAGATGCTCTCTCAAAAAATGAAAGAAAATAGTAAATCATATCAAAAAATTAAAAAAATTATATTTATCACTAGAGGAGAGAATCCTCTTCATGAATATGTAAATTTTTTTCAAGAAGGTATAGATTTGATAGGGAAGTTCTGACGGGAGGAAAAACTGTTGGATTCTAACAAGGTTGAACCTGAGTACTTATAACAAAGAAAATATACATCAAAAATAATTATTTATTTTTTTGTTCACTAGCTATACATGACATCTATAGAATATCTTCAAATCAGAACAAAAAAAGATGATTTGCACATACTTGTTTGACAGGAACTACATCCTATATTTTTTATAGTTAAAAAAGGGACTTCAAAATAAAATAAAATGAATAAATTTTTAGTCAAAAAAATAATAAATATTATAGGCATAAAATTCATACAATTCTACACATTTCATCAGTTTACATCATCTTCATATTTTGAACATAAATACCATTTTTTTTTGTCATTAATGTTGAACTGTCACATTTTGATATCACATTTCTTTATAAAAGGTGACACAGGTTTGTGCTTTTCCCTAGGCCTAAACAATTTTCATGGCACATGATCTTGCTAGGTGATTCCCCTAGAATTCCTCAAAAGTTCACCCAAATTTGGCATACCTTCATGATGGAAATTTTGTTTTCTCTGTGGAAAGATAGAAATGTTGTTCTGTTTACTCATAGTTTTTTGGATGGTAACATTGCTATGTACACTAAGGCATGCATTTTTAACAATTTTATTATGCAGATCTAGGTGCAAGCTAACAAGGTTGCCCTACAAGTTGCTCACCTATAGGAGTTGTTAAACCACTGTGGCAGTGCTCCCTACACTATTGCTACAGTGCCTCGTGATGCTTCTGCTGATGTCTCGACACCTCATTGCCACCATTCTCAGTGCTAGTCCTCAAGCTACCACTCACACATGCCACACTCCAAAGCTTCTCGCCACCACTCTCCTAGTGGTGATGATGGTGGATGGAGGAACTAATTTTCATTCCCACCCCTTGGGGGTTTTGGCTAGTCCCTAGCTCTTCCTCCTAGTCCTCAGTGGGTGCATTCTGGAAAGCATCCTGGCCTGGCCTTGGCAATTTCTCCTCTGTGGCCTGAGGTTAAAGATGTAGAGACTGCCACTGATCTTGCTACTCCTAATGATGGTTGGTATGTTCCTAGCCCACCCCATAATCCCACTAATGCATGGGGTTTTCTTGACAAAGATGATCCTCCTCCTTCGGCTGGAAGTGCTTTGGCAGCTTGAGGATGCTTATTATGTTTTTTTTTTATGAATAGTTGTTATTTTTGACTAGGCCAAGTTTTTAAGTTTAGCTTTGGTCATGTGAACTCTTTCATGGGGTGATCTTGTATCCCCTAGCCCCTTTTTCGTGAATTGTATTCTTAGTATATTTTTATTAATAGAAAATGACTATTCATCAAAAATAAAAAAAATAGACTGAAATTTTACAGTCAAAAATTAAAATTTTTTCTTTCAAAGTCTCTTTCAAAGCACTGTTTTGTTCAATAGAAAGACAAAGAATCAGCCATACCTATTATGCACATAACTTTCGTTTTAAGAATATAGAAAGAATGACAAACCCCTATTCTTTCCTTGTCACATCTTTAAACCCTTTTACATCCACTATTCTCCAACGAAAAATGCTTGCACCAAAGTATAAAAAATACATATAAGAATTAGAAAAATATTTGTCAGTCTTTGCATATCGACATCTAAACAAATGATGAATTTACCTTGAAAATCATAAAACCTTGCTATTTCTAATCCTTTTTAAAAAATCTCCATATCAGAGTATGTAAATCTCCATGACAGAGTGTTAGTTTTGTCAAAGAAATAATGAACTAAACTCTACATTAATGATACAGTTCATAATTTTTTGGATGTTACCATTGCTATGTCCACTAAGGCATGCATTTGAAACAATGTTATAATTCAGATTGAGGTGCAAGCTAACAAGGTTTCCCTACAAGTTCCTCACCTCCAGGAGTTGTTAAATCACTGGGGCAATGCTCCTTGCACTATTGCTAGAGTGCCTCCTGATGCTTCAGCTAATGTCTCAATGCCTCATGGCCACCATTCTCGGTGCCAGTCCTCAGGCCGCCACTCACACATGCCAGGCTCCCATGCTTCTCGCCACCACTCTCCCAGTGGTGGTGATGGTGGATGGAGCCACCACTTTTCTTTTCCACCCCTTGGGGGTTTTGGCTAGTCCCTAGCTCCTCCTCCTAGTCCTTAGTGGGTGCATTTTGGAAAGCATCCTAGCCTGGCCTTGGCAATTTCTCTTTTGCAGCCAGAGGTTAAAGATGTAGAGACTGCCATTGATCTTGCTACTATTGATGATGGCTGGTCTATTCCTAGCCCACCCCATAATCCCACTGATGCATGGGGTTTCCTTTGCAAAGATAATCCTCCTCCTTCGGCTAGCACTACTTTGGAAGCCTAAGGATGCGTATTATGATTTTTTTTAATGAATAGTTGCTATCTTCAGCTGAGGCCGAGTTTTTAAGTTCAGAAAAAGCTCGAATATTAGATCACCGAGCTTCTTTCTCTTATTGGTAAATATCATATTTGTTCAAAGATTCTAGCAGCCACTCATGTGTACTATTCTTCCTATTGGGCTCTCTCCACAACTTCCTATCTTAAGTTGGAACATTTGCTCCAAGAGCTTCTTTAGGCTTTTGGTTCTGATCATCATGGTTTTCACAGAGTTGCTTGAGATTTGTGTTGTCTCCCAAGAGAGTTTGGTGCTATTGGCCTGCTCTCCACTTGGAAATAGGGCCTTTCCCTCTGTGCTAAATCGATTATCCAAGCTATTTCTGGAGATGAAGCATGGAAGATTCTAGTTTGGCACTACATTTTTTCTAGCATCCTTGTTAATAGGCCTATGTGGAAGGGGATTGGTTTTCAAACCCTTCTCATCATGCATAAACCCATGGCCATATAGGGCCTTTTTTTTATTAAGGGAATCTATAAAGCTTGGGAAACTATTAAGCCTTGGCTTCGTTCGGCAGGAGATGAGTTTTGCAATGGACTTTCCTTGAATCAATAGAACATTTGGTGGTCTCCCATATTTTCCATTCAGGGTACTCCTCTTGCCAAGACTCAAGGTGCCAATGCTCTACATTTTTTTAAATGTCACATCCAAACTCCTAAGGATCTCTTCTCAAGAGTCACCATGAGTTTCAAGTCATGGGAAGATTTGCAAGTCTAGTAACACCTTGTCCATATAGATCATCTAACTTTTGACCTCTTGTTGTCTTCCATCCCTATAGACTTAGTTCATAAAGTGGGGATTTAGTCTATCTATCCTTGGTGGCATGATTAGAAGTGGTATCATGCAAGTCCATTTTCCATTTACGAGCCCAATATGGGGTACAAATGGCTTTTGCCCCATCTTCCAATGGTGGACATGCTTAATTAGTGTTGACATTTGCAATCTTCTCTTTCTCAATGGAGAAAACATTTTGACACCATTTGGAGTGCTATTACAGCACCCAAGATTGCCCACTTTTCTTGGTGCCTTGCCTTCCAAGGTCTTCCCTTGGGGCCTTGGCTCAAGCATATCAGGGTTCCTGATCCCAGATGCTTTTTTGTGGTCAACCGGATTCTTTTTTGCATGTATTCTAGTTTTGTAAGCATGCTCAAAATTATTGGCACAAGATTCATAATTTTTTCAAGCCTTTTAGTCCTAAACAATTTTCATGGCACATGTTCTTGTTGGGTGATTCCCCTAGAATTCCTCAAAAGTTCACCCAGATTTGGCATACCTTCATGATGGAAATTTTGTTTTCTCTGTGCAAAGATAGAAATGTTGTTTTGTTTACTCATAGGTTTTTGGATGTTAACATTGCTATGTACACTAAGGCATGCATTTTTAACAATGTTATTATGTAGATCTAGGTGCAAGCTAACAAGGTTTCCCTACAAGTTACCGACCTGCAGGAATTGTTTAACCACTGGGGTAATGTTCCTTGCACTATTGCTAGAGTGCCTCGTGATGCTTCTGCTGATGTCTCGATGCCTCATGGACTCCATTCTTGGTGCTAGTCCTCAGGCTACCACTCACACATGCCACGCTCCCAAGCTTCTCGCCACCACTCTCCCAGTGGTGGTGATGGTGGATAGAGGCACCACTTTTCTTTCGCACCCCCCTAGGGTTTTGGCTAGTCCGTAGCTCCTCCTCCTAGTTCTCAATGGGTGCAATCTGGAAAGCATCCTTGCTTGGCCTTGGTTATTTCTCCTCTGTGGCCCGAGGTTAAAGATGCAGAGACTGCCACTGATCTTGCTACTGCTAATAACGGTTGGTTTGTTCCAAGCCCACCCCATAATCCCACTGATGTGTGGGGTTTTCTTGACAAAGATGATCCACCTCCTTCGGTTGGCATTGCTTTGGCAGCCTGAGAATGCTTATTATGTTTTTTTTTATGAATAGTTGCTATTTTCAACTAGGCCAAGTTTTTAAGTTCAGCTTTCGTCATGTGAACTCTTTCACGGGGTGATCTTGTATGCCCCAGCCCCTTTTTTGTGAATTTATTCTTAGTATATTTTTATTAATAGAAAATGACTATTCATCAAAAAAAAAAAAAAAGACTAAAATTTTACAGTCAAGAATTAAATTTTTTTCTTTCAAAATCACTTTCAAAGCACTGTTTTGTTCAAACCCTTATTCTTTCCTTGTCACATCTTTAAACCCTTTTACATCCAATATTCTCCAATGAAAAATGCTCGCACCAAAGTATAAAAAATACATATAAGAATTAGAAAAATATTTGTCAGTCTCTGCATATCAACATCTAAACAAATGATGAATTTACCTTGAAAATCATAAAACCTTGCTATTACTAATCCTTTCAAAAAAATCTCCATATCAGAGTATGTAAATCACCATGACAGAGTGTTAGTTTTCTCAAAGAAACAATGAACTGAACTGTTCATTAATGATACCCAAAATAAAAACAACTTTTAAAAAAACTTTTCAATTCCACCATACAAGATTCACATTTGGCGAGCTCTTCTCAAAGCACATTTAACTTATTGCATGCATTGACAGATCTTCTAAATGTATTTACCCAAGGCTTTTTAAAGACATTTATGATGCCTCAACATTTAATAACTTTGCTGACATGTAGTTGTTTGTCCTTGTTTCTTAATGCCATAAAATTTAACATCTTTGCTAATACGTTGTCCATGTATAAAACAAGATCAAAAACATAGTGAACAACGTATTCATCAAAATATCTGGACGAATTCTAAAATTGAGAGGCATCAGGGTTCGTATAGCTGTAGTTGCTCCTCCTCTCACCATCCCTCATGAAGCTGTAAAGAAAAGGTAGTGGATGGCTCAAAGAGCTGCACATAACTAGTCACTTAGTGTAAATGATCAATACAATAATTAAAACTCATATAAATAATTGATACGTTGATTACAATATATCAAATATTTCTTTTATATTAATATTTTTTAATAGTAACTAAATGTGACATTGATCATAAAATATCAATATTTTCACTATGAGTGAATGTAGATCAAAACTCTATGAATCATTGATATATGATCACAAATACATGTAGTTTTCCATGAGTGAATGATCATAATTGGGCATGAATAATCCATACATTGATCACAATATACTAATATTATTTTCATGATCAGAAAAATTTAAATGATTTTTTTAGCCAAAAAGGAGAAAGACAACTCACCTTGGGTAGGCTCGCACTAAAGGATTTGAAATCTCATCTTGAAGGCTAGAATTTCCTCTGCAAGAAAGATTATTTGTCTTTGGCAAAACACCCACTACAACCTCCAAACACATAAGATTGATTAGTACATGAAGTATTAAATTTACATTCACCTGATGTTCTTATTTTAGGTTAAATGGGTCCTTCTAATCTAAGTGGGAATGTATTTTTTAGCCGAGAGGCACTTTAGTCACATAGAGGACCCTAAATCTATGAGGGACCGGAATTTGGTGAAACTGATTGGAAAACCGTGAAACTCAGTTAATGTGCAATTTTTCATATTATACTTTATAATTTCATTAATTAAAATATGATAGTAACAATTTAACTCTTAATTTGAAATTTGTTGTTGATTCTAACTACTTGTAACTAAAATATAACCATATTTAAATTTTCATGAAATCCTATCATAACTATTTACTATTATAGGTCTAGACATAAAGGTACCTTATTAATGATGAGTATTTAGAGAAAGATTATAAGAGGTCTGTAGTTAAATTTAAAAAAGTTGATGAACTGTGAAATTCACCTTTCTATTGTTAGTTGATAAATTCTTTTCATAGAGTTTCAGAAAAAATGGAAGAACACAGGCAGAGAAAGAAGCCAGAGTAGAAGCAAGTGTAGGGGAATTTTTGGAGTACCACTAAGAAATGTAATTAGAATTATTAAATATAGACATTTTAATTATTAAATATAGACAATTTTTTTTTGAAATTTATTTTGACTCTTAATGTTGCAGAATCCAGATAGCAACGGTCTCTTACACAACCTACTCTTGAAGTGGCCTTTTGGAATTGAAACTTCGTTGTATGATTATGTTGGTTGCCATTAAACATACATGATGATTATTTGGATTGTGGAATTTGAAGAGACATTATATGTAACTACCCAAATAAATTATAAATAGAATCGAGAGGATTGATTAATATAAATTTCACTTTGTTCCTCTAACTGTACAAGTAAGAACATTGAACATTTTGAAGGAAAGGGTTAATATAGTTGAATATTTGTTTATATTCATTTTGATTTTGTTTCAAGTCCATTCTAGATTGCTCATAGTTGCAAATTTGTAATTCAAATTGATTCATTTTATGCGTCAGATCTGCTTTAATTGAAATTGCATTTGATTCCTATCAATTTATTTTGAGAAACTCGTTCACAGTTCGGTTCAGATGTTATTCTGTACTTGGACCGATTTGCATGATATTGATATTAGGTTTAGTAGAAGAACTATTTTAAATTTTATTTTCTACGTTTTCCAGTGAATGATGTCAATTTGTCAAACAAGATTTGAAACATGGCAAAATCAGTTTTGGGAATTTATCAATTTTGGTGCCAATTATAGGGGCACTCAATTACATCGGCTATGTATAAAAGAGAGATGGGTTTTATTTGAATACATTTGGTAGAGTCCAAATCTATATAACTTTGATAGAGATATGTTTTATTTGAATACATTTCGTAGAGTCCAAATCTATATAACTTTGATAGTTAGTTTCGGATTCAAAGTATTTGGTATTGATCTAAATATTTAATTTAAAATAACAAATCCCTAAAGAAATTTACATGAATTTTGGCTATGTTTTGGAAAGGAAGACATCAAATCTCCTAGTATCAATTGGGCTTTAATAATCCCAAATCATAAAGCTTAGTATCGGGTTTATTAAAAAGAAAAACATGAACTGTTTTTAGTAATTTGCAATGGTATGAACTGATTCCAAATTTTCAATCTCCATAAGTTAAAGTATGTGTATTTGAATGGAGAATCCTAATTTGCAGCAGGTAGTATCAGTTTTAGTATACCAGTAGTAAGTAATCTATTCTAAATCGATTGAGTTTGGAATTGGTTTTGCGAAAATAGTGTTGACTTTTTACTTACACAACGATTTGGACATTGCACTTATATTGCATGGAAAGAGGTTCTAAATATGTGTGGATATCAGGCAGAGTGGATACATTTGTTTTATCGGCTTTTGATAGAAGGAATGAATTCCAAAGCTCAATACAATGTTCTAATTTTTGTATGAAAAGTTCAAAAGTCAGGGAATACGCAGAGATACCAAGTTGCTCCTAATTGATGATTTATTGTTAGATTTATTTTTTGTTGGTCAGAGAAGAATTTAGTAGAATTTAGTACGCCTTTATTTCTTAGTGAATGAAGTGCGGGAATGATACAGATTTGATTTTCCATTCTAATACTTAATATAATTTGTTTTAAATAATTAGCTATTCATAATATTTAAAACTATAATACGCAATATAATTTTTATTTATGTTATATTTCGAGTTACTCTTCTTCAAGCTGTTATCCAAGCTCTTCCTACTTATCGAAGCATGGTTCATGCTGCACCTATTTACTTTCTCAAGGAGTTTGATGCTCTTTCTTGACAATTCCTTTGGAGTGGTAATTTGTGTAGTACTAATGGAGCTTGGTTAATTGGGCAACTGTTTGTAGGCCTAAAAAGGAGGGTGGTCTTGGTCTTCGATCTGCTCTATTGAGTAGTCAAGCTTTGGCTGCTAAACTTTATTGGCGATGGTGCTCTAGACAACATCAACTTTGGGCTCATATTATCACTCATAAATATTTTCATGGTGCTGATCCTTGCTCTGTTTCTACACTTCCTCTTGAAGGTCGTGGCTCAATGGTTTGGCATACTTTGAAGACAGGTGCGATGTTGGTAAAGAGGGGTCTGTTTTGGATATGTAAAGGAGGTTCTCAGGCTTTGTTTTGGTCTGATGCTTGGGATGGATTCCCTTCCATTTTATCCATATACCCTCATCTTCAGCCTCTTTGTGACTCTTTTCTTGCCGCTGGATGGGATAAAGTGGCTCATTACAAGACTCCTTATCAATTGGGACCTGTTGTTGGTTACAGATGGAAGCATTCTTCTGATTGGCCTCTTAGAGGTACAAACATGGATCGTTAGGAGCTTTCTCAAAATTTGGCCTCTAGAGAGTGTTCTTCTTTACTTGGTCCAGATGTTTTGGCTTGGGGCGGTACCTTGTCTGGTAAGTATCATGTCTCTGCTGGGTATCAGGAGATCACTAGACAATTATTTGGGGATGTTGAGGTCCCTTGGTGGAAGCAAGTTTGGAATAAATTTTCTTGGTCCAAGTGCAATTTTTTCATGTGGCTAGTGGCTCACAACCATTGTCTTACTTGGGATAACCTTTGTAAACATGGATTTCAGGGCCCCTCTTATTGTATTTTGTGTGGTAATGGAGAGGAGTCTGTCTCCCATCTATTCTTCCATTGCTCCTATTCTACTCAGATATGGCACCTTTGGTGGAGCGCTTGGGGTTGCTCTTGTCGGCATGCTTCCTCTTTGCCTGAGTTCTGGGCCCACTTGGGTACTACTCCCTCCAAGTCTTCTTTTCTCCATGCTGCTTGGATTGCTGGCCCATCTTTCATGCTTTGGCATATCTAGTTTGAGAGGAATTGTCGCATATTCTAAGATGTTCGGCTTGGTGTTTTGCATCTTTGGTGGAAAATATCACATTCTCTTCAGGAAACTATTCTTGTGAAGTGTGACCTTGATGGGGGTATGGATCCGGTTGATCTTGCTATCTGTAATCGCCTCAATTTTCATCTGTAGGATGGGGCTGCAACTCATAGGTTTCCTTCTATGTCCAGGCAGCTTCACCATCAAAGGAAGGGTCGGGTTAACCGGGATGGGCATTGGACTCCTCCTCCCTGTGGAGTTCTAAAAATTTACACTGATGGTTCTTCCCATGGGAATCCTGGTCTGGCTGGTATTGGCGGAGTGGCTCGTTGTAGTTCTGGGGATGTTAAATTTTTCTTCTCAGTTCATAAGGGTGATTATCCTAACAATCTCATGGAAGCTCAGGCTATTTTATATGCTGTGGAACAGTGTTGTTTGCAGGGATGGAGTAAGATTATCTATGAGTCTAATTCCCAGGTGGTGGTGAACATGGTTTTTTCACAAGAGCTTGAGGATGTTAGTTGGCAGCTGGACACTGTTGTTAAGCAGATTCTTTTGTTCTCTTCCTCTTTTCAGTTCATTAGGTTCACGTATATTCCTCGTGAATGGAATAGAACTGCTGATTGTTTAGCCAAATGGGCATCTAGTCATGATCCGGGTTGGAATATTAGGGATAGGAGGCAACTGTCCTTTGAGATGGTGCAAGAATTTGATGATCTTGTTGCTCAGGATCGAGTTCCTTGTTGAGCTCTCCTTATTGTATTCATTTCTGTCTTAATAAATTTTTAACCCTCTTTTTGCAAAAAAATAAAATATAAGATTTAAAATGTTATTCATAATATTTATAATTATAATATGCAATATAATATTTATTTAAATCTAAACTTTATTTATATTATATTTGAATATAAGATTAAAATGTTTGACTAATTTATCTTTTTACTCTTATATTAAAAAATATGTTCTGAAATTAATTATTTTGAATCATTGAAAAAAGAAGAGTACAAAATAGTCAAGATTTTATGAAAATGAAACTAAAATGATCCATAGAAATTTAGAAATGTAATTATAATGTGAAATAATTATTATAGATAAGTAAATTCTATATTATATATTTTAAGCGATATTCTACTTTTCACATGTTAATTTATAATAAACATTTTATAACTGATAATGAGTTCTTTTGTATTTTAGTTTATAAAAAGAATTGAATTATATTTTTGAGAAATTATATAGAAGTTCATACAACAATATTATTCATATAGAGTAATTAAAATAAAGAGGTTTTTAAAAGAATTTTGAGAGAAGTATTTTTTAATGTATACTAAAGTAAAATTTGTATATCTATATACAATTCTATTTAATTTTAAATTATTATGCAAGATTGTTTTAATATAATATTACTATTATCTCTACCTTATTTGTATCATTCCTAAAAGTTCAAATCACATTTTATCCTTACTGTGCATATAAATCATTGATTCTCATACCCTACATTCCCTATCCAAGTGTTTGTTGTTTATCCAAATCCCCACTCCATTCATATTTATTCTCATTTTTAATTATTCATAATTTCTTCCATCAAGTTTTACTCATCATGTTTTGCATCCCCTTCTAAGTCATTTAGAGATCTAATCCAATTCTCAAATGTTTTACTCATCATGTTTTTCATCCCCTTCTAAGTCATTTAGAGATCTAATCCAATTCTCAAATGTAAAAAATGAAGAAATTATTACCCTTTCCTCATAGCCATTGGAAGTGGATTCGGTATACGTTTACCAAAGTTTAGGGAGAAAGAATGTGAGATGTTTGTGGTTTAAATAAAATGTCATTAATATCAATAAAAACTTACTTGGATAGCTATTTAGAAAGAGAGCTTGAAATAAAAATTTGGATAGGTAATTAGAGATATACAAAGAGAGGGGGATAGGCAATTTGGGAGATAAATAGTAGTGAAATAACTCAATATATATAAAAGGAGAGGTATAGATATAGGGAAATTATAAGGGAAAGGGGAAAGAATAAAGAGTAGGGATGAAGAAAAATAAATAAGGATATTGAGATAGAGAATGATAACTATAGTAACAGATAATGGAGGAAGTGAGAGGGAAATAAGAAGAGATAAATATATAATAAAATCTAGAGTAATTGACATGGAGAAAGATATGGAGTGGATGAAATAGATATTGAGATATAGACAGAGAGGGATATGCAAAAAGAGTAGAGAGAGGGAGATAAATGAGAGAAATAGTTGTAGAAAACAAGAGAGATGAGTATAATGGGAATGATAGAGAATTAAAAGAGAGATGTAAGAAGAGGTAAAATGGTAGATTAAATCAAATTATGACACTTTTAAAAATTAATATTAAACCCAATAAAATCCTATCCTTACACTCAACTCTTCATTGAAGTTACTCTTCCAGTAGTGAGAATAGCTGCTACAAGTTCCTAGGAGCCAAGGGACCTTGAACCTATGCTATGTTTTCTAGAGACATGGGATAAGTTACTATCATCTTTCGTACTTAATAAAATTATAGATCATATAGTGATGCCAAAATTAATAGTAGTAGTACATACTTGGGGTCCTTGCAGGGAAAGTATACCAGTACTTCCATAGTTGCATCCTTGGCTTCCATTGTTGGGCTAGTGTATGGAGCCCTTATATCCAACCATTCATTATAAATTGGAGAATGTGCTTCATGCTTGGCATGGAAGTCATGCATTCACATATGCAATTTCATCAGCTTGAAAAACTATATTTGATCGTGCTACATGGGAACAAATGATTCTTCATTTTATTCTACCTAATCTGATGACATATCTACAAGAATTTGTAATCAACCTAGCTAATCAGCAACTAGACCCATTTAGTTGGGTTATGGCTAGTTTCTTTCTAAAAATAAATACTATGATATGTTTTTTGTAAAATTTCTTGTGAACCCCACCCATTTTTCCTAGTCTACATCATTTTTGTACAGCATCTTGAGGTAAGGCACTTAGCCTAGGTTGAGTGATTTTTATTATTTTATTATTTTGATTCTAGAATATGTATATAGCTAGATCAATTTTTTTGTTGTGCTAAGATTTGATAATTGTTGGATACAATTATCCAATTGTGTGTTGTCTATGATGTTACACAAATTTCATGCCAGTGATCTATTAGCCCTTACTAACCTCAGTAGGATTGCAAGAATATTTACAGTGTCTACCAAGTGTTTCCAGTCTTTACCCTCTACAAATAGTATCTACCAAGCTCACTTGGTCATCAAAGGAGAATGAAATAGAAGATAGTTGTAACTAAGCTCACAAGGTTAGTGAAGAAAAATTCAATGTCTATTGAGTTCACTGGGCAACCAAAGGATTTTGTAGAATTTAGAGTGTTAACCAAGTTGGTTAACTTAGGAAATTGTTTCTAAAGCAATGTTTACCAAGCAAGGTCAGTCAATGAAGGAATTTTTTAATTTATGGTTTAATGCTTAATTATTATTTCTAGCCAAGTAATGATTATTGGTGATTGTAACTTGCAATTGAGCTAACTTGATAATTTGAATGGTATATATGAAAGGTCAACTTGAGAATTTTGTATGATGGAATGGATTTGATGTGATATGAATGTGATGGTAAACTAATTATTGAGAAAATGAATTTTGAAGGATAATTAGAGATCACTGAGAAGAAGCAAAGATATATCTAATCAAGGAGGATCTAATTGTGTAGAACAAAGATTTGTAATCAACAGATTTAAATGCAGCTTATTCAGGTCATTTCATTGTTACTTCCTAACCATTATAGTAGTGATTCTGAGATCTCTTAACAGAATTGGTTTAACAACCATTTTGTAAATCGTCGAATAAGATGATAGTTTAATTGAATTATTCTAAAGACGTCTAACAAGGCCACTCCTAACATGTTGAATAAATCCTCTAACAAGGTCACACCTAACAGTGTGTTTTGTAACCTTTAAAAAGGTTGGCTCCTAATAGAGAGTGAAAATTAGTAGCTAGTTACATTCGTGGTTTCTCCCATATTGTGTTTCCATGTAAAATATAGTGTCTCTTGTGTTCATGATTTTACTTTTATGATTACAAGTTATTTCATGCATGTTAAGATCTAATTTAAAGATAACATTCACAACACTTACCAAGTTACAATATTTTATGAATATTTGTCGAGTGATAGCAGTAAGGAATCAATTTGACATCTAAGGGATCTGTGGATTTTTTTTTGTGGTAATTGATTCACCTCCCCCCCCCCCCCCCCCCCCACTCAGTTACTCCATCTACATTTCCAACAATTGGTATTAGAGCTTTTGGTACTTGCAGGAAAAATATTTTGAGGGTCTAAGCTAAAGATCAAGATGTATTACAAGAGAAAAATTCCAAGACTTAACAGGGATAACTTCTCAACATGGCAAGGACTGATGAGACTCCATCTAGCTTCCATTGGTGATATAGGATATAAGTGTCTTGATGCAGAATATGTAGAACCTATTGGCACATTATTTGTTAATGATATTGCTGAAAAGAAGACTCATAACAACATGATGATAGACATTGCATCTACCCTAAGCTATGAAGAACTAAAAATCTACCAATGCAATGTGGAAAAAGATAAAAGAAATCTATGGAGGTGATGACAATGTCAGGAGAGCTAAAGTAGAAAGTCTAAGAGGATAGTTTGATCAAATGAGAATGAGAGAGAATGAGAACATTGCCAAATATGTTGAAAGGATTAAAGCAAGTGTTAGTGCTATCAAAGCCTTTGGAGGAGAAATCAAAGAAGAGACAATTATAAGTAAAGTTCTCAAAACATTACTTCCTACTTATGCAATAAGAGTATCTTCTATTCAAGAAAAGAGATGTGAAGAAAATCATAACATAACTTTCGATGCCATTATGGGAAGACTAACAACATTTGAACTAGATAATTTTGATAATTATGTTCCATCCTCAAAGAACATTGAATCAACATTTGAAGCCATGCTTTCACTCAAGGATAAAGGGAAGAAGATCAAGAGTTCACTCAATCAAATAGTGAAGAAGAATCATAAGAAATTTTTGAGAGTGATCTTGAAGTGGTTGAATCAATTCTTGCAAAGAAATACTCAAGGAGCAAAGGTTAATGCAAAGGTAAAGTTCCTTTAATCTATTTTTCATGTGAAGAAATAGGTCATATTGTAGCTCAGTGCCCAAACAAGAAAAACAAAGATGAGAATAAAGGTCACAAGTGCAATGACAAAAAGAACTTCAAAAGTCATAAATCTTTCAAGGACAAAGGTAAGAAGACATGCGTTATGGCTAAAGATTCCAAAGATTAAGATACTAGTGAAGATGAAATTGTTTCCATTGTTGTTAAAGATGAATATGAAAATGATAATGAAGAAGGTGATGAGATGGCACTTATATCTCATGTGAGCAAGAATGATACTTGAATCATAGATAGTGGATGTTCACATTATATGACTAGTGATAAAGAAAAATTTGAAAAATTTGAAGACTATGATGGTGGTAGCATAAGGTTTGGTAATAATGAACTTTGTTGTATAAAAGGAAAAGGAAGAATTTCTATAACCAAAGAGCTTGTATGTGATAATGTGTATTGGGTTGAAGGACTAAAACACAATTTTTTAAGTGTTTCATAGCTAATTAACATTGGATTCAAGGTGGAATTCATCCATGGCAAAGCAAGACTACTGGACAGCAAAGGAAAGCTGATTGCAGGCAAACAAACAAAAGGTAACTTGTTCTATTTTGAACTTGGTGAATGCTCATGCTTTATTGCTCAAATTGAATAGAGTTGGTTATGGCATTAAAAGGTTTTTCCATGTAAACTTTAAAAATATGGTGAAGATTAGAAAATTTAGGAAAGTAAGAGGCATTCCAAATTTAAAGAAACCTGATATTGATCTATGCAAGAATTGTCAAATAAGTAAGATGGGAAAGACTAGTTTCAAAAGTAAAAACTATCAGTTTGAAGATATTGTAGATATTTTTTATACACTAAGTAGAAAGTTATACTGGTGAAAAATTCTTTATTCTCTTTGTTGATGAATACTCTAGAATGATGACTATCATGTACTTCAGAGAGAAATCAAAAGAATTTGAAAAGTTCAAATGGTATCTAGCAAGAGTGGAAAAGGAAACATGTAAAATATTGAAGTGCTTGAGATCAGACAGAGGTTGTGAATTCATCTCAAATGAATTCAATAATTTTTGCATTGAAAGAGGAATCAAAAGGCAACTATCAGCTCCTGGAAATCCTAAGAAAAAATGTAATAGCTAAAAGGAGAAATAGATCCATCATGGATTGTGCAAGGACTTTGATGATTGAAAGAACATTTCTATCAAGTACTAGGAGGAAGTAATAAACACTATAGTTCATACCTTAAACTGAGTACAGTCGAATAAGAACTCATTCAATACTCCTTATGAGTTATGGTATGGCTACAAACCTAATGTAAGCTACTTTAAAGTTTTTGGAAGTAAATTTTATATTTTGAAAGAATCTAGAAAAGGGAAATTTGATGCTAAAGATGATGAAGGAATATTCTTAGAATATTCTTCCAAAAGAAAGGCATATAGATGTTTGAACTTGTCTACTCACAATGTTATAGAAAGTGCACATGTAAAAGTTGATGAGTTCGCAGAAAAGACACTAGAAGAGAGTAGGAAAGAACCTAAAGACTACAAAAGATTCATTTTTGTTGACACAATACAAGATACGTCTATCAACAAAAGGACAATACCTATCAAGCTTAGCATAGCTACCAAGTTGGAAATAGTTCAAACTGAGTCGCAAAGACCCGAGTCATAGAATGAAGCTACTGAGTCAATAGCTACCGAGTGAAAAGCTACCAAGCCTTTGAAACTAGAACAAAAAGTTGAACCACAAGAAGATAACAATGAAAGACATTGAAAAGGCAAGGAACCTATGTTAGCTAAATATGTCAAGAGGCATCATACACCAGATCAGATCATTGGAGATAAATCTAAAGGTACCATGACAAGAAGTATATTTAAAAGTATATACTTGTTTGCCGATTTTGCACCTAGAAATGTCAAAGATGCTTTGGAAAATGATAGTTGGATTGAAACTATGAATGAAGAGATAGAGAAAATAGAGAAGAAAAAAACTTGGACTCTTGTACCTAGGCCTAAGGACAAGAGTGTGATTGGAACAAAATGGGTATTTAGAAATAAATTGAATGAAGATGGACAAGTGTCAAGGAACAAAGCTAGATTGGTGTGCAAAGGACATTCTTAAGAAGAAGGTGTAGACTATGGAGATACTTTTGCCCCAATTGCAAGGTTGGAAGGTGTCAGAACATTACTTTCTTATGCAACACATAAAGGATTTAAAGTCTATCAAATGGATGTCAAGTTTGCATTTCTCAATGGTATTCTTGATGAAGAAGTCTACATTGAGAAGCCTGAAGGATTCATTGATCCAAACAATAAGGAAATGGTTTGTAAGTGATGCAAAGCATTATATGGTCTAAAATTAGCCCCTAGAGCATGGTATGAAAGGCTACATAACTATCTTCTTTAGATTGGTTTTCAAAGGACTAATGATAATAGTAGTTTGTACATCAAGCAAGGACCAAATAACAAAATTTTTTTGGCAGAAATCTTTGTCAATAATACTTTGTTCACAAGAAATGATGATCAATATAAAGAATTCTTAGAGAAAGTGAGCAAAGAATTTGAGATGTCTATTTTTGGAGAGATAAAATTCTTTTTTGGACTTCAAATTCAATAGAGGAAGAATGGAATATACATCACTCAATCAAAGTATATCAAGGAGATACTCAAAAAGTTTGGTATGGAGGACTCTAAACTAGTTGGAAGTCCTATGTGTACTAGACTAAAGCTTAAAAAAGATGATGATTCAAAAGAGGTAGATCAGACCTTATATAGATCAATGATTAGAAAATTACAATATGTTGTTCATACAAGGCATGGTATTGCCTTAGCAGTTGGTATAGTAGCAAGCTTTTCAGCTAAATCAAGAGAAAATCATATGATGGTAGTAAAAAGGATCTTAAGATACTTGAAAGGAACTAAAGATTATGGTTTATGGTATAAACTTGGATGAAATCTAGATTTGAAAGTGTTTACTGATGTAGATTAGCCAGGAAACATTGATGAAAAACAAGTACAAGTGGAGGTGCATTCTTTCTTGGTAAAAGACTAGTATCTTGGACAAGTAAAAAGAAAAATTATACATCCCAATCAACAAAAAAAGAAAAATATGCAGTAGCAGCAGTAAACTATTCAAAAATTGTTTAGTTCAAACAATTATTGGAAGGCATGAAGTTAGAAATTAAAGAACCAATTATCATGTTCTTTGATAACACAAGTGCAATTAACATTTCTAAGAATCTAGTGATGCATTCAAAACCAAGCATATTGCTATTAAGTACTACTTTGTTAGAGAATTGGTGTAGGATAAGGAAATCATATTAGAATATGTCCATACAAAGGAACAAATTGCTAACATATTCATAAAGCCACTACCTAAGGATTCATTCTTGTATCTAAGAGGTAAATTATGGGTTATTCCCCTAACTAAAGCTCATTAAAATAAAGTTTTAGTGATGCATCAATAGGAACCTAGTTGAAAATCTATCAGTTGATGCAGTAGAGTCAAGGATGCATTGCATATGAATCAGTACTTAAGGTACATTGGAATTCATTTGAGGGGTATGTGTAGGATCATGGTGTGCCAAAAAGTGGCAATCTGGAAAATATGTAGTTCTGAAATGCCTCAAAGAATTTCAAAATCTATTCCAACTTTTTTCCCACCCATCCAGATACTAAATGAAAAAAATTAATACCTTTATAATTCCTACTATATCTTTCGATACCAACCTTATATGCTCATATTTAAAACATCTCAAAAATGTGTTTTTGGCATGTTCTTATGTGTTTTTTACTTCAAGCATGTAGCTGACGACTTTTTTTTAACCAAAATTTGATGTAATGAAAAAGGTTTCTTAAAAATGTTCTTAGCTTTTCATAAATGTAAGATTTGTCAAATTACAAGTTTAGTAAGTAATTATTACTTATTTTCTAATGGATTTAGCTACAAAGTGCTGATTGACATACTAGTTGAAAAATAGCTATAACTTTCAAACCGTTTAAGATTTGTGAAATCCAAAAGATGCGTCACATTCTATGCTTTGACTAGTATAAGAAAAAAAAAAAAAAAAAACTTAATTTTGATTTTTTTTGAACTGGTTAAGGTGATTAGACACGGGAGTTTTTTAATTCTAAAAACAATATAGTAGAAAATTCATAATTAATTATTTATTTGGAATAAAACTTCCCAAAAATATGCGCCAGATCCAGGCATGAGTCTACTTTTTATATCTAAAATTATATTTAAAAATATTATCATTTGATTATGATTAAGGTGGTCAGACATACACCTACTTTTTATTTTCGCCCTGATATTTTTGTAGTACTGCATTAAAATATAAACTATTGACCAATCAAATAATTTTTTCTCTAGATAAGGCCTTGTAGTTTAGAAACTAGATTCAATTTCCTACAGATTATTTTCTTACAACTTTTTGATATAAAGTCTAGAACCACTTTAAAATTATGTGTCAAGTTGACATAACCCTGATTTGTTGGTTTTGCACTGCCACTTAAGGCCATAGTTTGGTACACCATGATCCTGCACATACCCTGAGTTGTGTTGTCTTTGGCATGTGTTGTCAAAGTTGGAAAATTTACTATTATATCTTTCTAAAATTTGTAAGTTTGCAAGAGGAAGAGATTACTATGAAACAGGGAGAGTTTGTAGAAGTTTTCCTATGCAAAATCTATAGAGGGACAAAAATTTCTACTAGAGAAAGTCTTGTTCTCAAATTTCATTATGCTATGACATGTTTGGTTGCCATCAATACCAAAGAGGGAGATTGTTGAATACAATTATCCACTTGTGTGTTGTCTTTGATGTTACACAAATGTCATACCAGTGATCTGTTAGCCCTTACCAAACTCAGTTGGTTTGTAAGAAGATTTGCAATGTCTACTAAGAATTTCTAGTCTTTACCCTCTATAGATAGTATCTACCAAGCTCACTTAGCCATTGAAGGAGAATACTGTAGAAGAAAGTTGTTACTGAGCTCACAAGGTTAGCAAAGGAAAATTTAGTGTTTACTAAGTTCACTTGGCAACCAAAGCATTTTGCAGAATTTGCAGTGTTAACCAAGTTTTGTTGGTTAACTCCAGAAATTATTTCTAAAGTAGTGTTTACCAAGCAAGGTTGGCAGTGAAGCAATTTGTTAATTTATGGTTTAATGTTTAATTATTATTTCTAGTTGACTATGGTAATGATTATTGGTGATTGTAACTTGTAATTGATCTGACTTGATAATCTGAATGGTATATATGAAAGGTCAAGTTGAAAATTTTGTATGATGGAATGGATTGATGTGATATGAATTTGAAGGTAGACTGATTATTGAGAGAGAAAATTTTAAAGGATGACCAAAGATCTCTGAGGAGCAGCAAAGCCATATCTAATCAAGGAGGATCTAATGGTGTAGAATAGAGACCTGTAATCAACAAATTTAGTTGCATCTTATTTAGGTCATTTCATTGTTACTTTCTAACCATTGTAGCAGTGATTCAAAAATCTCTTAATAGAGTTGGTTTAACAACCATTTTGTAAATCCTCTAACAAGGTGATAGTTTAGTTGAATTGTTCTAAAGACCTCTAACAAGGCCACTCCTAATAGGGTGAATAAATTATCTAACAAGGTCACACCTAATAGTGTGTTTTGCAACCTTTGATAGGGTATGCTCCTAATAGGGCTCACTTCAGAGGAGTGAAAATCAATAGCTAGTTACATTGGTGGTTTTTTCCATATTAGACTTCACTGTTAAATATGGCATCTATTATGTTGATGATTTTACTTTTATGATTGCAAGTTATTTCATGCATGTTAAGATTTGATTAAAAGATAACATTCACTACACTTAGTGAGTTACAACATTTTATGAATATTTATTGAGTGACAAGAGTAAGGAATCAATTTGACATCTAAGGGATCTATTGATTTGTTTTTTGGTAACTGATTCACCCCCTCCTCTTAGTTACTCCATCTACATTTCCAACAATAAGAACCTTAATAATATTTCCAAGATATACATGCTTAAAAGGAAATATAAAGAGATTCCTATTTAAAAGGAAAAGAAAAGAACATTTACTTAGCCCTTGACAAAAATTGGAGAGCAAGGGCATGACAATGAAATCATAGAGAAAGGGCACGAAACAACAATGAAATGCAAAGCAAGGGCATGAAACAAAAATGAAATCACAAAGCAAAGGCATGACATGAAAATGAAATCATGGAGCAAGGGCATGACAATGAAATTATAGAGCAAGGACATAGAAACAAAATGCAGACATGACAAGGGCATGACAATGTTTAGAGATCTTCACCTTTGTTTGAACCTCTCTATCCTCTTTTGAGCATAACTCTCCATAATTAAAACAAATGGGGAATGATTTATTTTGTGTTTTCTTTTTTTCAATTCTCACGTGGGCATCACAATTATGATGCCAATGCTGGTATTGTGATGACGTTGGGGATAATTGTAAAAAATAACATCAAGATCACCACTAATTACACTATTGTCACAAATTACTATTGCAATTGGACCCCAAATGTTGTAGTGTGTATGTACACATATATACATATAATATGTACATATACATACATACACATATACATACATACATATATATATATATATATATATATATATATATATATATATATATATATATATATATATATATATATATATATACATATATATATATATATATATACATACATATATACATATATACATACATATACATACATACATACATACATATACACCTTTGTATATACATACATACATACATAAAAACAATAATGCACTTTTCTAAGAGTTTACAATTTTCAAAAAAAAAAATTACAAGAAACTACACCTGAAGAACAGTTAGCTCAAAACCAAGAATATGGTGTTGAAACAATACATAAATTGCTTGACATGAGAGGTTTGCATGTGAGGGTGTTGACCAATCTTGAAACTTGAATGCTGAAATGAAATCTATCGATGATCAAACATCTATGCAAAAGTTACAACATAATGTGAAGTTGATTCTAGATATGGTAGATGTAGATATTCAGATGTTTGATAATAAAAATTCAAGGCACAAGAGAGGAGGGGAGGCTTTAGAAAGAGACTATATGATAGTAACCATAAAGTTTCTACAAATTCTAATAATTATAGTGCTAATGAAGTACTTATAATTTGTTGAGACTAACCTTTAGATATTATGGACTGAATATAATTGATCCTAAAAGTAAAATTTGAATTCGTTATTAATTTTACAGTGAATGCTAAAAGGAGAAGACTTGTGTAATAATTATGTGTCTTCTATCTAGAAACACACACCTATCTTATACATAACCCAAGGGTTTTGATCTTTCAACAAGACACCGCTTCCTCGGTTTGCATTTTCCAAATTGTATCCCTTCCTCAAAATTGGTGCCTATTCTATTTTAACTAATGGTTAGTGGTTAACTAATGAGATTAGTCAATAAGAAGTCTAATAAGACCCATAGAAAATTGCTAATTATTCCTAGAAGAAGTATAATGATTCTAGGTACATATTATAATGTTATTAATGCATCTAGTTTAGAATAATATGATATATCAAAATATTTATATTGTCAAGTTATCAAAAATTAATACTCATCCTGAACAATAGTGGGGATACCGTCATTTGGGGGGATTCTTTGATTGGGCTATACTCTGTTGCCTTAGGATATTTCTCTATTTGAGACAGGATGGAGAAGCCAATTTGGGCTAAAGCCTAGATTTCTGGTCTGAATCCTAAAATCAACATTTTCTTATGGCTCCTCCTACAAGAAAAAATCCTTACCCTAGATAATTTAGCCAAGAAAGGCCAAATTATCCCCAATAGATGTAGCCTCTACAAACATTACCTGGAAATGGTCAATCATTTGTTCATTCACTGCCCTTTCTCTTCCAAGGTGTGAAACCTCCTAACCAGGGACCTCCATTTTAGTTGGTGCCCCTCGGTTAGTTTCCAAGACTTCTTCAGCTAATGGAGAAGCCACCACTGTAGCTTGAATTCTCATTTATTTAGCTTATGAATTCTCCCACACTTTTCCTCGGCAATTTGTAAAGAGTGCAATAATAGAATATTAAGAGAAAGGAAATCTCTAGAATTCATAATTGTTGAGAAAATTCAAGGTATCACCTTAGAGAACTATGCTATAACCAAGGGTAGAAACATCAAGGAAGAAGGGAATTGTAAAGCTAGAAAGGAAGACAAGGTCAAGAGGAGATAGGAAGCTAGATGGTCCTCTCCCCTTGAGGACTAGCACAAAGCCAACTTTGATGGGCAGCAAAGGGGAATCCCAGTCCTGTCGGAAGTGAATGCATTATTAGAAATAGTTTGGGCAGAGGAATTTCTTCTCTTTCCTTCCCTCTTCATCACTAGACCAACCACTTTGCTGAAGCCAATGTGACCAACCATATTGTTAAGCTAGCTTTGGCTTCAAGAATTGAGCATCTTTGGCTTGACTATGATTCATTAAATGTCATCAACTGTATCAAAGGTCTCACCACACCATCTTGGACTATTGCCACTGTCATTCAGGATATCAAATCCAACCTGGAAAAATTCAAAAAGACTTATGTGAGCCATATTTCCAAGGAAGCCAACCTAGTTGCCAACTAGTTTGCCAATGATGTAGTCATAAGAAATTCAATGATGATGTGGAGGAATGGTGACGAATTTTTGATTTCAGCAACTGAGTTACTCTAATTGGACCAAATCGAAGGCACAAATATAATCTCTTTTTAATTATGATAGGATTTTCCAAATTTCATGTTAGAAGTAGAGTAATAAGTAATGTAGAGCACTTTTCAAGACATAATTACACATACGGAAGGCAAACTTTGAAGGTAGGCTCAAATAGAACCACTAAAAATCATAAAAATGTTTTCATTTTTTGTGTCCCAACCAATTATGAGCTCTATAATACTACTAGAGGTTTTTGGTTTTTTGAGTCAAAGACTACCATGGTGGGTGAAAGGATTAGAAGAGAGCCTTTGAGGGAGTCAAAGAATTGGAAGGAGAAGAAGAAAGTTTGGCATAAGCTCAGAAAAGGTGGAATAACCAAGTTCATGGAGAAACTACATGGTTTTGATGCTAGGGTTATGAAGGTCATGGTGGATTCTTGGAGTAATGGGAGAGCCAAAATTGATGGTGTCTCCCACCAAATTTTTGAGGGCTTATTTGCGGAGGTGATAGAAATCTCGTTGGATGGCATAAAATTTTATAGGGATAAAAAGATGTTGGCCAATGTTGTAAATGAATTTTTCAAGGATGACAAGGAGAGAGAAAAGATCATCAAGATTGACACCTACTATGATATTAAATCTGTCAAGACATTATGAAGTTATGTTCTCAAAATCCTCATTGAGTACATCACTCTTGATCCCAAGTTCAATAGGATAAGAACACACCATTTTGTTTTGCTAAACCACTTTAGGCATGGTGTTAAAATTTCTTTTCCTTTCTATCTTTACACTTCCATGTCAAAGGGTATTGAGGGTTTCAAGAAAAAAATAGTTACTAATGTCACCCTCCACAAAGGCCTTCTTCTCCTGGTTTATGAGTTTTTGAAAACCCAAACCAGAGGAAAATCCCTTGGTGACCTAGGTAGTGAATCGGAGGATACTGCTAGTTTGGATTCGGAGTCATCAAAATGAAGGATGAGGAAAACCCCACCAAAGCCACCTTGATTTCTCACAACCCTACTATGCCCAATAGAAAGAGTTCTAGAAGCCACCCCGCCTCCCTTCTCCCCAACCCTGAGCCTTAGGAGGAGAAAATTGACAGTGGGGAAGAGGAGGAGATGAATATTGATTTAGAGGAAGAGGACAAGAAGCTAGGGAAGGACAATGTGAGTGAGGAAGAGAAGGGGAGGGATAGTGAAAAGGAGAAGGATGCCCCTATTTCCCCTCTAGCTAACCCTAGGAAAGAAAAAGTCGAACAGGCCCTAATTCAAGAAGAAGCCCAGAATCTCAAACCCCATGGCCTTGACCCACCCATATCCTTGCCTGAGGAGATAATTGAAATTATGGTGGAAAGAAGTGGGGAGGTGGTAAGGATGAATAGGAGGAGGGCTTGGAGAAATTTTAACATGGACACTACTAGGTTGGGTATTGTCAAAGAACTGGTGAACATCCATGTGTTGGAGGACCTTGACAACAAAATCCACTATGACAAGTTAGTTGACCTTGCTATGTTGGTAATCTTTGACAACATGTGGGAAACTGGCTTCAATTTCTTGAATGATATGAAGAATTTCCTAGTAGACAATTTTCATTCTATGAAATGGTTGTTTCAGGAAATTGAGGCCTTAAAGGTTATGAATAACTAGAACACCAGTTAGAACATTCGTAGGGTTCAAGAGACCATAAGAAAGAATACTACCCAGGTTGGTAACCAGAACATCCATGGTGGGTAGAACACCAAGGATGGACAATAGGATAGACTCTCCTTGGCTAAATAGAAAGTCTAGCATTTTGAATCCATCCACCAGGTGCAGACTAAAAAAATTGTGGATACGCTGCACACTCTAAATGAGAACATTGTCAACTTGACTGACTCTCTGATGAGAGCTGGCTTAGGTAGGGACACTATATAGAAGATATGGATGGATTTTGGGCAAGTGGAATTTACTCTGACTCAAGCCAGTGACCAGGTGAACCAGGCAGAGTAGGTGGAGACCCAGAATAGGAACCAGGAAGGAGCAGATAGTCAGAAAGACACTGAACTTGTAGAAACTCTGCAGGACCTGGAGAAGGACAACCAATAGTCTACTTCACTTTTGGTTTTCTTCTTTGTTTTGGTTGCTAGCTTTTGCCTCCTAGCTTCAGGCCTTTTTTTTTGGCTTTTAGTAGTAGTCTCTTTTTAGTTGGACCTTTTTATTTTTCTATCTATTATGCTATAAACTTTTGGGTTTTAGGATCCCTGTAAAACCTATTTTACTTAATAAAAAAAACTCCCTCTTAACATGGTAATATAAATGAGATATAACATATCTATCTAAATCTTCTAAGCAAGTGGCATCATTATTCACATTATACTTCTTAATATTACTACACCTGTAATATGGCTTATCACTTATACTTGTGATAACAGTATTACATGGAATGCAATATACAACATAAAATCTAGAAAGTGATTAAACTCTTCCTTTATCCAAGATTCAACTCGTAAGCACCAATAGGCCTATATCACAATATGATACTGAGTTAAGATCTTCTAGTACATAGGATAAAATTTAGGGAATGATTAAATTCTTCCTTTATCCAAGTTGTGACTCAAAGGCATACAAATGTCTACATCACAATGTGATCTTCAATTCATCTAGATATATCAGTACATTATCTCAGAGATTGTCATCTTGCATAATGTCTTTTATACAAGTGTTCATTATCTCAAAGATCATCACCTCTTAGATAATGAATACAAATGGTGAACCCCATAACACTCAATAGCTTGACAATAATCATTTTAACACAAAATTATTTCGTTAATAATTTAAAGAATACAAATGTAGTATAATTCAGCCATACCAAATCCTTTTCTAAAGTGATATGTCTTTACTCAAGAGAGCGGTTTGGTAAGAATATTCATTTTTTGATTTGTAGTGAAAATGTATTCTAACTTGATAGTTTTCTTGACTACCATATCTCTCAAATAATCGTAAGGAATTTCAATATGCTTGGATTTGTCATGGAAAAATGGATTCATAGAAAGCTTGATGGGACTCTCATTATCATAGTGAATGATAGTTGGATTCATGGGTAGATCAAATAATGCCATAAGTAACTTTCTAAGCTGACTTGCTTCCCAAAAAGACATTGTAGCTACAATGTATTCAGCTTCTATGGAACTATGTGCTACTAATGACTTCTTTCTGAGTATCCATGATATCATTCTTGAACCTAAACTAAAAGAACATCCTGAACTATTTTTCATATCAATAACACTTCCAACCCAATCTGAGTCTATGAATCCATTTAATTTCAAGTCAAATTTCTTATACTTAAGCCCAACATTAAGATTGCCTTGTAAGTATCTCATAATGTGTTTGAATACAACCAAGTGAATCTCCTTTAGCTCACACATAAACTAACTTAAGGTATTAACAACATAGAAAATATTAGGTCTTGTATTTACCTAGTACAAGAGACCTAATCATCTTTTTGTAAATAGTAGAATCTATGGAGGGTGATTCTATTGTTGCTTCCTTGAGTTTGTGTAGATTAGTCTCCATTGGAGAAGATATAGGTCTATAGTTCCACATTCCAAATCTCTTCAAGATGTCTAATGTATACTTTCCTTGATCAAGTATGATGTTGTTAGAGTTTTGACATACTTCTAGTCCTAGGAAGTAACAAAGGAGTCCTAAATCTTTCATATCAAATTCTCTAAATATTTTTTTCTTACATTGATCTATAAGATGATCATCACTTGTTATCAATAAATTATCAACATATAGTATCAAAATCATCATATCATATTTATCCATTTTATAATGGAGATTTGGATTAGCTTCATTCTTAGAGAATACTAAACTAGTGAGATACATGTTAATTCTTTCATACCATGCTTTTGAAGTCTATTTAAGCCCATAGAGATCTTTGTTGAGTCTACAAACAAAGACTTTAGGATTATGAGTTTCAAATCCTTCAGGTTGTTCCAAATATACCTCTTCTATAATCTTCTCATTCAAAAATGTTATCTTCACATCCATCTAATGTACTTTCCATCCCTTTGATGTTGTAATAGTTTGGACTATTCTCATGGAGGTTCATTTGGAAACTTGAGAAAAAATTTCTTCATAATCAATTCACTCCTTCTAAGAGAATCCTCTAGCTATGAATCTGGCCTTATATTTTTCAATGCTATCATCAGTAGCATGCTTCATCTGAAATATCCACTTAGAAGAAATATCCATCTATTTCCATCAATGTTAGTTCTTCATTATCAATTATGTACCCAATGCTTGTAAATTCATCTCTTAGACTAGCCACCTTTAGGAAGTATGAATTCATAGATTCTCCCTTCCTTATTTTTATATGATTTAGTTGCCTTTTTAGTGAAAGGGTTCTAGTTGCATTATTAAACTCATATGAATTATTAATGCACTCATTATATTGAAATTTGTCTAATGTTTTATTAGCATAGGTATTATTTCTTTTTTAACTTCATTTACTATGATTCTCATGGCTTTCCTATTTCCCTCGATGTAGATAGTTTTATAAGGATCAGTGTTAGGTTTCTTGGATTCTTTATCAACAATCTATGTTACATCATTTTCTTCAAGAGCAATAATAATTCTAAATTTCCATGGAATGAAGTGGTCTTTTCCATCATACCTATCTTTAGGTTTGATTGCATTGGCCATTGTAGGTAGAAGAATGTTGCTACATATGTTTTAAATCTTACTATCAATTTGCAGAGCCAAGGTTCGACTATCAAAGCTTTGATACCATGTCAAGTTTCTAAAAAAATTTATATTTAGAGTGTTGATGAAGGTCTTATAATTTTCTAAGACTAACATTCAGATATTATGGACTAAATATAATTGATCCGAAAAATAAGTTCTAAATCTGTTATTAATTATCCATGTAGATCACCTAGAGATGAATGCTAGAAGGAGAAGAGTTGTGTAATAATTGTGTGCATTCTATCTACAAAAACACCCCTAACTTATACATAACCAAGGGTCTTGACCTTTCAACAAGCACACGCTTCCTAGGTTGGTGTTTTCCAAATCATTTTGCTTCCTCAAAATCAGTACCCATTATATTTTGACTAATGTTTAGTGGTTAACTAACCACATTAATCAATAATAGGTCTAATAAAACCCATAGAAAATTGTCAATTATTCCTAGAGGAATTATAATGATTCTAGATCCATATTATAAGGTTATTCATGCATCTAATTCAGATTAGTTTGATAAATCAAAATATTTATATTCTCAGGTTATCATGAATTAACAAAAACAATAGCTAGACAACATAGAGGATATTATGGGAGCCACTGAATAGAATCCAAGAGAGCGTTACGATAGGTACTATGACATTGGAATCACTTTAAAGTGTCTTTGAAAATTTACAATCCAAATATCATGAGGACTACAAGTTGTGCAATTTTTCATGTATCACATTTACATTTTCTTATAAGTGTTTCAAATATTGGTACAATCTTCATGCAATGATCCCAAGTATCCATTGCTTATAATAATTTCAAGGTTGGGAACCGCTTCAACATCCTTTGCATGGTTTAGAGGTGATTTCATTGTGACAGAGGCTTCTATACCAGAATGAGCGTCATTATTATGGCTTTTACATAGAAGCAAAACTTGCTTCTTCAATTCCTTACACTCAATTCTTCACTGAAGTAATTCTTCCAATAGTGAGAATAGCTGCTACAAATTTCTAAGAGCCAAGGGACCTTAAACCTATATGCTATGTTTTCTGGAGAAATGGGACAATTTACTACCAACCTCAATATTTCATAGCATTCGGGATCACATAGTGGTGCCCAAATTAAGAATGGTAGCAGATACTTGGGATCCTCATAGGGAGAGTGTGCCAATACATGCATAGTTACATCCTTGGCTTCCATTGTTAGGCAAGTTGATAACAAAGCATGATGGTACTATGGAGCAGTTCAATTCCTTCCATTTGAAGCAAGTTGATAAAAAACTAGGATGATGAATATTGAGTAGTAAAAATAGTTTATAACGAATATCCATATGATGATGGTGATCTAGAGCTCTCATGACACATTGGGAGGGTACTTGCCAAAATGAAAGATTGAAGATTGAGATTATAGATTTTTTATTGTAATAAGTTGATTTATTTTTATATAGATATTTGATATAATCAACATAAGAGACTATCAAAAGGACTGACAAAGAAAGAATAGAAAATGTAGATAAAAATTTAGAGAAGATTAAGGGAGATTAAAGTGATAGGCCACCAAAGAGAAGAAAAACAAGAGATTAAAATGGGAGAAGAAAGATGAAATTATGTTATTGGATTCAGTTTAAGGACTTTTTTTGGATATGTGCTTAGTAATTGAAAAGATGAAGATATTTTTGATATATTAGTCTTTAAATACTATAGGAGTCATTTATATAACAATTACTTCCGAAAAGAAGAACACAAACTTAGTTCATTTGATTGCAAGTTATGGTGGAAAAGAAAAATAAGTACATCAACAATCATCATGGTTCAAAAACTAGACTACCTAATTTATTGAATCAATGTTAAGGGTATGTGCAGGATCATGGTGTACCAAACTATGGCCTTAAGTGGCAGTGAAAAACAAGCAAATCAGGGTTATGTCAACTTGACACATAATTTTAAAGTGGTTCTGGACTTTATATCAAAAATTTGTAAGAAAATAATATGTAGAAAATTGAATCTAGTTTCTAAAATACAAGGCCTTATCTGGAGAAAAAATTATTTGATTGGTCAAAAGTTTGGATTTTAATGCAGTACTAAAAAAATTTCAGGGCGAAAATAAAAAGTAGGTGTATGTCTGACCACCTTAATCATAATCAAATGATAATATTTTTAAATATAATTTTAGATATAAAAAGTAGACTCATGCCTGGATGTGATGCATATTTTTGGCAATTTTTATTCCAAATAAATAATTAATTATGAATTTTCTACTATACTATTTTCAGAATTAAAAAACTCCCATGTCTGACCACCTTAACTAGTTCAAAAAAAATCAAAATTAAGTTTTTTTTTTTTTTTTTTGGTTATACTGGTCAAAGAATAGAATGTGACGCATCTTTTGGATTTCACAAATCTTATATGGTTTGAAAGTTATAGCTATTTTTCAACTAGTATGTCAATCAACACTTTGTAGCTAACTCCATTAGAAAATAAGTAATAATTACTTACTAAACTCGTAATTTGACAAAACTTACATTTATGAAAAGCTAAGAACATTATTAAGAAACCCTTTTTATTACATCAAATTTTAGTTTAAAAAAAGTCATCAGCTACATGCTTGAAGTAAAAGACACATAAGAAGATGCCAAAAACACATTTTCGAGATGTTTTAAAGATGACCATATAAGGTTGGTATTGAAAGATATAGTAGGAATTATAAAGGTATTAATTGTTTTCATTTAGTATCAGGATGGGTGGGAAAAAAGTGGGAATAGATTTTGAAATTCTTTGAGGCATTTTAGAACTACATATTTTTCAAATCGCCACTTTTTGGCACACCATGATCCTTCACATACCCTTAAATCATTGCATTTCAAGGAAACCATTAAAGTATAATTCTAAACATAACAATATACATCAAGAAGAAGTTTAATCACCTTAGGGAAGATGAATGGAAGGAATTTTAAAACATACTTAAAAATAAGCCAGATATAATGTAATAAAAGAGGGAAGTTCATTGGAATTTAGGGAGGTGGTTGTGAATAAGAAAGAGAAGTGGGGTTGTAGGATAATGATAGCGAGATGTGAGGAGGAAGAAAATAGCTAAGAAGGGTACAATAAGAGGGAAAAGGACCCAATGCTTGTTGATTAATAAGAGTGTGGGAACACGAAAATAGAGGAAACAAAAAGACAACATAATGTATACAAGGAAAAAAACTAAGAGTGCAAGAAGAATAATGTGTGGATGAAGAAAGATTGGGATTATGTTTCTTGTTTGAATTCATCATGGACTACAGAAATGTGAGTCTTTGTCAAAGAAAAATTTAGAGTTTAGTGTTTTTAAAATTGATGATGTAAAATGTTAATAAATCAACTTTGGTGTAGACTTGTCATAGTGTTTGATATGTATTTTCAATTGTGACAGACTGATGTCTCCTCTCTAATAAGCTTTCTTTGTTCTTCCAATAATATAATATTATCCTTATCTAAGATTAATATGCCAAGTTTATTGATATGATCTACAGAATCAAATATAAACTAATATATATACATAGTGAAACATGACTTGATAAAGCATGACCCTATGTGTTCATGTCCCAACAAGGATGAACATATTCATATCACTTTTAACAATCTTAATATAGTTTAATTTAGGCCATGGGTAAAAATTTGATAACAATAACAAATCATAAGTCAAGCTACCCAATAATGTAATTGGAGATGACATTTCAATACTAATTTGTAATTGTTTGTATTATTAAGATTGTCAGTAGGGAATATACTATCAAATATAATATAAATAAGCATTTGAGTGTATAAGTTATAACAAATAAAATAAATATTAAATTATTGTACTATATATATATATAACACTCTTAACACTACCTCTTTAGCAATGAGGGATTGAAACTTTTTCATACAATTAAGTATGACTTGATTATATCTCATGAAATATGATATCCAACAAATTTAGTCTAAGTAACCATAATAGCTGATTTTCATAGTGTATGAAGAAATCCGGCCTATAACCATGATGGATATCAATGTGTCTAGCAAAACCCATCCTATAACAATGACACCAATAATTTAATGATGTTCGATAAAATCTAGGCTATAATCATGATGGATATCAATGTGTCTAGCAAAATCCAGGCTATAAAAATGACACCAATAATTTTTATGATTTCCAGCAAAATTTGGCCTATAATCATGATGGATATCAATTTGTCTAGCAAAATTTGGCCTATAAAAATGACACTAATAACCTTCAATAATTTTGGTATTTAAAGGTTGTTCATCTATTGATAAGATCATCACCTTACAATAGGGACCTTTAACAAAAAAAAATGAAACACCATCACCTTTCATTTAACAAGTTTGTAAACAATAATTTAAGAAAATATTCATGTATAAATTTACAAAAAATGTAATTACACATTTCTCATACCAAGTTTAGATCTAAAATACTCCATTTTAATGCTTGCAAGAGGTTTAGTGAAAATGTCAGCATTTTGATCATTTGTGTTAACATAGATCAGCTCGATCGCATTCATGTAAACCACATCCCTAATATAATGGTAAGGAGTGTCAATGTGCTTTCATCGATTGTGGAACACTACATTTTTTGAAAGTTTGATGCAACTTTGATTGTCACAATAGATCACATTGGAATCTAACTTCTTCCCAAATAATAGCTTTCTTAACCAAACTACTTCACGTGCTCCCATGGAGGCTATCATATATTCTGCTTCTGTAAAACTCAAGGTAGCTATAGGTTGTTTTCTACTTAACCATGGCACCATTGCTAATCTAAGCTTGAAGCAACATCCAATGGTACCCTTTCTATTTAAGGAATAACCAGCCCAATCAAAATTTGTGTCACCTTCAAGTTTGATTTCAACATTTTTTTATTTTAGTCCAAGACTAATAGTGCCACATAGATATCTCAAAATGTGTTTAGCTGCCATCAGGTGTATTTTCTTAGGTTCATACATCAAATGGCTTAATACATTCATAGCATAGCAGATGTAAAGTCTAGTGTTCACCAAAAACATGGGAGATCCAATAATTTATCTACAGAGGGTAGGATCAATAGATTCTGAATATATAACTTCCTCTTTTAGCTTGTGTAGATTAGTTTCTGTTGGAATTGCAAGTGGCTTGTTTTCCATCATCCCAAATCTATTCAAAATATCCTAATTATATTTTTCTTGGTTTAAGAATATGTAATCTTGCTTCTGACATACTTCTAGGCCCAAAAAATAATGTAACAAACGTAGGTCTTTCATGTCAAATTTAGTAGCAAGGTCTTGTTTGCATTTAGCAATCAGATGATCTTCACTTGTTATTAAGAGATCATCAACATAAAGAAACAATATAATCATATCTCCATTATTATTTTGAAATAGATGTTAGGATCAACTTCATTTTTAGAGCACCTTAATTTGATGAGATAACTGCCACTTCTTTCATACCAAGCTCGAGGGGCTTGTTTCAGCCCATACAATGCTTTCTTTAGCTTACATACATAAATATTTTAATTTTTTATCATGAAACCTTTAGGTTGTTAAATATAAACTTTTTCATTTATGACTCCATTTAAGAATGCATTTTTCAAATCCATTTGGTGGAGCTTCCATCCGTTTGTTGCTGCTAAAGAAAGAATTGTCCTAGCTAAAGTAAAATAAGCAACATGGGCAAAAGTTTCTTTATAATCAATACCTGCTTTCTATGAAAAACATCAAGCAAAAAACCTTGCTTTATGTTTCTCAATGCTCCCATCTACTGCATATTTTAGTTTAAATAACCATTTAGAATAAACAACAGATTTGACTTTAGGTCTAGGTATAATGTCCCAGACATGATTTTGTAGTATTGATTGATATTATTCAACCATAGCATCTTTCCATGCTTGGCAAGTTAGAGCTTCTGCAATAGATGTAGGTTCAGATTTAGTGAGCTCAGTTACTAGTGCAGTAAAACATGATTTGTTTCTGGTTTTCTTGACTTCCTTAGTAATTTCATCTCGTTCAATATTATTTTCATCAATAATTTTTCTTTCCTACAATGGTCTCTTTTTGGTGTTTGAGATGTTTCTATTTTATGCATCTAGTGCTGAACTCATTTCTTCTGATATATTCTCCCTCTGAATTTAGATTGTGGAATTTCATCTAAGTCTGTTGAAGGCTCATCATTTGTGCTTATAGATAGTTTTAGAGCTCTTTTTTCCTCAAAGATGACTTCTCTACTTACTTCTACTGATCTTTGTCCAGGAACATAGACTCTATATCCTTTTGAGCTTTCAGTATACCCAACAAATATTCCTTTCTCTCCTGATGGTTCTAACTTAGTTATTCTTTCTTTAGGTATATGTATATACATAGGACAACCAAAGATCCTAAGATGATTTAAGTTAGGTTTATTCCTTGTAAATAATTCTTCAAGAGTTATAGTTTCTAGGATGGAGTGTGGACATCTATTTTGTATGTATACAATAGTATTAGTGGCTTCTGCCTAGAATGAAAAGTGTAGATTTTGATCATGAAGCATAGATTTTACTACCTCAAAAAAAGTTCTATTTTTTCTTTTTGCTACACCATTGTCTTGAGGATTATAAAGTATTGTGTACTCCCTCTTAATCCCATCATATGTAAAAAAGGCTTTCAAATTCTCAGAAGTATATTCCCCCCCACTGTCAGATCTTAGAGTCTTATTTTTATTTGATACTTGGTTTTCTACCAATTCTTTGAATTTTGATAAAACTTCATTTGATTCCTTGACTTTTAAAAAGAAAATCCAAGTCTTCCTAGACTAATCATCAATGAATGTTATACAATAGGAGTAACCTTTTTTAGTGTAAATAATTAATTACTATTTACACTTTACTTAAGTTTACTTAGGTTAATGTATTATCTAGACACCTAGGAGTATGCATTGTCATATGAGTTGTCTTGTTGACAACACAAGAGTTAGTAGCTAATTTAAGCATGTGGTGTCTACAACATCTCTTCGTGAGATACACCTATGCCGGCTTATCATCTCATTGTCACACAAACTTTTGTGCTCAATGGAGGATAACCCACTTCTAGTGGACATGTGCTTAGTTGCCATACTTATCACTTTGCTGACTCCTAGTCATTCTAGATACCTTTATAAATAGGCACTTCTAGTGTGTATTAACATCAAATTATTCATTCTCATATTATTATTATGGTCATACATCATTTGCTCCATATTGTGCTAAGTCTCGTGCTTCTTGATCTTGTTGTCATTTTTCCCAAAGGAAAATTCTTACATTGTATTAGAGCTATACCAAATTCTTACATCGTATCAGAGTTGAGGGAGTCTTCATTTCATATCCATTAGAGAACATTTTTGCTTCACCTCTCAAAGGACCATCATTTAGATCTAGAGTATCAATAGTTATTAGGAGCATCTAGAAAAAAAGTGCACCTCACCATTGCATCCAATGCATCAATTTGGTGAATTTTGACTATAATTTTGCCTACCTTAGGCCATAGTTAAATCTGAGGCAAAACAAATTATGCAACCCAGAACCCAAAGGCTCGATTTGCAAAATTGGAATGATCTCTTCAGATCTATGCATTTAATTTTTCCTATCTAAATATTTTTTTTGTCTCTACATTTGTTCCTTTTGGATTTGCAGTTTATTTTTGAAATTCTACAAAAAATTGGCCTTTTAGGCTAGTAGGAGAGATTTTTTGTAGGTGAAGATTGGAGCTTGTTGATGCAAATTAGATATTGACATCACATTCAGAAGGTCAAAAAACCCCCAAGTCGACTTTGTTTCATCAAAATTAGACATTTGAGGTGAAATCTAGAGTCATTTGATTTTTGGAGGTGTGACAACGACAATTCAAGAAAAAAAATTATAGAGGTGATTTTCAAATAGTGATATCTCTCTCATACGGACTCCTTTTTTCAAGCAATAATTTTTGTTTTGGGGTAGAATTTTGTGATCTACACATTCATGCAAGATGTTTGAGATTTTTTTTCTTGAATTTTTTTGCAAATCACAAATCCCAATCTCTACAAATTCAAAGGCTTAGTACAGGCTCATATGGACACATAATCAGGTTCTATTTTTTCTAAAAGTGCATAATTTTTTGTTTACTTTCTAGATCTAGAGTTATATTATAGGCTTTTGTGGACAAAAATACCACTTTCAGAAATAGGTCCTTTTGCATTGCATTACTTTGATCAAACTTTAAAATTGTTGTATATCTGAACTACATTACTAAGTACCAGATTTGAACTCCAAAAGGAGGTTGTAAACAACAAAATTAGAAGTACACTTAGGTTTAAATTGTCAAGTGGCTATTGTAATCACACTAAATATAATTTCTTTGATTGTTTTTGCATTTTGGGGGTGCAAATATTATTTGATCTCATGGAGTCATGTTAGAAGTTTAGTTTGGTTAAAAATTGAAATTAACAAAAAGAAATTGTCAAAAATGGAGTTCTTTGATGATTGATCATCTAAGAGAGCGTTAGGAAGTATTTCCTTATCTATGTTCCAAAGAACTACCTTCTACACTGATCCCTCGCCTATTAACATAAGTTTGTAAGCTATTTTCATAAATATCAGTTATGATTGTTTTGTTGTCCTTAGAAAGGTCAATGAACCTTATGACCTGTGGATGAGTCTTTGGAAAGCATATGGAGATCTTCAAGTCCCTCCATTCTCAGAGGACATTCTACCTCCAGTTACTCTAGTTACAGTAGCTACAACTCCAATTTAGATCATACCTCTTGATGCTCCTATTGCTTCTACTGATCAAATTCCAGCCATGAATGCTCCTAATCCAGTGTAGCAAGAAACACCATGTCTTCCTATTTCAGTTTCATAGGATGACTTTCTTCCATACATTGTAGTGTTGTTTGTGGAGTCTTACATTGAAGATGTGGGAGACATTATTCTTCTTCACTTGTTGTGAGGGAACACTTTGACCCTTAACCATTTGATCTTTCCTTTGAGACTGACATGATTCTCAACACTTATTTTTAGCAACTGAAGGAGGACTCTTTTACTTTAGAGGAGACATATCAATCTTTGGAGATTGTATTCTATTTTCCTCAAACATCATATCTTTTAAGGTTTCTTCCTACTAGTTGGGGTGCATTCTTTACTACACCTATGCAACCACTTCTTACAAGGAGGAACATCATTTAATTTTCATGGTCCAGCTTCTTCAGTCATCAAGGAGCTTCTTTCATGGTTGTGTATTCATCATTGAAGGGAGGCTACATTTCTTCTCTTCCAAAATCTTCCTATAAGTATTATTCCTTGTCTTTGAAGTTTGATTCAGTTTCATACATGGACATGTTACCTTGTTTCCCACCTTCTTTTGGGCATCCACCAGACTGTCTTGTGGCATCTACATTCATCAAGGACTTGGCAACATTTGAAAAAACTTTAGGAGCACCATCCACAACATACTACATATGGATCCCTATTCCATCTTCCTATCCATAATGGGAAGTATACTTGCACCTATACTTGGTGTATCTTCTTCCTAAAGGAAGAAATGTTGTTTGTAGGCATTAGATTCTCTTTTGTCTTCAAGCACTCATCATTAGGAGATCTTTCACCATGGGGGGATTTCCTCTCTCTATATTTACTTCTCATGGAAGGATTCTCTATTGTATATGCATGATGTATGTCATAATAGGGGGGTCTTGATTACTCCATCCATACATGCATCTTTCTTTATTGTGCATATCTCTCTTTTTAGGGGAGGGTTTTTTCCATGATGATTTCCCTCTTTCTCTATTTCAGAGAGATTCCTTTGCACAACATTGTATGTATGTCATTATATTTGTACATGGGTACCTAATATGGTCTAGTAGGCTAGACACATCATACCTTTTGTGAGCTAAAGTGCAATCCCCTAAGTTACACTTAAGGATGACATTAGTATAAATAATTAATTACTATTTACACATTACTTAAGTTTACTTAGATTAATGTATTATCTAGATAGCTAAGAGTATGCATTGTCATATGAGTTGTCCTGTTGACAACATAGGAGTTGGCAACTAATTTAAGCACATGGAGGATAATCCACTTTTGGTGGTTGTGTGCTTAGTTATCATACTTATCACTTTGTTTACTCCTAGTCATTCTAGATGCATTTATAAAAAGGCACTTCTAGGGTGTTTTAACATCAGATTATTCATTATCATATTGTAATTATGATCATAAATCATTTGGTCCCTATTGTGCTAAGTCTTGTGCTTCTTGATCTTGGTGTCATTTTTCCCTAAGGAAAATTCTTACAACCTCCCAGGGAGAGAGTTGGCACAAGCCCACATAGATCAGAGGGAATTAGTTCCAGAACTAATTTAGACTTATGTTCACTAATAGGGAAAGGTTTTTTAATGTTTTTTCCTAGGACACAACCTTTAGATATACTTGTATGATTAGAATTTAGGTTTGGAATTCTAAAGGTGATTTTGCCTATTTTTGGTAGTGAACTAGAACCAATATGCCCAAGTCTTCTATGCTAGATTTCATGAGAATTTGTTATTTCATGATTAAGAGCTTGGTTTTAAATATTACATAGTTTATATAAGGTCCCATCTCTAGTCTTGATAATGATAGCATTTGTAAGACTTAGGCCTGTACAAGACTTTGTCTTCATTGAATGTAACTTGAAAACCTTCATCCGTTAAGCTGGAGATTGAAATTTTCTTTTCTATTCCAAGTACAAATAGAACATCTTTCAATTTTAAGGTAACTCTAGTCTTTAATTGAATAGAGAAGGTCCTAATGCCTCTAAGTCGATGAGTGGAATTATCTCAATAATAACTCCTTCGGATATGTAATTTTTAAGTGTTTCAAATTTGTCCCTGAATCCTCTTATATGTTGGAAAGTGCCACTATCTATTATCCATATACTTTCATTAGAGTTTATCTCACTTGATAAAGTAGAGTAGAAAATTATATTTTCATCTTTCTTACTTTTGGCTAAGGAGGCTAAGATTCTTTTCTTTTTAGTTGCTAAAGAAATATATAAATTTCTCACATTTATAGCATTTAACTTTAGAGAGATTAGTGTTGTTGAACTTATTATATTTTTTCTTATGGTCATGTTTCTTTCCTTTAAAATTCCTTTTCTTTCCTTGATGATTTGGAGCTATGAAAAGGGCTTGATATTCTCCCTCTTGATTTGATACAACACCTCTAGAGATTAATCTTGACTCTTCTGATGTACAATCAATTTTTAGTTGATCAAATGAAGGAATTGAAGGTCTACTTGAATGCTTCCCATGATAGTGGAAATACTCTAAGTGCTAACGTAGAGAGTTCTTGATCTTCGACTTTGCTTCCAATGGAATTTAAGTGATTCTTAATTTTAGAGATCCTTCAAAAATATGATGAGATTAATTTTCCCTTATTCATTTTAGTATTCATCAATTGATTCTTCAATGTGATCAGTCTTCTTGAGTTGTTTATTTCAAATGCATTTTTATTGTAGTGAATACTTCAAAATATTTCTTTAGAATTGAAATGGAGGGAAGAAAGTGATCTTTCATGGAGTCTATTATGATTTTCTTAGCTTTATTTTTTTTCCTTTTCCAAGTGATATTTTTGTTTTAGGTTTAGGAATTGGATTATCAGATTCAATGAATGATTCTAGTTCTAGTTCTTCAAGGATTTTGGTAATCTAAATTTTCCATGAAAATGAATTTACAACACCTACGAGTCTATATTCTAATCTTACATTATTTGACATATTTGCTGCACTTTTGATATAAACTAATATATATACATAGTGAAACATGACTTGATAAAGGCATGACCCTATGTGTTCATGTCCCAACAAGGATGAACCCATTCATAACACCTTTACAAATATTAACAATGTTTAATTTAGACCATGGGTTTAAACCTGATAACAATAAAAAATTGTAAGTGAAGCCACCTAATAATGTAATCAGAGATGGCATTTCAATACCAATTCGTAATGGTCTATATTATTAAGACTGATGGCAAGGAATATACTGTTAGATATAATATTAAGAAGCATCTAAGTGTATATGATTTAACAGATAAAATCAATATTAAAATAGTACACAATATTTTATATATATATATATATATATATATATTGTAGTGAATACTTTAAAATATTTCTTTAGAATTGAAATGGAGGGAAGAATGTGATCTTTTATGGAGTGTATTATGATTTTCTTAGCTTTATTTTTTTTCCTTTTCCAAGTGATATTTTTGTTTCAGGTTCAGGAATTGGATTATCAGATTCAATGAATGATTCTAGTTCTAGTTCTTCAAGGATTTTGGTAATCTAAATTTTCCATGAAAAGGAATTTACAACACCTTCGAGTCTATCTTCTAATCTTACATTATTTGACATATTTGCTGCACTTTTGATAGTCTCTCTACAAAGTAGGCTTTGATACGATGTAAAATGTTAATAGATCATGTTTGGTGTAGACTTATCACAAGTGTTTGATATGTATTTTGAATTGCAATAGATTGATGTCTCCTTTCTCATAAGCTTTCTATGTTCTTGCAATAGTAAAATATTATTATTTGCTGAGATCAGTATGCCAAGTTCATTGATATGATCTGCAAACTCAGATATAAACTAATATATATACATAGTGAAACATGACTTGATAAAGGCATGACCCTATGCGTTCATGTCCCAACAAGGATGAACCCATTCATAACACCTTTAAAAATATTAACAATGTTTAATTTAGAACATGGGTTTAAACTTGATAACAATAAAAAATTGTAAGTGAAGCCACCTGATAATGTAATCAGAGATGGCATTTCAATACCAATTCGTAATGGTCTATATTATTAAGACTGATGACAGGGAATATATTGTTAGATATAATATTAAGAAGCATCTAAGTGTATACAATTTAACAGATAAAATCAATATTAAAATAGTACACAATATTATATATATATATAATGGCAAATGTTTCAATACCCTAACTAATAACCCTCTTAATAGATGCCATTATAATATGATTTATTTGTTATGAGCTTGATCAAATTTCCCTAGATGCATAAGGAGTTCAAACTATGAGCAGTTTATACCAAATACTTGTTGGCTTAAGTCCAACATTACCATTCGTATTAGGAGGTTAATGTATCTAAATGGTTTTGACAAGCTATAAACACTAGTTTTAGGTAAGGGGATTTTTATCACAATAGTAGAATCCATTTGTTTAGAAAAAGTAGCTTTTAAGCAACCTGGTATGTATTTAGTTCTAGAAGTTGATGTTCTAGGCACAGTAAAGCAGATGTAATTATCAGTGTGATATTTGTAATCTTGAAGAGACTGCACTTTCCCAATCAGGAATTCCTACAAAAAATAATGCATACCCAATTGCAATAAACCCATGAAAATAATTTTTATTAAAGCATCTAATTAGATAAATTTATTTTAAATAAGATAAAAAAATGCTCATAATGAAAAATTGAAACAATGAAATATATTAGCACCCACAACTTCAAATTTTTCTACCTCAATAAAATCACTCTGATTGTAAATGCATTTCCACAATCCATCGTGGTAATTTTTGTGCTTCTGAATTTTTGATTGTCTGAATCTTTTTTGAGGTAACATTTTGAGTCACACTTTGTGAAAAATCACTCTTGTTCCAACATGTTTATTGGAAGGTACATCTCATGAAGCAAAGACATTGTGGAATGATGAGAAAATAAGAAAGGTAGATGTCATGAAGATGCATAAATAGAGTTTATGCTTTGTCATTGTAATAGTCAAAGGACTACAACAGTTAGTAAAAGATTTTATTCCATACACCAAACCTAAGAAAAACCAGATAAGATAGTTAAGTGGCTATCATGAAAGTATGTGGTATATTTTTTGATAGTAAAGGCATATTGTGAAAGAGATATAAGTTGTTCATAGAGAGAGAGGTGGTCTCAATTAAGTGAAAGAAAGGACTACAAGATTAGTGTTTAATGCAAATGACAAGTTTGCAAGGAAGATATAGTAGCATCATAATTCCCAATAGGATAGAGATAAGGGAGATTACACAGATCATATGAAGATAATACTGACAAGGGATAGATGGAGAGGTGATGATAGTCCACGTAAGAAAAATAAAACTTTAGCAATAGCAAGCACCAACAATTTCATAAGGTTAGACTAAGGTTTTGACAGGAACATAGTTTCACATTCAAAAGGAGAATGACTCTTATAATGACATTTGAGTGTCCTAGAGAGGTTCATCTACTGTACACTTTTACATTAAGGTATGTTCACTATTAAAGAGTGTAAAGGCATTAGAACAAATGATGAATATTTTGAATACTACATGGTTGAAGCATAAAAGGGTTGTATATACAAAAACTATGGATTGTCATGATAGTATCAAGGACCATTTGGAGTTTAAGCATAATGGAGCATTCACCATTTCAAAAGGAAATATTCACTCAAGTTGTATATACAACAACTATGGATCATAATGATAGTTAGAGTTTAAGCATAATGGAGTGTACACCATTTTAAAAGGAGTTATTCACTCAATTTATAGAAGGGTTTTTTTCAGTCTTAAATGCTCATTCTTTGTTTCCATTAATAAAATCCACTAGTCTATGACCGGGCTCATCATTTTGTTTGTTATAGTAGAACAAAGACCATGCCAATGGTAAGAATTGTTGATTAAAGATCTTATACCTAGAAAGCAAGGTTTGAGAAAAAAACAACACCATCATAAGAGCAGCAAAGGATCAAGTGTTGTTATGGAAGAGAAATTAGACACTTTCATGATCAGATATTCACAACTAATTGTCATTGGTAGATATTCTATTGTGTAGCCAATGTGGTTTGTAAATAGTATGTGGCCAACTTGTAGCTAATGGACCCCTTTGAGAAGGTTCTTTGGAATGGTATATGTACACTATGGGAAATCATTGTAATTATTGAAGCATAATGTAATATCTTTGGCATATGTAAATAATAAAAGGATTATTGTTGTTTTATTCTATTTTCTGTGTGGATTAATCTATTATTTGGCATCATTCCTTGATGAACCTAGAACAAATGTTGAGGAATGAAGACTAATGTCGAATCAGTTAAACAAAAATAATGATAAGCTAAAGAACAAAGATGAAATCCACACAGCTCAAGTGAATTTAATTTTGGCATAGCAAGCCAAGCAAATAGAGAGGTTTAGAAGATTGTAGAGTGCACAAAATCTAATAGTCATGGCAAGACCAAACGCAAAACTACAAAAGTTTTATGGTGCTAGTATAATCGATCAATTCCCACACTATAAAACATGTAAAAAAATTTGGAGGGCGAATGACATAACAAATACAAATGAATGGGTCCAAAAAGTTTTAGGAGAACTAGGAAGAGGGAAGGAAAGTGCCACAGGTGTAGAGGACCCAATCCTGCTAGCCCTCACATCCAAACAGCATCCAGCTATTGCCAAGATGAGGATTTTGGGAAATGTTCTGATAGACACAATTGTTCACCTTCAAAGTCATTGTACAACCTTGAAAGAAATATGTTGGCATAGACCCTCTATTGCAAATAAAAACAAGAGAACTAGTGAATGGAGTGAATGACATTTTTTTGGTAGACAAGCATTGGAGAATACCTCTCAGCAGGATAGTTCCCAAGTGAGATGCCACCAAATGAAAGGCAAAAAGTGATAATCAGGATTCATACCTTTCAATTAATCAATGGGCCTGATCACATCTATAACAATGTGTGTTAGAGGAATAAATACCATGGGTATTAAAGGAAGCACATGAGGGTCTAGAAAGAGGACACATGGGACCTGATACCATGGCACAAAAGATATTGCTAGTAGGACTATGGTGACCAAGTGTACAATGACACATGGGAATGGGTCGTCAGGTGTAACACTTTCCAATGGGTCAAGAAGCCACTAAAGAGAGAGTTCATTTTGCTTAACCCCTCCCATGCATAGGAACTCTTTGAAAGATGGAGATTGGATTTCATCAAACCCCTGAAGGTGAAAAAAACTAGAAAGTGCTAATACATTGTTGTTGCAATGAAGTACCTAACCAAGTGGGTGGAGGCACACACACTACTAGATAAGTCATTCATCAGCATAGCAAGATTTATTTATAAGAAAATCATTACTAGGCATGAGATCCATTGCAGTTGACAAGTGATAGGGTTGGACACTTTGTTAACCATGTTATCTGACTGCTCACTACTAAATTTAATATCTATCATTCATTATCAATCTCATACCACTTGAGAGAAAATAGATAGGCTAAGGCTACAAACAAGATCTTGGTATCAATTATCTACAAGTCTTGTGTTGTTGAAGGTGAAGACTAGAAGGAAAAATTGTGCTCTACCCTTTGGGCATATGGCATAGCGTACAAAGTGACACTAGGACACACCTTTCTAGTTGATGTTTGAATAGGAGGTAGTTGTACGAGTAGAATTCATGATACCAAGCCTGAGGATCACACTAGAAAATAAGTTAGGCGACATGGATAGCGTATGGGAAAGGTTGCATAATCTGAATAAGCTCAGAGGAGAAGCAACTACTGGCACAATGGGCCACAAAGGTAACATAGAATAGACGTAAAGCATGGAATGATAAGCACCTAAAAATCAATAGGTTTCAGTTGGGGTAGTTGGTGTTTAAGGAAGATGGATGAAATGAAATCAAACTAGGAAAGTTTAAGGTCAACTGGGTTGAGCCATACCAGGTCCAAGAGGTAGGTGATAATGGAGCAATAAAATTATGGACTTTGCATGGACAAGAAGTACCTCAAGCAGCCAACAGTTCCAAGGTAAAGAGGTGCCATGCCAGGAAGACTCCCTCGTTTTCATAGAATGACAAAGTCTAGAGGGAGAATTGAGTTGTATTTTTTTTTCAAACGAAAAAATGAAATTAAATTCAAAGTAGAATAATTATACATGGTTTTCCTTGTATTTCAATCCTACATATACATGGGTGATACATGATTATGATTTAAGAAAATCAGTGATATATAAATAGAGACTGTGAACTAGAAACCTATTTTAAGTCTACTTGATTCGGTCTATATTAGACTAGCATCAGTATTTGGCTTTCATGAAAATCATGTTACTTGACTCGCATAGCAAGATGGAATTACAACATGTTCAATGGTATCAGTAGATGGTTTTCATGACTTTCGACTGGAATAAAAAAGTAAGAACTTTCAAATGGCATTTATGAAAGAAAGTATGAACATTGTCTATCATGGTTTGGATCTTACATGACTAGTCAGCTCTTTGCTTGTTACAGCTAGAATATGATCTCCTTCCTTACATGCTCTGAACCCATGGGTAAGGATGGCCATGGAGGTGAGTTGGAAATAGAAACAAATGAATGAGGTTGATGCCACACAAATTCTCTTCCTTGTGTAAACATATGCAGAGAAAGAAGCCACAAATGCAAAGAAGAAAATAGACTATGGAAAATTACGATCATGAGACTCCTTAAAAGGAAATCACTTTGGATCTTCAACAAGCCACAAATGTAGAGAAGAAAATAGACTATGGAAAGATACGATCGTGAGAATCCTTAAAAGAAAATAACTTTGGCTCTTCAGCTACCACCAGTTACAAGAAGCCATTTGAATGCCATTTGAATTGAATAAATGAAAGAAAAGGGAGGGAAAGAAAAATAACAAGTTAAAGAGTTTTTTCATTATTATTTTACTATTATTATGTATCCTTATGTACGTTCATGTGTATATATTGATAAAGTGGCATCATTAGATTACAACTTATAATTTATTAGTGTCACCTTATTTTTACATACATATGTTCATATTTGAGAATCTATAACAATGATTAAATAATAATAGATTTATTGATAATTCTTTAAAGGTATGAATTATTTTTAATTTATATTGTTTATTATATTGTTCTTTTAATAGCTCATGCAGTTCCACAATGCAGTATGTTGTCAAATCCTAGTATCCTTGCCAACGTAGTCTTAGATCAAATCTATCAATTTTGATGACTGGATCATTCAACCATCCCCTTTCGATGTTCTTGTTTAGCAATGTTTTCCCTATCTTTAGTCTTCTTCTACATTCACTCAAACAAATACTCTTGCCAAGACATTAATTCAAGATATATTAATTGTCAATTCAAAACCATTGCTGATCATCTAGTGACTATTAGAGATTTCATCAACATCTAAATAAGTAACTCATTTCACATGATCATGAAAACATCTCATTATTAGTTGATACAACATATATAATTCAACTAACTTACTTCACATGATTAGGAAAGAAATAAATTGATACAACGTCTATAATTAACTAACTCTCTTCACATGATCAAGAAGAAATAAATTGATGCAATGTCTATAATTAACTAACTCACTTGACATGAAAATAATTTGTTAAACCAGTGGCTATGATCAATTTAAAATATAGGGAAAAAATTGGAGATGTAACAATAGATATAAATCAATCTATAAAGAGATTTGGTGTTGTTTCATGTTGGTAGACATGGAAGAGTGAAAGATCTGGTCTTAGATCCCTAGTATGAGGTATGTAGAAGAGTGTTAGAATGAGAACCAATCAAGGTTATAAGATGTTGCTATATGAATGGTGATATGCATATGATTGCATAGGATGTTGATGAATTGCAAAGTATAGATGCTAAAATAGTGAGAGAATTTTTCAATATGTGGAATCAGGTGAGTATTAGGCATTGAGTGGGATACTATGGATATGGAGAGCTTGCAGATATTTACAATTCTCTCTATAGAAATTTTCAAACATCAAATAGTCAAGAGGTAACCATTTCAAAGTGCCTCTTCAAAATATATTAATATTTCACCATTACCAACTCACTTAGAATCAGTAGTGCTTGTGTAAAAATTCCCCAATAGTAATGCACAAACATCCTAAACGTAGCTTTTTAGAATTATAATAAAATTAAGAAAAATAAAATGATACCCTCATGATTAGGTTCTAACAAAATTCTGATTCCTTTAATTCATAGGATATTTACAAAAATGAGGAGATAAAAACTGTGTGTTTAAATGCATTAATACCTTTGTAAGATGAAGAAAAAGTATGTGCATTAGTACATAATCTTGTGATTGTGTCTCAAAAACTGACAGCATATTGAGAGCTAAAGAGACAAGGTTAATTCCTTGTATCATTCCTACATGGGATATCTTAGTTTTGTAGAAAAGAAGTAAAATTCCATCCCAAAGAGCAATCTATCCCTAACTAGAAAATTATAGCATGTGTCCCAATATATTGCAAAAAATGGGGGACTCTGCTTTCCCAATGATATACAAGCACTAGGACACACAATGGAAAGGAAAACACCATATTTTTATGCGAAGCATTCCTTGGAAGACAATTCTAAATTTTCAAATAGATAGGGGATTGTTGCTGGATTGTGTACTAGGATAAGTCACAGGATCAATGTGCAATCCAATGATGATGCTCAAAAAGTGCACAAAAAATATTATGTGGAAGATGTGAATCTGTAAGCAGCTTTAGAGTCCACCAATTGTGAATGATTTCATAGACTTCCCCACCCCCAAAAAACTTGTACTTGTTCACACAAGTTCCTTGGTGCAGGATCATCAAGAGTTCAAGGTACACCAACAAGAGCCTAGAAGATCGAAAATTTGAAGAAAGACCATTTATGGTCATCATGCATTGTAATAAGACTATGAAATTGATTTAGAATGTATCCATGGCCATAAGAGCCATATTTATGTAATTAGGACAATGAGGTGGTAAACTTGTCAAAATGCCTATTGGGATAAATGTAAGGGTTGATAGTTTTTGGTCTAATGTTAGAAGTGTCTTAATATGGTCATTTAAATGTACTAGGTAAATTATGTAATGGAAAGTGCAAGGAAAAATACAAAGTTTGTCGAGTAGACAAATTTTTTATCAACTAGACAACCCAAAAATTAGTAAGTTTTAGACTGTTAAGGAATGGTTGCAGTTAGTTCAATGACAGTTATAACTAGCTGTTGGTTCCCCCAAAAGGAAGTGAGTTTATGAAAATAGTGAAATCTAATACATGTAACACACAAATTTTCATAACCAATCCTAATCTCATAGTATTCTAATTTTATAAGTAACTGATTCCATTTCATATGACAATGATTTCTACCAACTATTTATAACTAAAAGAAACTCTTTCCAATATGTCTTTCATATTCAGCTGATTTCACAAGAAACAAAAGGAAATATTTATTTATTGCTAACAATTTAACTACTTCTAACATGTTCAACTAAAAATTTAGTAACGACTATTTATATCAACTAAAATGCTTATTCAACATAAAAGTAAATGTTTTCTCCATCTAGAAATTAAAATATCTATCTATTCTTCTAAGGGTTAAAAGTAAAAGAAACATAGAGTATTAACAAAAGAGTCTGTTTAACTCATTGTCCATGCCTCAACATTGGTGAGAGGAGAAGCATTAACATAGGCTTAACCTCCCAAGCATGGACCATTACTTATCCCCACTCATCCTAAATTAATAGAACAGCCCTCCCTATCTCGAAATCAGGCTTGGGATGTTCATAAGTCTAGCCATCTAAGTAGTCAAGTGGTTTGAGTGTCCCAATAGTTATTCTCCAAAATAACTGAAGTGTCTAGAAAAACAACAAAGATCATATGTTTGGTACATCTACCTATTTCTACTCAGGCCAAGGGTTTAAAGCTAGCTTCATAATCCCAATCTCCACCACTTGACTTGACAACATATTTTATAACTGGAACATGCATGAGCTATTATAGTTTTTGTATATTATTTATTTATTTTGATTCCATTCTTGCTTCTACAGACTCTCTACACCTCCTCACCTTTTCAAGCTACCATGCTAGTGATTCCTAGGTGCTCGCGAGTTTATATACACTACATTTGCTTTACACCTCTCCAGCTATAATGATATCATTGCCTGGTGAATTCCTTGGTGTTTGATATTAATTTCATCTTTGTATAGTTATAATTGAATGAATTAAATTTAGAGCAAAATTAATTATACATGGTTTTATCCTACATATATATGGGTGATACACAATTATTATTTAAGAACATAAGTGACATATAAAGAGAGACTCTGTGAACTAGAAACCTATTTTAAGTATACCCGATTCAGTTTGTATTAGACTGGCATTAGTATTTGGCTTTCATGCAAATCATGTTACTTGACTGGCGTAGCAATATGGAATTACAACATCTTTGGTGGTATCAATAGATGGTTTTCATGACTTTCGACTGGAATCAGAAAGTAAGAACTTTGGAATGGCATTTATGAAAGAAAGTATGAACATAGTCTAACATGGTTTAGATCTTATGTGACCCACAGTTGGCTCTTTGCTTTTTGCAGTTGGAATATGATCTCCTCCCTTACGTGCTCTAAACCCACTGGTAAGGATGGCCATGGAAGTGAGTTGGAAATAGAAACAAATGAATGAGGTCGGTGCCACACAGATTCTCTTCCTTGTGTAAAAAAATGCAGAGAAAGAAGCCACGAACACAGAGAAGAAAATAGACTATGGCAAGATACAATCATGAGACTCTTTTAAAGGAAATAGCTTTGGCTCTTCAACTATCATCAGTTACAAGAAGCCATTGGAATTCCATTCAAATCAAATAAATGGAAGAAGAGGGAGGGAAAGAAAAATAAGAAGTTAAAAGAGTTTTTTGCAAGAAAGAGTGGGGAAAAATTTGCTGAGCATGTTATATTAATCCCTAGTTTAGTAACCTTTAGAGAAAAATGCGCTTCCAAATAATATAGATTGACGAAGCATCCTTCAACATAAAAAAAATTACTGCTATCTTTTTTCCATACATCTAAATAAATTCAAAAGCCTAGTTATTAGTTGCTTGATAGCTACTTAAAATGAAGAGGCGTGCTAGCACAAGAAATTTTAATTGCTACACTTTCTTTGGCCAGCACAAAAAGTACCCACTGAATATGCTAATCATCATAATATTGGGTTGAGAAAGCCTTCTCAATCCTTCGTACACTTTTCCTCACAGGGTTGGAACTCTTTAGACTTTGAATCTGGGCAATCTTGAGCAAAACTAGTGGTTTGGAAGACTGAATCTCGGCTTGGTTCGGTCCTTTGTGGGTAACTAGGGTAAGACTATTGAAGTTTTGAATATGCAATTCACATATATAAAGAATTTTGAAAGCCCTTCTATAATCATGTTGCAATGCATCAAGAAAACATAAAACATGCACAACAAAAAATAAAATTAATGGAATATTGGTATATAGCCAAGCATTTCCTTCTAAATTATTTCAGTTAGTAATTAACTTTATGGGACATTCAAATTATGTTAAAAATTAGTTAGCAAGTTGTAGGAACATTTTCTTTCATAAATTTAAGAACTAAAATATAATTTATGAAGGAGAATTTATGTGCATACATAAATGCATATAAAGCACTAGTGATATCGCATAGTTAAAAAATGAAATGTGAAATACATAAATGCATATAAAGCACCAGTAAGATCACATAGTTAGAAAATAAAATATGAAATATTGATTCCAAATACCTCAAATCAAAAAAATGATAATTGTGACACACATGCAAAGAAGCTATATTCTTTTGCAGAAGTCTTATTTACTTTCTTCTGCAGAATCATGGTAGTGTTGCATATGCTGCAAAGGTTGGAAAACAAAATTGAGGCAAACAGATTATGCAAATAAAGAGTAATTAGGGTAAATATAATTAACATGTAAAAGTACAGACAAACATGCATTTCTTTTTGACAATGCCACGTGCCCCTTCTATTTCCATGCATACTTATACCTATATGTAATGGCCACATGCATGCAAACCGTGGAAGCAAAATCATCAAACATATGTAAAATGAAAACCTTATTACGAGGTACTGGTAGACATGTGCCTTGAAACTCCAATAACTTCTTACAACTTTATTTTCATCTAATTTTTTCAAGGAGAAAATAAAATTACTACTAAGAAAATGTGAGAGATCCAATAGAAAATTATGAATTAAAATTTAGAAATTAGTTTTAATAGAAAATATCGCTTCAACTATAATATAAATGAGATTGTTCAAAAATATGCACAAGTTCCCAAATAACTAATAATACTAAATAGGAAATTGAAAACAATAATCCCACCCATTACATGGAAAAGATTAATAATTACAAATAGCCAATAATATAATAAATTCTAAAAATAAGAAACTTTTCCAACCACTGAGATTACCATCACTTTGTTGATTCTCTTACTTCAAGTTCTTTATTGAAGTATATCAGTAGTTATATTGCTCAATGCATGCCATAAGATTCATTGTCCTTTATTGGGGATTTTTCATAAAGATTTCAAGAATAGAACGTAATATCACTATTTTTTGTAATGGATGCTAAGAAAAGATGAGGATGCAATATAACAACATAGGCACACCTCTACACTTATGAATTTTGTTCTTAAACTTAGCCTTTCCAAAAAACTGGCAAATATAATTGATAGAATCTTATTCCTGCATGATGTTGTTCACATAGAGAGGGACATAGAAGAGTTCAAATATGTATATAAGGAGTCCCAAACATCTATATTTTGCTCCAATTTCATTTGTTCTAAGATTGACATAAAAAGGCCAATCGAGAAATATTTTGCGAAGGTGCTGCCGAATGTGAGAGAGTATGGCAAGATGTAGTGAAATGCAGTGCCAAATTTCAAGATAATGAGAAAAATAAAGATACATGCAAATGATTTGAGAAGGTATGAATATCTTAACAACTATTTATAATGAGGAAGGTCCAGTAATTTACATTTAGATCATTGTTATGGAGACACAAAGTATTGACGAGGTTATTACCTTCAGAATGTCAAAATGAGAAATGACTCTAGCTAAATCAATGAACACAATCTGATAGTAAAGCAATGATAAACTTCATCAAGGGAAGTGTGAGAATAGATGAATATATTTAACACTAAGATTTTTGAACCAGATCATAGCTTTCTCTTTTCTGATAAGCAAAAAAGTGTGTTCACCTTCTCAAGTCTAAGGTGGATGACGAATGTGATCTTTCAACCCTATGCATTGTCCACATTACGTACTAATACTCTCCTATTTAAAAATCACAGGTATACTCAATCAGCTAGCTATGGAATGGGATATGCAATTCAATCTACTTGCTCAATAGCATACGCATTTGGGTCTGGCTCTCAATCTAGAATTGTTGCTTTGATAGTTTACCTCCATTGCCATCCAAGGTTGCATCTCTTCCCTGTAGAATAATTATTGAAAGACCCTAAAACCCAAGGATGGTACATGCAAGGAAATTACATTCTCTTTCATAAAAAAATTGAGAGTTTAGTGGCATTGCACCTAACGAACAAACTTTCAATCACCTCCATGCTGCCTACCGTAGAGCTCTACAACCTATTTCTTGACATCTTTACACAAAACCATCAAGTACACCATGCCATTCTAGCTGACATTTGCACTACCAAAGAGAGAGACCTTGCATGCAATTTGTACTACCATAGTATACTCACCTTCAAGGGTTTCCTCACATGCGAAGCTCACCACATGGCACATTACCTCTAGTGTCAAGGTCGATTCTCCAAAGTAGGGTTTCTCAAGTGTTTGCAATGGACCTACATCCTACCACTAAGGATTGGCGAGGGCATGGTCTTCCACCATGGGACCAGAGTTTTTATTAGCTACACTATCATTATTGGTGATGCTTGGTGATACCAGCAACCATGGAATCAGCAAACATCCCAAAATTGGGAAGGTGGTTTTGATCAAGGTGAGGGCTTGTCTTATGAACAATGTAAGAATTGAAGAAGGGTCTAAGTTTGGAGTTGAGGCTGTCATGCTCATTGATGTCCCGTGCAAGACTACTATTTTTTGGAACCCATCCAAATTAATTGGGAAAAAGCATATCCTACCCTATTAAATCCTATAAGATGATGGAGCATATGTCTTTTGTGATGAGGCAAGGAGGTTCGATATAGAAATGCAGTGCCAAATTTCAAGATAATGAGAAAAATAAAGATACATGCAAATGATTTGAGAAGGTATGAATATCTTAACAACTATTTATAATGAGGAAGGTCCAGTAATTTACATTTAGATCATTGTTATGGAGACACAAAGTATTGACGAGGTTATTACCTTCAGAATGTCAAAATGAGAAATGACTCTAGCTAAATCAATGAACACAATCTGATAGTAAAGCAATGATAAACTTCATCAAGGGAAGTGTGAGAATAGATGAATATATTTAACACTAAGATTTTTGAACCAGATCATAGCTTTCTCTTTTCTGATAAGCAAAAAAGTGTGTTCACCTTCTCAAGTCTAAGGTGGATGACGAATGTGATCTTTCAACCCTATGCATTGTCCACATTACGTACTAATACTCTCCTATTTAAAAATCACAGGTATACTCAATCAGCTAGCTATGGAATGGGATATGCAATTCAATCTACTTGCTCAATAGCATACGCATTTGGGTCTGGCTCTCAATCTAGAATTGTTGCTTTGATAGTTTACCTCCATTGCCATCCAAGGTTGCATCTCTTCCCTGTAGAATAATTATTGAAAGACCCTAAAACCCAAGGATGGTACATGCAAGGAAATTACATTCTCTTTCATAAAAAAATTGAGAGTTTAGTGGCATTGCACCTAACGAACAAACTTTCAATCACCTCCATGCTGCCTACCGTAGAGCTCTACAACCTATTTCTTGACATCTTTACACAAAACCATCAAGTACACCATGCCATTCTAGCTGACATTTGCACTACCAAAGAGAGAGACCTTGCATGCAATTTGTACTACCATAGTATACTCACCTTCAAGGGTTTCCTCACATGCGAAGCTCACCACATGGCACATTACCTCTAGTGTCAAGGTCGATTCTCCAAAGTAGGGTTTCTCAAGTGTTTGCAATGGACCTACATCCTACCACTAAGGATTGGCGAGGGCATGGTCTTCCACCATGGGACTAGAGTTTTTATTAGCTACACTATCATTATTGGTGATGCTTGGTGATACCAGCAACCATGGAATCAGCAAACATCCCAAAATTGGGAAGGTGGTTTTGATCAAGGTGAGGGCTTGTCTTATGAACAATGTAAGAATTGAAGAAGGGTCTAAGTTTGGAGTTGAGGCTGTCATGCTCATTGATGTCCCGTGCAAGACTACTATTTTTTGGAACCCATCCAAATTAATTGGGAAAAAGCATATCCTACCCTATTAAATCCTATAAGATGATGGAGCATATGTCTTTTGTCATGGAATGATCAGACTCTATCATTTGATATTATTTTCAGAAGCTCATCTTTCATCTATGTCTTTTTCAAAACCTCAATTGTACTTTATATTTCAAGTATGTAGATCATGTAAGGTGTAAAACCATTCTAAATAGCTTTGAGTGCATACACAGTCTTGTAAACCCAAAGAAATAATTGATGTAGTCAGAGCATTTGTCATAGTTTATACCATATGAAAGAAACTAATGTCTATTTTGATGTATGCATTAGAATCATCTAATTAGATGCTAGAGCCAAAAATCAAAATTGGGTATTTGTCTCAATTCTGTTTATTATAAAACATGGATGCTATAAAGGATAGTAAACCAAAATTTGTCTAGAATAGAAGAAATCTAAGAAGAGTTCCAAAACTAGACAACTCTATGCCAGACTCAAAATATAAATTTACCACTATATAATCAAAGGGAAAAAGATTCTATGCCAGATAACTTTACCAGAAAATCCCAACAATGAATCAAGTTGAAAGTCAAGGGATGTTTTATTACAGACAATGTGAGGACCAAACCCTCAAAAGTATGATATAAATAAAGATGACATAATGAATTCCTTGCTCGTTATAATTATGGGTCTCTCATGAAGTTTATCTAATGTAATGGGAAATTGTCATAATACAATTGTTTTCCATCTGGTTCACTGCATTCTTTCTAACACAAGATTTGCAACTTTATCCAAAGCTTCAACCCAAATGAGGGAAATAGATGATGAGGACATAGTGCAATCTACAACTAAACTGAAAAACCTATAGAGAATGTTAGCCTTTAAGAATGTGATATTTAAATACCTGATGATTCTATAAGTAGAAGGTAGTACAGAGCAAGAGAATAGATTGCTAATGGCTAGACCAAATAGGAAACCACTTATGTCAACATTAGAGAAAATAACTATGATTCAAGAAAATAAGACAAGATTATCAATCACAAATGTACATTCACTAATAGAATTGAATAGTTCAATATAACCCACTTTAAAAAATCAAAAGCTAAGAAACACCCACCTATAGAAATCAATGGCTTAGGGACCCCAAAATTCACTTTCTAAGGTTGAAGTACACCCATTTATAGAAATTAATCTCTCAAGAATTCCTTCTTGTAGAAATATAATTGCATAACCACTTGCAGCATTCTAACAATAAACTTCGAATATGCTACCTCATAAAATTTAGAGGACTATACATACCCACTGATATAAAAAAATTTAAATCTGTAGGGACAGACAAATGATAGAAATTGATGGCTGATGCACACCCACTTACAGAATTAAAATGATCACCACAACCACTTGTTGAATTCAAGGTTTAAAAGATGTCGTGATTGGGTGAACCCACTTATTGAGTTCAAAGATCTAGATGAGCTCATTTATCATACAAGAAGGATAGGAATCATTAAGCCAAAGAAAATTTTACATTATACTGCTCTATGTTACAAAAATCCATCCAAAAAAAATGAAAATAAAAAGTGTAGTGGTGATAACAACGACTCTCTTCTTCCTTATGATGTCTACACTCAGTTAAGGCCTATTTATTTTGAGAGTCTGAAAGATTAAAGGAAAAAAAATCAGTGAGGGTGAGCCTATTGATGATAAAATGATCTAATTTTTCATCTAATCAAGTACCTATTGCCGGTCCAATTAAAAGACATGGACACTATTATGTCCCCTATGGACTATGTCGATATTGCTGCCTTCTAGCATTGTTGATGATTTGCATTGTGCTGAAGACCAGTTGCCCACAATTTCAGAGCCTTGGGATTCTCCATCATCCTCATTTTAACATATCAATTATTCTTCAGAGCAAGGGAAGTGGTAGATGTGGGAGACACCACAACTTGGTCAGTTCAAAATTGGCTCTCGTCAATCTTTGGAGTGGGAAAAATATGTGATGAGACCTTTCCAATCTCAATTTAAATCAAAATATCACATTGCTTTTATTTTCTCTTAACAACTGACCCTTGAAATCACTAACCAAGGTGTAGATCCAGTATCAAGTAGTAGTAACTTGTGGTCGAACGTACCAATGTTTGGATCAGTTGTGAATAGCTTGGAAGGTCACAACCGACATCAATAACCTACCATCCATGCAAATAGCATTATTCAAGGGCCAACAGGATTGACCATTTGATTCTTCAATTCTACAAATGGTCAACAATGTTTCGTCCAAGTAGGATTTATTTGTGCATTTTTATTATTTTTGAGTGCAACTTGAGTAGATATTTTTCAAATAAAAAGATAGTATATGATGGTTGAAGTAATTAGTAAAATACTAATCTGTTGGATTTCAAATATACTAAGATTTTTCACCGATACAAACTTCCACCCCATATTATTGACTACTACTTTAGAGGGTCCCTTCATCAGTCCTGACTAATATACAAAGAAAAGGTATATCAGCCTAGTGTAACATGCACAGTAGGTGTAGAAAGGTTTCTAACAATACTAATATTTTATGATATCATGTGTTCTATCAGTTTTAACTAGAAACTATAAACATATTATAGAAATAATTGTCAATCTCCATTAATTACTGGACTCGAAGTATATATTTTTTATTCCTCAAAGCCTCTAGTGTTGAGAGCCAACAAACATGCCAGCTGAATGTCTGTAATTCTCCATCTCCTTCATCTTCCCTACCATCGCATTGCAACTAGCAATACTTATCTAGCACTGTGCATTTTTGTCATTGAAACCTACTGTAAAAATAAAGCTCATGATGAAATAAAGTGAGGCCTATTGATTTGGAGAGTTCAAAAGACAAAAGGAAAAAGTTTTAAAATGATGCAAAGAGTCTGAAGCAGGCAATCTATAAATCTATACACATAAACATATACTTAAGTTTTTCATAGAAGATGGACCAACTAAACATAACACTAGGCCACCACAAATGACTTGTCAAGCTTCTTGTCAAATCTAGGTGACCCTTATTTGATTTCACTATTTATTTTGATTGAACAAACATTGTCTATTTCCTGCTCCAATTGGGAAACCATTGGTTGTATTTCCCCAATTACCTGAACCGAAAAATCTATAAGGCTCTGAGCTCAATTGCATGGTACTATAACCTAGAAGTGAAACAATCTCATTATGTTGAGCACAATGTTCAAAATGCCAGTCAAACTCTACATGTTTTCTTGTAAGGAAAAACTCCCCCAAAATGAAAATTAAACAAAACCCTGATATATGCAAACTAGATGGAGTGTGGCAGATCTTGGATTCCCCAAGATTAATTAAGCCACAGCAACCACACTGAATCCCCAACCTGAAATACCCAAATTCATAAAATGATGGGATACAACATGCACTCAGCTCAAATCTTGAGATTGAAAAAGGTTTGAGAAGACCCAATGCCTAGAGGGGTGAGAAGATCATTAAACAATAAGCAGATCTTGGCTAAATTTGAATCCACAAGCTAACAACTCAAATGTAATAAACTACTTATAAAGACGTAGAATTTTTTTTTTCACTTCCCGTCTTCTATATTTGAAATCTTGTATCCTACATATTTGACCATGAAACAAATCTACTATAACTGACTGTTTAGTACAGTGACCCAGATCTCAACACAAACGTTTAAGTAAAAATATAGAGTTTACATAAACCTGGTAAGGAAAATGAACATCAAACCTTGGAAGCAGTAGGGTAGAAGCGACAGGGATTGGCATGAGCATCGATATTTAAATATTTAAGACAAAATATTAATTTAAAAATGCCTTTATTTACTCTTTTACGTAGCAGTGTCGGGTGCGATATCGCTATTAGATATAGCGATCAAGTTCATCGCTATACGGAGAAGACGTGTTTTGGATATGGCGATGAGCGATGAAAGAAGATGTATCGCGTCAAGTGATGAGAAATGCTTTTATCGCTATAGGTTTTGGCGATGAAGGATTGAGAGATGAGAACCACTCATTGTTATAGTAATAGCGATAATTTTTCCGCTGATCGTAGAAAGGATTTATGTGTTATAGCGAATAGCGATAAGATCAAATGTTCGCTGTTTGTTGCAGTGATAAAAGAGCGTGGTGTTCAAAAGAGTATCGCTATAGTATATAGCGATGGACCAGTTATTTGGATTATAAAGCTTTTTTGAAGATTCAATAATTACTAGCTTGAAGGCACTGACGGCTGCGTTTGCAAAAATACTCTGCAGTTTGCGAATTTTGGCAGATCCTCTGCATATGCCAACTTTGGAATGCATATGCGTGTCAGCGAGTTCAGTTCCTCTGTTTCTGCGATTGTGAATGATCAATTTTTTTTAATCCTCAGGCTTCCCATATTCTCTATTGAGCATTCGCTTTGCTTCTTCTCTACTCTCAAGTCTTATCCGGTATTGACGGACTCATTTCCTCCAAACTGCCCATTTTCTAATATTGGTTAGATCCCAGATTGATTTATGGTCCATTTTTGGCCTCAATTCTTCTTTGATTGTGGCACAATATAAAAGTAAACGGTAAGTTTTTCGCTGCCCATCTTCTCAAGCAAGCTCCTCATAGTTGTATTGGGAGATTGCGCTCGGCGGTTTGGCAGATTGTGCTCTGCAATTAGTTGAGTGTGATCTTTGCTCTGCGCTTAACTGATTGCTCTTGCTCGCTGCCGGCAAGGTGGCAAAGGAAAAGTTTGGGGTCGACGGCGGTGGACATCTTGATGTCCGCGCACATTCAACTGGTGATGGAGGCTGCTCTTCTCCCAGGACCCCAGGTGATGCTTTTACTTCCAAGCAGCTTCTCGTACCTCCTCCTTTAGCTACTGCTTCTGCCAGCATTAATGGTACTGCTAGCAATTCTTTCAAACCTAGATCTTTCTCAGAGGCGGTTTCCAATTCAGCAGGTGGTATTCATGAACATGCGAGGTTTGTTGTTGCTGGCCTTGACAACTATGAGGTCACCAAGGACGGTAAGAGCCCTCTAGCTTCTTCTGCTCATTTTTCTCTAATTCCTAATTATGAGATGGTTGCTGAAATTATTAAAGAAAAAGGTAGGCTTAAAGACACTGCTATCTGTTTTTGCTGTCATTGAAATTGAAAAATGTCCTCCACACAAGTTTATGGATGTTTGGTTTCATAATTTCTAGAATATCAAACTAGAGTTTCCAATAACTTTTTATAGACAAATTCAAAGGGGACTTTTTGTTATCTTTTTTGCTAACCATGATGCCCAAGAAGAGGTTTTGAAAAAGCAATATTGGATGGTTGGGTCGACATCCTTATGAGCATTGGCTTGGACCCCTGAGGCCATCCATGAGGAAGTTTTGGCCCTCTTGGCACCTAGGTGGATTTTTGTTAAAAACTTACTACCATTTCTTTGGCATTTTGTGCCATAGCTGTTAGAAAATTTTGGATAAATTATCAGGATGGATGAAACTGTTAGATTAGTCCCACATATGGATGCTAGGGTTCTTATATCACTCTTTCCTAACAAAGAAATTCCTAGAAGCTCCTTACATATGGCTGCCCTTTAGCTCCTGCTCTTTTTGTTATTCTTGTTGAAGCTTTATACTATATCCTTAGAGATGATACTCTATCCTTGGAGGTTAGGGGGATTTACCTTCCTAACAATGAAGAGCTTATAAATAGTCACTTTGCTGATGACTCTACTATCTTCTTTGAGCTTACTGACAATAACATTAAAAATTTGCAAATTAAGTTGGACTTATTTTGTACCATCTCAGGTGCTAAAATCTCCCAGGCTAAGTCTATTTACTCGGGTTGGACTGATCAACATCCTAATTGGTTCTTCGAGCACAAGTTTCAATGGGGAGGCCCAAAAAATATAGTCAAGTATATTTGTATCCCCTATTCTATTGATCCTTCTCTCAAGGACGTGGGCTTGGGTTAAGGCCAAGATTGAGAATAGACTTAATAAATGGTATAACAGATCTTTATCTTTGGCCAGGAGATTTTAAGTTTGTCAAAAGCTTTTATCTTCCTACAATATTTATTATTCCTCTACTTGGATGTTCAATAGCTACCAAATTCTTGAGATTCAAAAGGCCATCAAGCATTTTCTCTGGTTTGATGGAAAGGGCAATAGAAAGTATCTTGCTATTAAATGGGACTGGTGCCATATTGATAAGTCCTTGGGGGGGTTGGGGTTAAAAGATCTCAAGCTGCAAGGTATAGCTCTTTCTGCCAAATGGAATTTTCAATCTATAGAGGGTGATAGTCCTTGGAAAGTTCTTGTTAGACGCAACATTGAGAGAGGTTTTCCTAAGCATGCTAGATTTTTGAAAAATCTCCCTTTATGTGACCTTATTGTTGGTAAGCTTCCGGTTGTGGTCCAAGGGTCACCTATTTTTAGATCCATCTAGCGAGCTTGAGAGCATGTTCGAGAATTTATCACCTATAGGGATTTTTATAATGATTATCAACTTCATGCAGAAAGATCCATTTGGTGGAATCTAAGCCTGAATAACAAGCCCCTTGCCCTCTACCAGGGGTGTTCTACCAAGTCCTTGGCGAAAGCTAGTATTTCTCAATTTGCTGATATCTTTGAACATGATTCTCTTATCCCTTGGGAAGATCTCAAGATTAGATTTAATTTACGTCAGTCTTAGAAGAAAACCTATAATTTAATTTCTCAAGCTTCCAGGGATATTCCTTATCTTTGCCATGTGGACTCTTTTAGATACACTAAAAGCAAGTGGCTTGACGAAGTTGTTCTAGATAAGCTTAAAGCTAAGAATATTTATTAGGTTATTTCTCATAATGTAGATATTCTTGCCCATGTCAATAAACTCTGGTATTGTTCTTTTGATATTAAAGTTTGGAATAAGTTGCTGAATTCTATTTGGAAAGGTCCGTGTGAGCCTAAAATTCAATGTTTTAAATGGTTGTTGTTAATTGATAGACTTCCTATTAGAAGAGATTATCAACATTATGATATTTGTAGTATTTGTAAGTTACCTGAAACTAGTAGACATATCTCATTTGATTGCCTTTTTGCTAAGGAAATTTGGAATTTATTTGATATTTACTTTTGCATTAGTGTGAGCATCATTGAAATTGTTACTGGTCATATTAATGGGATTAGTAAGGGTGCTAATTTCTTCTAGAATATGTTGTCCTCTAACATTCTTTAGCAGATTTGGAAATGTAGGAATGTGAAAAAGTACCAAGGTAAGCCAAGGGTTCTTACTGATTTTTTTTGAAAACTCACTCATTTTAAAATCTTCTTGCAGGTGCAAAACACCATGGTGATTGAAAAGGACAAATTAAGTAGATTTATTAAAGATGGATAGGTTTCTTGCTCTATTCATGATCTTAAGTATGGCAATCAGTGGCGAACAACTACGGATAATCTGCGAATGTTTGAGAACACGTGTTGGAAGCTGATCTAAGTTATTAAGAGGAACCATAATGCTAGGAAGGGGGATATCTTTATGTTGTCCTAGATTCAGGAATGAAATACTATTTTTTGGATAGAAGGCCCACTCCGTTGGACCACTTGGGTTGATATATACTGAGATTTCTTGTTCTAGCCTTGTGTTGTTGAATTTTTGTTGTTCTTTGATGTTCTCTAGCTGATCTTTTGCTACTATGACTATGGTTTGAGGCTTTGCGTCTTTTGTAGTGCTTGAAGTTCTGTGTATCATTTTTTTTCTTTTTATCTCTCTATATCTAATAGAAAAAAAAATTATTACTAGCTTACACTCTTTTATTTGTAAAATTATATTGAATTCAAATTTCTTAGGATTCTATTTTAATTTTAAAAATGGAGAGTTCAAAAGATCTAAATAAGGGGGGCAAAACAACTAACCCATGAGCAAAAGAAATGACATAGTTACATAGTATGATGCAAGACTAAACATAAAGATACAACAAGACAAAGAAATAGCTAATGTAAGATATCATTGTGGTTCTCAATCTAAGTAGTCCACCCATGAGACCCTTCCATCTAGACCACCTTCTTTCCCTCCAAGGTCTAGGCATACATATCTAGCATATCAAAACTAGGAGCATTTTTATGTCTTAGGATATTATTCAATAAAATTAGATTTGAATGAAGGAGGAAACTCTTGGTCTTCTTCTATATAAGAAAAGGATAGGAAATTATATCTTTGCTTTTTAATAGATTTTTTATTTTGTTTTACCCTTTCTTTCCCCTTCTTATAGTTTTCTTTCATAGGAAATAATATCTTTCTATTGAATACTTAGTGAATTGAAAGAAAAAATTATATCACTTAAGATACTATCTTTTTGAATTTTTTGTGCTTTCTTTGAACAATTAATATATACTTATATGACATATACTTTTCATAAAGGGGTTGAAAGTTGTGATTTTTATTGACACTTTAAATATTGTATTTAATATTTCTTATCATAGCTAATTAATGTATACTCTTACTTTCATATTTGAATAGTCACACGTAGTTGTACTATCATTTTGTTGATTGTATCAATAAAAGTGAAGGAAATAGTGGTACATATTGGATTCATCCATAATCATAAAATAAGATTTGAAGATAGGATATATATTTTTATGCTTTGTCTTTTATTTTTTATAAGGATATTAAAATATGATAAGACTATAAGCATTTTAGCATGTAATTTGGGGTTCAATTTTTTTTCGTAGCTCAAATTATTAATTCAAGTTGTGTTGCGAGTGCTTGGGTTGAGATGGTGTGTACCTTGCAATCCTATATGTTTTGTGTGTCTCTAATTCTATTGGAAAAATAGGCTTTGATGCTTAAGGAATAAATAAAAAATTAAAAAATGTACTCAATATTCCATAATAATCTTAATGTAATTATTATTATATTCATTCATAAAGGATGTGCAGTTGGCAGTATTGATAGTGGAGCATTGCATGTTATTTTTATGGGACATCTATATGAATGCAGTGACATTTTTTATACCTACCTTGATATGTCAATTATGGTGGAGGTACAAGTCAAATATGTTAATTATTATTTATACAAAGGTTATTTCTCCTATTCATGAAATAGTTTTTTTTGCGACTTAAGAATTGATATTTTTCAAGTCAAATTACTTATTTATTTAGATGAAAAATAAATTGTGACAATTTTTATCACAAATGTCTATGCAAATGTAGGTGGGTGGTAGTAGATAATAAAAATGGTCTGGAAATTGGACAACCCACAATACTGGGTACCACTTTTATGGCACGAAGAAAATCACAAAACAATGTAAATTTTCAAATGTCCATTTTCCATATGTTCGCATGAACATATTATTATGGTGATTTGGATTTTTAAACTCCTATTTTTCTATTTTTCCATTTCACTTTACGGTGGTGTAAAATTTGATTTAGACGTTGGAGCAAACACCCCTGATTAGTAAGCAAGTTGCTTCACTTTGTGCCATTCTCCTCTAGATTTTGCTTGTTGTTTTATTTTGTGTATGTTTATATGTTATTATTTGAATGTTTTTTTTTATGTTTTCAAAGAATATTTCATGTTAATTTTATATTTTTGTTGTTTATTTATGTTTTTTGAATTTGCTAGTTATATATGAGTGTTATTAGAAAATACATTAGAAATTATTAAAAAATATTAGTGTAGAATATTAGAAAATAATTAATTTAGTGTTCAATTAGATAAATATTAGAAAAATATTAGTATAACATTAGGAAAGAAATTTATAAAAACAGAAAAAAAAAATTAGAAAAAACATTATATTTATATTAGAAAAACATTACAAAATATTACAAAAAATAAAATAAAATATCTAACATAGAATATTAGAAAATATTTCTATAAACATTACTCTAGAAAATATTAGAATTTTTTTTTCAATATATTAGAAAAATAATATGAATTATTAAAAAAGTAATAGTGTAGAGTATTAGAAAATATTTTTAAAATTAGTATAACATTAGGAAACAAACTTATAAAAGTATAAGTTTTATTTTAAAAAATTAGGAAAAACATTACATTTAATTATTTGAAAACGTTAGAAAATATATTTTAAAAATTTAGTCTAGAAAATATTAGAAAAGTATGAGAAAATATTAGAAAAAAATTAGAAATTTTGTTAAAAAATATTGGAAAAAAATATTAGAAAATATTAAAAAAAACAATAGTGTAGAATGTTATAAAAACATTACTTGAAACATTAAAAAACATTAATCTACAATATTAGAACAATAAATTAGTATTTGACATTAGAAAATATTACTCTACTATAGCATTAAAGAAAATAAGTTAGTATAACATTAAAAAATGTTAGAATTTTAAACATTATAATTTATATTTTGAAAAAAATAAATATTACAAAATATTAGAAAAAACATTGTAAATATTAGAAATTTTTTAAAAAAACATTAATTAGTCTAGAAAATTAGAAAATATTAGAACTCTATCCAGATCCAACCCTAACCCTAACTCAAACTCTAATCTAACCGTATAACTCAAGCTCAAACCCTTACTTCTAACGCTAACTCAAGTTCTCTATCCCTAATCTAACTCTAATTTGAAAACACTAACCTAGGTAATCTAACCTAGAGTTTCGTACTGAAACTGTAATATAACTATAGAATTGTAACCCTAATCTAACTAGATAACCATAACCTAACCCTAACTAGATAACCCTAACCTAACCCTAGCTGTAATTGAAACCCTAATCTAACCCTATAACTCAAACAATCCTAGTTTAAGCCTAACTCATTTACTCAAACCCTAATTTAATGCTAACCCTAATTAAAGTTACCCTAATCTAACCCTAGAACCAAAATTGTAATCTAACTGTAATCTAACTTTAACTTGAAAACTCTAACTTTTCATGGAATATAATCCTAATCAAAACTCTAATCTAACCATGTAACCCTAGAATTCAAACCCTAATCTAACCCTAACTCAAACTCAAACCCTAATCTAAACAAAACCCTAATCTAACCATAAGCCTAGAAATCAAACCCTAACCGAACCTTAACCAAACCCTAATCTAATCCTAACAAAATACTCAAACCCTAATCTAATCCTAACTAAAAACTCAAGTTACCCTAATCTAACTCAAACCCTATTCTAAATTGAAAATCATAATCAAACCCTAGAATATAACTCAAACATAGGTAATTTCTAATATTAACTGAAAAAACAAACCCTAATCTCAATGTAACCCTAGAAATCAAACCCTAGCCAAACCCAGAATCTAACTCAATCCCTAATCTAAATCAAACCTTGATAAAACCATAATCTAATTCAAACCCTAATCTAATCATAACCCTAATCTAACTCGAACTCTAATTTGTAATCCTAACTAAAAACTCAAGGTAGAGGTAGTCCAAATGAAACCCTAATCTAATTGTAATCTAAATCAAACCCTAATTTCTAACCCTAACTCAAACCCAAACCCTAATCTAATCCTTATTGAAAACTCAAACTATTATCTAACTCAAACCCTAATCTATATAAACCTAGCAAACCCTCATCTAATAATAACCCCAGAAATCAAACCCTAAGGAAATCCTAACTCAAACCTTAATCTAATCCTAACTAAAAACTTAAACCCTAATCATATCCTAATCTAAATTGAAAACCATAATCAAACCCTAATCCTAGCAAAACTCAAACCTTAATCTAATCCTAACGAAACTTAAACTGTAATCTAACTCAAACCCTAATCGTGAACCCTAATCTAACTCAAAACCTAATCTAATTGTAACCCTTGAAATTAAACCCTAGCTAAACCTACAATCTAACTCAAAGCCTAATCTAAATCAAACTCTAATCTAAATGAAACCCTAATCAAACCATAATCTAACTCAAACCCTAGTCTAATCGTAACCCTAAAAATCAAACCCTAACCAAACCTTAGTCAAACCCTAACTCAAACCTAGGTAATCAAACCCTAATACAACTCAAGTTACCCTAACTCAAACCCTAGTCTAATTCTTGAACTGAAAACTCAAACCCTAACTCTTGCACACACTAATCAAGCCAGGTAATCTAACTCAAACCATTTTTCTAATCCTAACTGAAAACTCAAACCTTGACTTACTCTAACTCTCATGTGTACATGATATATATTTATATGTAGATCTAGATGATGTATAATTATGTATTTTTAAAAATAAAAATTTGTATACTAGACTACATGTATATATATATATATATCTATATATATATAAAATTAGCTCCATCATTATAGATATGACTTCACATGATCAAGCTACTTGTCATCTTTAGGGTGATGAGGCTTATATTGTGACTCCTCCTAATGTAGCTCTTATTGTGGCTCCTATTGCAGTTCCTATTGTGGCTCCTATTGTGGTTCCTATTGCAGCTCGTGGCACAATTCGTGGTGTTGCTCATGGTGGCAATCATAGTGGGGCTCATCGTGGGGCTCGTATTGCAACTCCTATTGTGGTTCTTGGCATGGCTCCTAGTGTGGCTCTTGGTGCGGCTCCTATTGGAGGTCCTAGTCCGGCTCGACATATTGATATCAATGCATTATTTGCATTTGCAGAGTAGGAGGTTAGTAGATTAGAGCATTCTATATTGTCCTCTGATGGTGGTTTATATAGAGACATATGTGTAACCATATGTAGGAGTTTACAAGATCTCACTCCTAGATTTAGAGCTCATCATTCATTTACCCCTAATGTATTAGCTACCATGTCTACGGAGCTTAGAGTTGAGGTTTTAGGAGATGCATATTGTGATGATGTCAAGAGGGTGGCCCCCAAAGACATCATTAAATGAGATTTATTTCCATCATATAAGGGTACAGAGGGTAGCGTGAGAGGCTATCAAGTGACATGGTGCAAAAATGCTTTTATTTCCAATATGATCTATCCTCAATTTTTAGCCACACATAGTCATTATCTTAATAATGATCAGATACCTCTTTATTTTCCATAGTAATTGTATGATGAGTTTGGCATGGGTCTCAACATCAACTAATTAGATATTCTAGATCATGAGCAGTATCGTAGTGCATAGCATCTACCACCTCTAGACATGAGATAGCTTTTTGGACAGAAACATCCTCTAGTGACTCTAGCACTAGCACCTATCACAAGTAGTGTTGTCATTGTTACCGAGAGTGAAGCAATTGACAGTATTGGACACATTGCATCTATGACTTCTAGTATCACATTTGACTCTCTTGGTCTCTATATTCACACTTGACAAAGTCATCTAGGTCAACTATCCTTAGATGCATTGAGTAGCACTTCAGGCACCTCCCTTGATGAGGCATATAGAGTTGCTAGACTACTAGTACGAGGTGATGTTCATTCTCTTTCTAGAGAACACACACATATGGATTTAGCATTGTATTTTTTGAAGGATCTATTGTAGAGTATCAATTATAATTTTGATAGATAATGGATACCTATTCACTTGGTGATGGATTTCATTAGACACCATCGAAGCCCCATAGTTCCACAGTCATAGACCACGAAAATGACAATCAACACATAGCATAGCGTATAACATTCTATACTAGTCTCATGACACTCTATAGATGACTTAGGCATATGAGTTGGATATGTTATGATCATAGTTGAGGGCATTGATGATTTTAGTGAGCAGTTACAAGGGCTATCTAAGATTGAAGCTTGTCCAAGCATGGGATTTTCATCATATGTGGACATGTTATTCTGACCTGACATTGATTCTACACCATTACCTAGCCAGTCACACATGTCACTTCACTCACCATTACTAGTAGTTGAAGATTGTGGCACTGAGGGCGGTTTAGTAGGTGTTGGAGTTTCAAGAGATGATGCTAGTGTGTTCTAGAGGTGCATCAATAGATGATACAATGGAGTCTGATGATCATCCTCCACCTCCTAAGACCCAGTCTATATATATATCTATACCTATATATCTATATATATATATATGTGATATTTAAATTTAAATATATATGAAATTTAAAACTTTAAGTTCAAATACATATTTTAAAGTAATAATAAATTGTGTAGGCATAGGTCATCAGGGACATGATTACATCTAGTATTGGGTCAAGGCATGTACATCAGAGAGAGGATTCTACTGAGACACCCATTCATGCTCAGATACAAGTTTTAAATAGTTTGTAAAGTTATTCATGTTTCAAACTATATGTACTCATATTCATGTGCACATACACATATACATATACATATACATATACATATACATATACATATACATATACATATACATATGCATATACATACATACATACATACATACATACATAAATACATACATACATATATATATATATATATATATATATATATATATATATATATATATATATATATATATATATATATATATATATATATATATATATATATATATGTATGTATGTATGTATGTATGTATGTATGTATGTATGTATATTTGTTTCTAAAGATAGTTCTAACGTATATATTTATAGGGCATGATTGTTGCACCTTAGCCATAGGATGTATAAGACACTAGATCAAAGGGTCATTCTATTCATATGCATCTTGAGGTGTCACTCCAGTAGTAATAGATTTATATATATATTGATGCATTTATATAAATTACAAACTTTGTATATTATTGAGACTTATGTATACATGTGTATTTCAGTACTTCGATGACATGTACATTTCACTACTTCTTTGACTATTTAGTACTTCAGTAGTTAGATAGCATGTATTTGACTTTTTATATTTTACTAGCATACATGTTTATTCAATACTTATAGTTTTCATATGTATGCATCTCAGGAGAGATATTTTTTGGCATTTAGTCAAGTTTGTTATTAGTGACAACACTTATTTAGATTCTATATGGTTACCAAGATGAAGGAAAAATCTACAGTGTTTTCCATATGTACTTCAGTAGCCACCAAGCACTATAGTTCATACCAAGAATTCTAGTGGTTAGCAAGTGAATTCAAATAGTGTGAATTCTATCAGTTCAACTTAAGCAATTCAGTGGTTGCCAAGCTTTGTAGTTCCTATCGAGTTAGCTACACATGTCAAGTGAAGCCAATTTTAACCAAGTTGTATGGAGAATAGTGTTTACCGAGTGTAGTCATGGTAAACATGTAATGTAGTATATACCAAGTTACATAGTATCTACTAAGTCACCAATGTATACCGAGTTTGAGACTACATTGAAGTGATTAGTATGGATTGAGCTTCTACTTCTACCAAGTGCATGATGATATTGAGTAATGATAGTAGACACCGTGTATCAGAAGCTCACAAAGTCAGTCTTTAGAACCTAAGTATCTACATTTGGGCTGACTTTTTAATGTTGGTGTTAACTTATATGATGGTTGAATTTGTAAATTTTTGAATTGGATTGGCATATATTTAACATATTGCATCATTTCAATAATAATAATGATGATAGTGTAATGATGTGAGTGGAATGTAAGCATGCGAATTTGAATCAGTAGCAAAGCAATTATATTGTAAGCCCATATTAGGAGTGGTAGAGTTATATCTATCACATGAAGGTGATCAGTACTTCAGGGAATCTTTATCAGCAATTCAATTGTACGTAAGAGATCTACTATTTCATCCTAATAAGTGAACCAACTCTAAATCCTTTCACAAGGTAGACTTAATAGTGTTTTCTCAAATCCTTTTACTGAGTGCACACTTCATTGTATGCTTGTAAAACCTCTAAAAAGGTGGACCTAGTAGTCCCAATTGCTCCTAATAGGGAAAATCATCAAAACAGATCAATATAAGCCTTAACTAGCCAACTTTATGTTATAGTATTGAAGTATTGTGGCTATCATCCCCACCCCAATTTTACTTTCTATTTGGAAGGTTTCTAGGTCACCAAAATTATTGTGTTCATGTGTTATGAATGTATTTTAGTTTCTCATGCATGCAGTCGATCAAATCTATTAATGGTAATTGGATTATTACAATTAAGGTCTGAATTTGTTAAAACTTTTTGAGGTTACTGATTCACCCATCCCCTCTCAGTAACCTAGCTACTCTTGAATATTTTCAACAATTAGTATTAGAGAATTCTGTGTCTTAGGATAAATTTTGATAGCTTGAGCAAAGATCAAGGATATTGGAGATATTTAGACTTGAGAAAGCCATTGACATTGAAAAGATAGATCTAGAGATAGCCATAGCTCAACTCAAGAAAGAAAAGGAGCATCTATCCCAGTCTCTAAAAAGAAGGAAGGAACATGCAAATTAGATGGATGATCATCAGTACATTGAAGATAGATTGAATATTTTCTCCCTTCAAGTAGTTCAAATGAAGAAAATGATGCAATCAAAGAACTTCTAGATAAGAATAGTTCCTTGCAAGAAGAAGTAAGGAAATTGAAAAGAGAGCAAGAAATTCAATCAATAAGATTATGTGAAATCTTGGAATAGAGAAATAAGGCAAAAGAAGAATTGGATGGAAGGAACAATGAAATTCAAAACCAATCCCTTTAGTAAGAAGACCTTATTGATCAACTCTCTAATGCAAATGAAGAAATCATGAGCCTCAGGTTTGAAAATGAAAGGATAAGGAATTATCTAAACTCTAAAAGACAAATCAATGAAAGGTTAAGGAATGATGTGAACTCTGAAAGGCAAATCAATGAAAGAATGAGAAATGATCTGTATTCTGAAAAGCAACTCAATGAGAAAATAATGAAATACCAAGAATACATGGATCAATTGAATCAATAGAATGAGCAAAATATTTATAGGAAAAAAGGTAAAGCAAGAATTGGATACAAAGAAGAAGGCGAGTCCTCCAAAAAAGGTTCACAAAAGAATAAAAAACCCACTTGCAACCACTGTGGTAAGATAGGTCATACATCAAACAAATGTTGGAGTAATGGTGAAGCTAAATTTAATGGAAAATGCTACAACTACAATTAGCATGGTTATAGGGCTAATGAATGCAAAGAGAAACAAAAATTTGAGGGCAAGTGTCACAAATGCAAGAAACAAGGTCACAAGGCATCTGAATGCAGATCTAAGTCATTCAATCCAGTAGAGAAAATTTTGAAGGTAATATTCAGTTGGGACTGCAACACTTGGTTTAGATGTCATTACTATGGAGAATATGGACATATTGGCATGAATTGTGTTAAACATCACATGAGAAGAAATGATGCCACCATAAGATGTTACACATGTACTGAACTTGGTCATATAACTATGGATTGCATGAATATGGGTAGAATTGAAGATGAAAAGAAAGAAAAAGCATATAACATTAGGAAGTAGATGAGGCATCAATGGATTCCTAAATCTATCGAGCATGTTAGTTCAAGCGATGATAGTCATGTCACTCAAGAAGTGGGTGACTCCCCCATTTCTAATTAAGTTCTTAAGGGAAAATTGGAATTGCATTATCAAAGTCACATCTTAACAATTCCAATTGAAAAGAAGTAAAGATCCAAATTGGTATTCATGATACAAAAGGATCATCAATGAGGTTGGTAATAGTTATCACCAAGTTGACTTCTCTACCGAGCAAGATTGGCTTACATACTCTACCAAGCAAAGTCAGGAGTTGCATAGTTATGTTTGGTTGCCAAACTTGTTACAAAGCTTTCACCAAACAATTTGACCCAATAGTAGATGATAGGCTATCATACACTAGGTCATGAAAACTACCATCCTACCGAGCATTAATGGCAAAGATTTATCAAAAGGGAAGGAAATTGACTTCATTTTCATCGAGAATTCAAGCATTATTGTGAACAAAGCAACTTGTAGAGCATCCAAGCAATTTTGAGTAGAATTTGTAGTAAAGCTTTTCAAATATTTTGTTAGCTTACTGAGTCATCATGGCATCCAGTAGTAGCAGCAAGGTGAAGAAAGGTTATGAGATGTTGGTGCGAGGCATTGAATGGAAAGCCCTTGACTTCAAACTAGTGCCAGCCATAGCTAAAACCCTCGACCTGAATGGAGCATAGTCTCTGATCACACCAAAGTTATTGCTCATAAATGATATTCACATCATTTAAAATGTGCAATTTAGGAGATAGTAACCATGGAAATGGATGATGCCCTAGGGGAACTACGTGTAAACAAAGTTCTTAAGCCTGAGCACAAACATTTGGAAGAGAAGGGTTTGACTCATATTCCTCACCTGCCTTGGAGCTTCCAAATTAAATGGATTAGGTATATCCTAAGTTGAGTTCATAATGGTCAATTGTGGCTTGAGCAACCAATTTTGATCAAAAAGAAAATGATTAATCGTATCACTGGCCTCCCAATGCTCACTAAAGCTAAAACCACTAAAATGCTAGGTCAAGCTGAGATAGAAAAGAAAAACCTAGCTGAGTAGGATGGTACAGGAATGAAGATCACTAGTGTGACTGACGCAAAACTAAAATTTGGCATTTATGTTAGAGCATACAAGATCTATAGTTCTAGCCAATTGAATAGTGTGTGATGTGAGGTAGCTGACCTAGCCTACAAGGTTGTAAAGAATAATTTGTCATTTCATTTAGTAGATTTGTTATTGAAGCAGTTGAATAAAAAAATGGAAAGCATTAGAACCTCCAAGAATAACCCATGTAAATTTGGTTCATTATTGACATGTTTATTTTTCTATGTACAAAAGTTTTTCCTTTCTAAAAGAATGGTTGTATGGAGAAATAAAGTGCCAATTTTGTATCAGATAGATGAGTATATTTTAGAAATGGGTGAGAATTTTGTTAGCATTATGGATAACTATTTTGGAGCCTTCAAAGAAAAGATGAATAATAGATTTTAGAGACCAAGGAAACTGGAAGAAGAATATAAGAATGATGTTTTCTTTATGGTAGACATTAGTAGAGTCTACATCCAGGCAGTAAGGCCTAGAGTTGTGCAGGTAAAACCTCTTCCATATGATGTTAACATTGATGAGACCAAGGACATCATTGAATCCCTAGTGAATGAGCCAGTAGATCTAAAGGCACCTTACTTTGGAACTTATGAAGAGGCAAAGAAAAGAATTGAACTTGAGATCAAGCTTCCAGAGGCAGTAAACAAAGGCAAGAGGAGGATAGCAAAATTGAAAACATCAAGCACTTGTCTTATGTTGATCAAAGTTAAAGGAGAAGATGTGGAAGAAGCAGAATAAGAAGAGTCATAGAAGGAAGAAGAGCCAACAAAGAAGAAAGATAAGGTGGTTATCACCAAGCCACCAAATCCATCCACTGTTGTGTTTACAAGGAGATCAAGGAAGAAATTAGACAAGGAGGGTAGTGATGTGATCTTTAATTGACCTCTTCCTACATTTCAAAAAAGGCTCAAGGTGTTGGTGTGTATAATTTTAAAGCACTCAAGTATGAAACAAGAGCTCTAATAGAGCAAAAGGTGGTAGAAGATATGGTCATGGACAAGATGGGAAAATGGAAATACTCTCTAGACCATATGGCATCACAGGTCCCTGCAATTTTTCTAGATAAGATCAAGGTTAGATGGGAGAACACCCAGTATACTATCAAACACATATTTACATAGACATTAATAAATTTGGTACCCACCTTGACTGATATAGAGGTAAATAAAGCATTAAAAGACAATGAGAACAAAATGACTCTGAAGTTTAATACTTGTCTAGTTTTGAAGAAAGATATAGAGTATGTAGTGAAGAATGCTACCAACACATGGAGGAATGTGTTCCATCTTCCAAAACTAAGTGAGTATCCTATCGATATTAAAGATGATGACGATGAAAGTGACAAAGATGAAGACAATGAAGAAGACTCCACCCAATTTGTCATGGTTGACTATCAGGATTATTAGGAGTTGAAGGAGAATGATGAAGAAGAAAAAGAGGAAGAAGCTACAGAGAAAGCCAAGGAAGATGAAGATGAGACCGACTTAGTGAATATTGTTATGGCTATCATTGCCTCACTTCCTCACTCTCTAGCAAAACTTGCTACATCATCAAGCTTGGAGATAGCTTCAACAGGTTTGATTGTGACAATCATTGATAAATAAAATGTCCAATCACTCTTTGCCACCTCTTAACTCAATAGATCATTGATAGAAGTGTCTAACACTTCATCTACAAAGCTAAAACATCCTTGAATCACTAAGTCAGCATCTACAATAGTTGATACAATAAGTTCTACAATTTTGGCAAATACTTTTGTCAGTACTTTAGTTTTGGATAGTTCAGTAAATACATAAGTTTTGGATTCAATTAGTACTCTAGTCATTATTCCATTATTAGGAATTGCACAAATTTCCACTACAAGTCCTACTATTTCCACTATTGTTTATATTTCAATTTCTAAAGCGTTAAGTACAAGGACAGTTGAACTGAAAGTTCAACCGAGTACAAGATTTTTGAGTAGAGGAAAGGAAATAAAGGATGACATAGATTTGGATGAGGAGATATAAATTCCCCAATGGGATATTCATAATCTATCTCTAGAACAAATGCATGAATTTGGTGAAATACTCCAAAAGAAGGCTAAGAAACAATAACTTAGAGAAGAGAGAGATAGAGAATATAAGATCATTGATGATGCTAAGAGCATTTTGATTGAAGCTATAGGTATTGAAGTAGATACTTCTCAACACATTTTGTTATAGTTAGAAGAGGAAGTTAATAAGTTTAATGAGGATTCCATTGGCCAAGAGAAATTGATTGAGAAACTAGAGAAGAAGTTTGATAATAAGGTGCTTGAGCACATTGCTCAACATATAGCTATTCAATAGGTAGAACTTTCTTCAATTTTGTCAAATCTTGAAACTTCTTGCACAAATATAACATCACTTTTTGCAAAGTTGTGTGATGTTATCGAGTTTACTAAGGAAATAAAGAGAAAATTGAATAAGATTGATGAAGATTTGATAGCTAGTGCAAAGAAGTTGCAACTTGATTCCAATTCAAGCTCTACACATCACATGAAGATCAGATTCTTATCAGATATGCAAGTAGAGTTGTTGAGAGAGAAAGCAAGGATCCATTCCACACTCATTGATATTCAAAACATGATCCTACCTATCATGCACTCAATGCAGAAGCACATTGTCTATTCAAAAACATTGATCCATGACAAAAATTTCTCAATTGCAGATGACATGATCCAACTCTCTATAGAGGTGCAAGTTACTCTACAAATGTACAAAGTTTTGCAAGACAACTGGGACAAGATCTTAGCACTAATTCTTAAGGTACATTCTGAATTTCTCTCACATTTTGGTGTCTCTATGTAAATAAGTGAATAAATCATTGACATTATTGTCAAAAATGGGGAGAGACACTTGTATATGTCAAGGGGAGAGACATTGTATATGTAAGGGAGAGAAAGTGTATATAGGGAGGGACATTTTATATACTATACTTGTTATGATATGTATATTGCATGGGGGAGAATCATGCAAAGGAGACAAATGTTTATAGCAAAGTTATAAAGACAAATTTTGAAAAATCTCAAAATCAGTATGTCATATCGAACTAAGTATCACAATGTGTTGTACATAAGTTTTGGATGATAAGTGTTTTTGCCACTAATGCCAAAGGGGGAGATTGTTGACATTCAATCAAGTTTGTTATTAGTGACAACACTTATTTAGATTTTGTATGGCTACCAAGCTCAAGGAACAATCTACAGTGTTTTCCATGTACTTCAGTAGCCACTGAGCACTACAGTTCATATCGAGCATTCCAGTGGTTACCAAGTGAATTCAGATAGTGTGAACTCTAACAATTCAACCTAAGCAATTTAGTGGTTACCAAGCTTTATAGTTCCTACCGAGTTAGCAACACATGTCAAACAAAGCTAGTGTTAACTGAGCTATATGGAGAATCGCATTTATTGAGTGGTAAATAGGTAGTGTAGTTTATACTGAGTTACATGGTATCTACTATGTCACTAGTATAATGAGTTCGAGATTATATTGAAGTGATTAGTATGGATTGAGATTCTACTTCTACTAAGTGCATGAAGATGCCAAGTAATGACAGTGGATGTCATCTATCAGAAATTCACCAAGTCAGTCTTTAGAACATGAGTATCTACATTTGGGTCGACTTTGTAAAGTTGGTGTTAACTTGTATGATGGTTGACTTTGTAAATTTGTGAATTGGATTGATATGTATATTAAATATTATATCATTTCAATAATAATAATGATGATAGTGTAATTATGTGAATGAAATGTAAGCATAGGGATATGAATCAACAATATAGAAAGTATATTATAAGGCCATATCAAGAGCAGGAGAGTTATATCTATCACATGAAGGTGATAAGTACTTCAAGGAATCTCTATCAACAATTTAGTTGTAAGTAAGAGATCTACTGCTTCATCCTAATAGGTGAACCAACTCTAAATCCTTTCACAAGGTAGACTTAACAATCTTTTCTCAAATCGCTTTACCTAGTGCATACTTCATTATATGTTTGCAAAACCTCTAACAAGGTGGACCTGGCAGTCCTAATTGCTCCTAATAGGGCAGATCATCAGAAGTGATCAATGTAAGCCTTAACTGGCCAACTTTATGCTACAGTATTGAAGTTTTGTGGGTATCATCCCCACCCCAATTTTACTTACCAAAATTATTATGTTCATGTGTTATGAATGTGTTTCAGTTTCTCATGCATGTAGTATATCAAATTTATTAATGGTAATTGAATTATTGCAATTGAGGTCTAAATTTGTTAAAAGATTTTGAGGTTACTAATTCACTCCTCCCCTCTCAATAACCTAGCTAATCTTGAATATTTCCAACAATATTAGATATATCTATAAGTTTATTCTTGAGATGTACATGTATGTGTATGTGTATGTTTATATTTTTTTATTCTAGTAGAACATTCTTCATGAATTAGATTATAGATTTTAAACTTTAGATTTTTTTGTGATCATTATAAAATAATCAAATTAACTTCTCTTAATGCCTACTTCAAAAGTTAAATATGAAGAAGTTCGAAGTTGACCTATGAACGTAATTTATAATTTTGAAAAATACTAATATAGGGTCATTGAATTGAATTAATATATAGGTGCTTAAAACTACTAAATTAACCCAAATGATTTAGATTGCAAATTTAAAACATTATATTTATTTGTAATCACTATAAAATAATCAATTAGTAGGACTAAAGATACATATTTGTTAAATCAATTAGTAGGGCGAAAGATAAATTTTTATTTTAAACTAACATTAATATATATATTTTTAATAAACTAATGATAACTAAGAGCATGATCCTATACAATCAAAAACACATAATGAGATAAAATTCAATAGTTTGAAAAGAAGTTGATAAAAGAGTTCTAACATATTATATTATCTAAGTTGATACATATCTATCTAATGATTGTGTAAGTTCCAATTAATTTGTATTGCCTATTTAGATCAAGTTGTTATTATTAAATTCATCCATGGTAATTAATATTATTAAAATGTATACATTTAAAAACACATTAATAAACTAATAAACAAAGAGTATGGTCATAAAATAAACTAACATTAATATATAGTTTTTAATAAACTAATGATAACTAAGAGTATGATCCTACAATAAACTAACTTTAATGTATAGTTTTTTAGTAAACTAATGATAACTAAGAATATGATCCTACAATTAAAAACACATAATGAGATGAAATTCAATAGTTTGAAAAGAAGTTGATAATAGAATCCTAACATATTAAATTATCTATTTAATGATTGTGTAAGTTCTAACTAATTTGTATTTCCTATTTAGACCAAGTTGTTATTATTAAATTCATCCATGGTAATTAATATTATTAAAATATATACATTTAAAAACACATTAATAAACTAATAAACTAAGTGTATGATCTACAATAAACTAACATTAATATACACTAACATTAATATATAGTTTAAATTAATAAACTAATGATAACATAATCTTTGTTTTAGGATGTTACTTATTATTATTATTATGACACATTTATAAATTCCAATTATTCATTAGTTCCATATGTTAATGAATCCTAAGATGGTAATTTCATCTCATTGTGTGTTTTTAATTCCAATTAATATATTGCACGACACCTAAACTAATAAAATACCATACTAAAGTCTAAAGATTATGTTTAATAAACTAATGATAACATAATCTCATTATTATGGTAATTTCATCTCATTATATATCAAGGTAAACAACTTTATATTAATTCAAATTATTATAAATTAATCTTAAGAAGAAGTAGTATTTATCTAGTTACTTGATAATATTATTAAATTAATATAACATTCATCCCTTCTAATTGTCTACATTTAAAGGTCCTGAAATTTGATATATCAAGGCAAATAGTTGTTTAAACTAATTCAAATTATCATAAAATAAATATTAAATCTAGAACCTTTAAGATAGTAAATTATTAAATTAATATAACATTCATCGGGCTTATAATAGTCTACATTTAGAGGTCTTAAAATTTGATTAAAATTAAATTATCTATAATCTTAAAGGTCAGTTCAACCATGATGTACACTTATAACATGTAATATCTTCTCAAGATCTTCACTATCTAGTCTCCATTTACGATGTACACACGTAGATTTGACTAGATGTAGACAAAGTCCAGTAGCAATGACTAGTGGTTGTATCGTAAAACTTCATTGTCAAGTTGATAATCAACAAAGTGTATTCTATGTTGGACTATTTTGACTTGATTCAAATATGTTCCCTCTATCACAATAGAAATTGCACCAAAAAATTAAATATTTTAAAATTTGATAGATATAAAGTTACCTAGATATATATAAATTCATATATGTAGGTGGATATGTATTTATAATACCTATGGAGAACAACATTTCATCACTTTCTTCAATATCATATAACTTTTTCCTCTCTATAGTACATCACAATAAATAATAATTGACACCTTCATGATTTTTTTTAGGCTTAGCAATCAATGTAAAGACATCTCCTATCGAACAAATATATGTACATGTGTATAGTACATAAGACAATTCATTGAGAATTAAATAACAAGTTGAGATTAATTTTTATGATACTTACCAACTTTTATCAATCAAGAGATATGATTATAATCATAAGAAATCAATGGAATATCATCAAAATTTTCATCATCTTTATCAAATGTATTGGTAAGATCAAGTGGTACTAGAATCCATGCACCTATATATCTACATGTTTGATTGATGCATTCTTGATAGCCTTCATCAATGAAACTATCACAAAAACATGAGTATTATCTTGTCTCCAATGTCCAAATGCAATTACCTTTACTCATGACTGAATGTAAGGAACATGTCTTTTCTATCCTCTTGCAATGATGCATGTTTTTTCTATTAACACCTAAAAGTTCATTACATTGAATATATAGAAAAAATAAATTTAAACTTCAATCAACTGAAAGATAAAACTTAAAAATGAAATTTTAAAACTTAAAATTGCATAAAATTTAAACAAATGTACACATCCATACCTATTATCTGCCAAAAGACTCTATATGGTACATGTTGACTCAATGTTGATGGTGTCTTGACCTCGCCTGATGCAAAATGTGTCTTACACCATTCAACAACATCATGTGCATCATTTATATGAACTCCCTAATAATTCATTTGATACTTTTGCAAAACACATTTGATGCAAGCTCTAGCATGATCATGTTCACCTTTTCCACGCCCACTCTTGTAGAAATTCCCTATGTGTTTTATATTATCATCATGATGATATCTACATAATACATAAAATGGTCTAGATGATTTGAATTGTGCAACACATCCATTAGACCAAACATAATGTTTATCAACATTTATGTCTCTTTCTTTCAAATAAGAAAATAATATATTGAAGTAATTTTCTACATAGTGAATGTCGTTTTCTTTATCATCACTTATATAATAGTGATATTTATTTTAATAATTCATGCTTCAACTGTACTCTGAGCACCATCCAAATCTAACTTTCTATAAAAAACATGTACCATAATAGTGACCTTCTTAGAAAAGAAATAATTTGATTGAATTATTTTATGATGAACAAAGAAATATTTCTCTCCAAAATCAACAACTGATACAATCATTCCAAGCAAGAAATTATCTCTTAAAGTTTGAAACTATTCTGCTTGCCACTTTGCAAACAATGTGTGACACATATAAGGTTGAATAAAATTCTTAAATCTATCCATAAATATTACAAATAGGTAACTCATCTTCCTTATATTCCAACTTTTTTGTCTCTTTCCCCAACTTTGTTTCAATCTTCACATACTTGTAACTTTTGCAATTTTATTTTTCATTACATCAACATTTTTAGTTTCCAAAGAAAATAGAGCCAATTCACCACATGTTTCACATAATCCTTTGACACAATTTATTTTACTAGCTGGATGATCTATTTTTCACATAGAATAGATGATATAAATTCACTTCTCCTACTAGGAGGAGTAGCATGAAGACCATATGTGGCTTCTACAAACTTTTGAAATGTCCCATAGTGGAGATCAAACTCAATATGATGATGACAACATGTTTCAAACACTTTGTTTGACGTCACAAAGTATGGCTTCAATTTTTCAAATAATGTTTGCCCAATTTTTACATTAGGATGTTCACTAAAAAATGGCACATATAACTCATGTTGTGTTGTGTCCAACCATTATTTTGAATGATGTTCATATTGACTAGATGTTATGCTAGATAACATCTCTACTATTTGATGAAGGCCAAGTGTTATCAATCCAAAATGATATGACTAAATTTTTTAATCCCTTATCAATTCTATCAGAACAAGGTGCTCTACACATGATTGCCCAATTTCCTACCATATTATTGTCATCCAAAATTAATCTTCTCTTAACATATTCTCTCATTGCTTTCCTACTAAAACCAATTTTAGACAAAATTGAATATATTTGTCTATTTCTATTTTGGGACATATTCTTATTTACAATACACATCAACATCACTTTTCTTTTCATGTACTTATCTTTAGTTAGAGACTACTTTCCTATGTTTCTCAAACCTTGCATAACATTTTCAATCAAATCAGTTTACATGTTAGAAAATATTTTATTCTTTGATGTTGTGTCTACACCTAACAATTTCAATGCCTCTTGCAAATTCTTTTGTCTAAGAAAAAGTGAAAGCGATTGAGCTTGTTCTTCAAGTGTTTCAACATTATCAAATTTGTCATTATTTCTATTGTCTTCTTATTCATTGACCTTTTCTTAGACAAACTTGAGGGTTGAACAATAGTTGCAAATGTTCTCAATTTATCCATATCCATTTTAAGCAAATGATCTAAAGTTTTATGAGAAATTCCATTCTTTAGAAATTGGACAATATTTATGAGTTCTTCTATACCATTTCTTGCACTTGATCCTGACCCTTCTCTAAATTTTGTTATTGAAATTTCTACAGGGACCAATCTTGAGCCTTCTCCAACATTCATTGTTTGAGATTCTACAGGGAAAGATTTTGATTCTTCTCTGACTTTTGTTATTTGAACCTCTATAGGGATTGATCTTGAACCTTCTTCAACATTCATTATTTGAGATTCTATAGGAGTGTTCGTGAACCTTCTCCCATATGCACTTCTTCTACTTCTATTGAGCCTCCTTCAAAAAAAAAATTCTCGTTCACCTTGTTGATTGTCTACAAAAAATTTATAAATAAATCAAATTAGATATAAAAAACAATATTGATACATAATTAAATTCAAGACCATAAAAACTATATATATATATATATATATAAAATTACAAGTCTCGTTTAATTCAATGATAATATGCTAAAGTTTTCTAAAGATTTCTTGGATTTTTGTTTTGTCTTCCTTTCTTGTTTACCATAAAAAAATCATAAAAATAAAAAAACTTAACCTTGTCTTAATAATATCGTAGTAACTTTATAAAATATTCTTAGTAACTATCGATTGTCAACTTCACTGTCAAACTTTTTTCATCACTGCAGGTGATGACAACATTTTTTTTGGTATGCTCGTGTGAACACAATTTTTTTTACATGTTCAAGTGAATGCATTAAATTAAATTTTTAGTGGTTGGATTAATTATGCTTGAATGTTCAGCCAAACATAACACGTAATATATGTTTGTGAAAACACATAAATTTATAAAATTTTGGTGTTCCTTACTTTAAAAAAAATTGAAATTGGTTGATTTAACCCCCAAAATTGAGATTGAATTATCTCCTACTATAAAATAAAAAATTTCCAATTCAGTATGCTCGAAGAAATCTTTCCAACGACTGTGATTGTAATGCATATTATATTCACTAAGACTTTCAAATATGAGTTTAACTCATTATAGGTTCATTAATGATTCAACATCAACTGAGTTCAACACTTTGAGAAAATTAGTAAATTGGGTCAAATTTTTTTTTAAATACCTAGGAAATAGGTTGTTGAGATACCTTTCTATTAAGAAAAGAAAATTATATTTATGATAAATTGAGTTCAAGTTATCTATGTCAAAATGAATGTATGTCTGAATTACACTCGATGTCACTTCAAAACTTCATAAACTATACAATATTCAACCAAATTGAATTAAATCAAATGCATCCTCTAGATATTGATGTTACAAATCCAACACCAAAATAATTACCTCATTATCATTTCTAGAAAAAAAGTTATGTTTGTCAAGTAGACTGTCACTCTTTAAAAATATTATTTTTTCATATGTACCACTTTTCAGAGGAGAAGAAAATTTTGACATAAATATATTTTTTTAAAATTGAAAAATATGGTTACAAATTAGGAACAAAGTACTAGAAATCACTAGTTTATGTCATCTTTAAATTGTTTCTATTGTCTTCTTATTCATTAACCTTTTCTTAGACAAACTTGAGGGTTGAACAATAGTTGGAAATGTTCTCAATTTATCCATATCCATTTTAAGCAAATGATCTAAAGTTTTATGAGAAATTTCATTCTTTAGAAATTGGACAATATTTATGAGTTCTTCTATACCAGTTCTTGCACTTGATCCTGACCCTTCTCTAAATTTTGTTATTGAAATTTCCACAGGGACCAATCTTGAGCCTTCTCCAACATTCATTGTTTGAGATTCTACAGGGAAAGATTTTGATTCTTCTCTGACTTTTGTTATTTGAACCTCTATAGGGAGTGATCTTGAACCTTTTTCAACATTCATTATGTGAGATTCTATAGGAGTGTTCGTGAACCTTCTCCCATATGCACTTCTTCTACTTCTATTGAGCCTCCTTCAAAAAAAAATTCGTGTTCACCTTGTTGATTGTCTACAACAAATTTATAAATAAATCAAATTAGATATATATATATATATATATATATATATATATATATATATATATATATATATATATATATATATATAATTACAGATCTCGTTTAATTCAATGATAATATGCTAAAGCTTTCTGAAGATTTCTTGGATTTTTGTTTGGTCTTCCTTTCTTGTTTACCATAAAAAAATCATAAAAATAAAAAAACTTACCCTTGTCTTAATAATATCGTAGTAACTTTATAAAATGTTCTCAGTAACTATCAATTGTAAGCTTCACTGTCAAACTTTTGTCATCACTGCAAGTGATGACAACATTTTTTTTTGTATGCTCATGTGAACACAATTTTTTTTACATGTTCAACTGAATGCATTAAATTAAATTTTTAGTGGTCGGATTAATTATGCTTGAATGTTCAGCCGAACATAACACACAATATATGTTTGTGCAACCAAACAAATTTATAAAATTTTGGTGTTCATTACTTTAAAAAAAATTGAAATTGGTTGTTTTAACCCCCAAAATTGAGATTGAATTATCTCCTACTATAAAATAAAAAATTTCCAATTCAGTATGCTCGAAGAAATCTTTCCAACGACTGTGATTGTAATGCATATTATATTCACTAAGACTTTCAAATATGAGTTTAACTCATTATAGGTTCATTAATGATTCAATATCAACTAAGTTCAACACTTCGACAAAATTAGTAAATTCGGTCAATTTTTTTTTTTAAATACCTAGGAAATAGGTTGTTGAGATACCTTTCTATTAAGAAAAGAAAATTATATTTATGATAAATTGAGTTCAAGTTTGTTGGAAATATTCAAGATATGACAAGTTACTGAGAGGGGAGGGGTGAATCAGTAACTTTTAAAATTTCAAACAATAAAATTGCATACTGATATATTCACCATTCATCCAATTAACCTACTGTAAGCATGAAACAAAATCATTTGCAACACTTGAACACACAGATTTGGTGACCCGGAAACCTTCCAAATAGAAAGTAAAATTGGGGTGGGGATGAAACCCACAAAGCTTCGTTACTGCAGTATGAAGTTGGCCGGTTAAGGCTTACAATGACCACTTCTGGTGATCTGCCCTATTGGGAGCACAAAGGATTGCTAGATCCACCTTGTTAGAGGATTTACAAACATACAATAAAGTATGCACTCTGTTAGGAGATTTACAAAAGACTATTAAGTCTACCTTGTTAAAGGATTTACAAAAACTGATTCACCTGTTAGAATGAAACAGTGGATCTGATTACAACTGATTGCTGATAAGATCCGCTATGCTCTGATTCACCTTGATGTGATAGATAAAACTTTTCTGCTCCAAAACTTGACCTTGTTGAATACCTTCACAACTCAGCACACATACTTTCGCACGCATGTATTTCTTTCACACTTTCACATTTTCATTCATTACCATTACTATTACATTTGAATGATACAATACATTGAATATATATACCATCCAAATAAACAATACATGCAAGGTCGGCCAAAACAACAAGTGCAAATCTCTATACAAAGTCGACCCAAGGTAAAAACTTGGGTTCACTGAACTGACTCGGTGTCCTTCTGATACTCGGCGTCCACTGCGTTACTCAGCATCGTCATGCACTCGGTAGAAGTGAAAGCACGGTCCATACTAAACACTTCGAGTAGTTCTGAACTTGGTAACCACTTGAGACTCGGTAGAAGAGATGTCACTTGGTGAACACTTCTATCTGAACTGTAGCTCGGTGGTCAAAGAAAACACTCGATAGAACCTTGTGACTCGGTGATAGTTAGTTTCCTTGATAACCGTCTGAGCTCGGTAAAATTAATTTCCTTCATAACATCAGGAGCTCGGTTATCACGAAGTTCTCGGTCAATACTAAGTACATCTTCACTCGGTCAAAACTGATTCCTTTCTTTACCTCGAACACTCGGTAAACACTGGCTGCTTTGTTCACCTCGATCACTCGGTAAACACTGACTTCTTTGTTCACCTCGATCACTCGGTAAACACTGAGAACTAGGTAAAGCTTGGCTTACAAAGGAATGTCCGGTGAGAGCTCGGTAAGCATTCAGAATCCAATAAGTGTTGTAACTAATGACAAAAATGTATCATAATGCCAACAATCTCCCCCTTTGGCATTAGTGACAAAAACACTTATGAGACAAAATTTATCTGACATGCTGATGACTGATTCTGAATATACATAGCTTCGTTATATACAACTCCCCCATAGAATGTACATACAGTATTTACATGAGCTGTATATCTCTTCCTTTGTACAATTTCTCCGAAAACACTTATTCACCCATAGTATACATATCCAACAATAATCTCCCCCTTTTTGACAATAATGCCAAAGAATAAAAGAATATATATACTTATATAGAAACACCAAAATGAGAGATGAACTTTGAATGTACTTGAAGAATAAGCTGGAGAGTCTTATCCCAATTCTCTTGCAAAATTTTGCAGGTGGAAAGAGCTACTCGAACTTCAGCCAAAAGTTCAATCACATGGTCTGCAATGGAGAAGTTATCATCATGGATTAATGTCTTTGAATGTGCAATGTGCTTCTGCATTGAATCCATAATGGGAAGGATCATGTTTTGGATATCTATCAATGTAGATCAGATCCTTGCCTCTTCTCTCAACAGCTCTGCCTACTTCTCTGACAAAAATTTGATCCTGAGGTGATGAGATGAGCTTGAACTGGGGTCAAGCTTCAAGTTCTGTGCGCTCACCTTCAGATCCTCATCAATTTTATTTAGTTTCTCTCTTATTCCCTTAGTGTACTCGGTAACATCACAAGGCTTAGCAAAAAGAGATGTTACATTATTAAAAGAATTTTCCATATTTGCCAAAACTGAGGTTAATGCAACCTGATTTATTGCAATGTTCTAGGCAATGTGCCCCAACACCTTATTATCAAATTTCTTTGTTGCACGCTCAATCAGCTTTTCTTGTCCGGAGGCATCTTCAATGAATTTATTAACTGCCTCTTCCAATTGAATCAAAATGTGTTGAGAAGTATCAACATCAACACCTATAGCCTCAGTAATTATGTTTCGGGCATCCTCAATTATCCTGTATTCCTTATCCCTTTTCGATCTTAACTGCATTTGAGTAGCCTTTTTCTCAATAAGTTAACTAGCATACCTCATTTCTTCAACGGTAGCATTATCAAAGTCAATCTTTGGAATTACTATCTCTGTGTCCAAGTCAATGTCTTCAGGAATTTCCTTTCTAGTGATCATAAGCTTTAATGGTTGCTTTTGTTTGACTTCTGAGATGACTGGTTTGACCTTTGGAATAGACACAACAGTAGAGACAGAAGGACTAGTAGTAAAAACTGGGATGCTTGAGGGTTGAATGCCAATAGGAGTATGTACAAGGTCAAAAATTTGAGTACTGGCCAAAAATGGTGATACACTCGGTAATATAGTATCTAAGCTCACTGTGCCTGAAGTAGATGGTGACAAAATTGTAGAACAAATTGGAGTAGTCAAAATTGGAGAACTTACAACAATACCAAATAATGATGATGGAGTCGAGGAGGCCAACTCGGTAGATGAAGAGGGGTGCAGCTAGGTAGACGAAGAGGGATGCAGTTCGGTAGATGAAGTGGTAGTCACTTCCACTGATGATACTTGGAGCTGAGATATGGCAGGTGTAGATGGTAAATCTGGTGTAGATGAACCTGCTGAAGCTAACTCCAACCTTGATGATGTCATAGGTTTAGCTAGGGAGTGAGGAAGGGATGCAATAACTGCTGCTGCAATTTTTACCAGATCATCCTCCTTATCTTCCTCTTCAGCTTCTTCCTCTTTGTCTTCTTCCTCTTTCTCTTCCATCATTTCATGCAACTCTCCTAGTGTAACTGTGATGGATGGAGCACTATCTGATTCATCACTGCTGCTGCTGCTATCATCATCCTTTATTTCTACTTGGTCTACACTGGGCTTTGCTCCAGTGAGACTAGGCCGAAGATTCTTCAGGGATTGCTCATATATATCTTTTACCGTCTTGGTGGCTAACTCCCATCTTGACTGTACTCTCTCCAGTAGTTCTTTAGAGATATGAGGAGCAATCTGGTCTGGGGAGTATTTCCATTTTCCCATTTTGTTAAGTACGAGTTCCTCAATCTGCATTTTCTCTGCATCAGTCCTTGTCTCAAATTTCAATGCCTTGAAATTTGTGATGCCAGCTCCTTCTTCCAATGATTTGAGAATTTGCTCGAATGTAGGTGCCGGCTTGACCAATACAGGTTCCTGAATACCTTTTCTTGTCCTCCAAGTAAATACTGCAGTAGGCTGCTTCTTGGGCTTGGTAATGATTACCTTGCCTTTCTTCTTTGCCGGTTGCTCTTCTTTTGATTCTTCTTCTCCTTCTTCTTCTTCTTCACTTTCTTTATCTTCACCTTTTCCCTCGGTGAGCATAAGAGGACCCATTGTAGTTTTTAGTTTGGCCACTTTCCCCTTACCTTTGCTGATGGCCTGTGGAATTTTGATTTCCAGTTCAATTCTGGCCTTTGCTTCATCATAAGTACCAAAAATCTGTTGCCTTGGTTCTATTGGCTCATTTACCAGTGCTTCAATGATATCCCTTGTTTCATCAATATTTACCTCATATGGAAGAGGTTTCACCCATGCAACTCGGGGTCTAACTGCCTATATGTACACCTTGTCACAGTCAACCATAAAACATACGTCATCTTTATATTCTTCAACAAGCCTAGGAGGAATTCTGAACTAGTTATTCATCCTCTCCTTAAAGTTTTCAAAATAGTTATCCATGATACTATCAAAATTTTCTCCCATCTCTGCTATAAACTCTTTAATCTGATACAAAATTGGGACATCTTTTCTCCATTCTACGTTTCCCTTTGATGGAAAGAATTTTTGTACATAAAATAGTAAACATATTAACAGAGATCCAAATTTATAGGGGTTATTCTTCGATGTCCTTATACTGTCCATGTTCTTGTTTAACTGCTTCAACATTACTTCTGACAGATCAAACTCAAGATTCTTCTTTACAATTTTCAGGGCCAAATCCATAGCTTCACACGGTACACTATTTAACTTGCTGGAACTATATAACTTATATGCAATAATATGTATACCAAATCTTAGTTCTGGATCTGTTACAGTGTTAACCTTCAAACCTCTACCATCCCACTCGGCTAGGGTTTGCCTCTGTAACTCATCCCATCCTAGGGTTTTGGTGGTTTTGGCTTTGCTGAGCATCGGGAGACCCATGATTTTGTGAATCATCTTCTTGGTTATCAAAACGGGTTGTTCCAACCACCACTGACCATTATGCATTCGACTCAAGATATACCTAATCCATTTGGTTTGGAAGTTTCTAGGCATATGCGCGATATGAGTCAAACCTTTAGTTTCCAAATGCTTGTGCTCGATTTTGAGAGAACCATTTACACATAAATCTGCTAGGGCATTATCCATGTCCAATCTCCCTATTTCTTGAATAGCACACTTAAAATGAGTGCGAATGTCGTTCACGAGGAGTACCTTGGGTGGAATCTGTGATTGAGCTCCATTGGGATCGAGCGATTCAGCGATGGCATGAACGAGCTTGAATGTAGGTGCCTTCCATTCCGTTCCCTTCACAAGCATTTCGGAACCCTTCTTCACCTTGCTGCTGCTGGTGCTTGCGGATGCCATTGCTGCTCGGTGAGTGAAAAGGTTTCGTAAGAATACTTCGTTAGAAAATCTCTTCAAATCGCTTGAACTTGCTTGAAAGCCTTTTTTTTTGTGTTTAAATATCAAATTTGCAGTGAAAAATGAGGTCAAAATCTTCCCTTTTGATGAAAAATTCACCATTAATGTTCAGTACAGAGGTAGCTGCGATCGACAGACTGTCATCCACTAGCTCGGCTTAAACTTTGCAACTCGGTGACCAAAAGAAAATAGGTTAAACCAACCTTAACTCGGTAAGAGAAGAACCAACCATGCTCGGTAAGTGCAACTTGGTGAAAGAAGCCTTATTGCACCCGACTGAGCTCGATAAGGTCATGTACCGACCATGATCCTGATGTATCTAAAATACTGATTTGATCATATTTTCATTCTAGGACTGCTTAGGATATTGCTTTGTAGATACAGTCCTGGTCTTATCCTGATGAGTCTTAATTGGAAATGGTAGAGTCACTCACTTCTTGAGTGACCATTCCATCACTTGAATTATCTGGCTTGGTAGACTTAGGAATCCATTGCTACTTCATTTGCTTCCAAATATTGTCTACTTTGATTTTCTTCTCATCCTTGAATTTCTTTATGTTCATGCAATTTTTAGATATATGACCAAGTTTTATACATGTATAACATCTTACAGTGGTATCCCTTTTTCTTAGGTGATGCCTTGCACAGTTTATGCTAGTATGACCATATTCTCCACAATAATGACATCTGCACCAAGTGTTGTAGTCCCAACCAAATATTTCTTTGACAAGTTGTTTAGTTGGATTAAATGATTTGGATTTGCATTGTGATGCCTTATGACCTTGCTTTTGTCATTTGTGACATTTACCTTCAAATTTCAATTTCTCTTTGCATTCTTTGGCTTTGTGTCCATGCTGATTGCAATTCTAGCACTTTCCATTAAATTTGCCTTTTCCATTGCTCCAACATCTGTTAGATGTATGACCTAACTTACCACAGTGGCTGCAAGTAGGTTTTTGATTCTTTTGAGTACCCTGTTTGGAGGATTCACCTTCTTCCTTGTATCCAAGGCCTGCTTTACCATTTTGTTTATGAAAGTTTTCTTCATTTTGCAGATTCAATTGATCCATGTCATTTTGAGATTTTACCATTCTCTCATTGACTTGTTTTTCAGAGATTAGATCACTTTGTAAGCTTGCATTGATTTGCCTTTCAGTAATTAAGTCATTTCTCAAGTTCTCATTCTCAGATCTTAGATTCATAATTTCTTCATTTGCATTAGATAATTGAGTTACAAGATTTTCAAGCTGAGAGGATTGATTATTCCTTACCTCTAAGTCTTCAGCTGCCTTGTTCCTTTGCTCCAAGATTTCACATAGCCTGATGGACTGGATTTCTTGTTCCCTTTTGAGCTTTCTTACTTCTTCCTGCAGAGATCCATTCTTTTCTAAAAGTTCTTTGATTGCTTTGTCAGCTTCATCTGAACTACTTGATGGTGAGAGATCTTCAATCTTTTCTTCAACATACTGATGGTCATTCATTTGCCTTGCAAGTTCTTTTCTTCTTTTCAAGGATTGTGAAAGATGCTCTTTTGCTTCATTCAGTTGAGCCATGGCCATTTTCAGATCTAGCTTTTCATTCTCAATAGTTTTGTCAAGTCTGAATATCTCCATTGTCCTTGATCTTTGCTCAAGCTGTGAAACTTTTATCTTGAGAACCTTATTGCTCTGATACCAATTGTTGGAAATATTCAAGATATGACCAGTTACTGAGAGGGGAGGGGTGAATCAGTAACTTTTATAGGTTGTTGAGATACCTTTCTATTAAGAAAAGAAACTTATATTTATGATAAATTGAGTTCAAGTTATCTATGTCAAAATGAATGTATGTCTGAATTACACTCGATGGCACTTCAAAACTTCATAAACTATACAATATTCAACCAAATTGAATTAAATCAAATGCATCCTCTAGATATTGATGTTACAAATCCAACACCAAAATAATTACCTCATTATCATTTCTAGAAAAAAAGTTATGTTTGTCAAGTAGACTATCACTCTTTAAAAATATTATTTTTTCATATGTACCACTTTTCAGAGGAGAAGAAAATTTTGACATAAATATATTTTTTTAAAATTGAAAAATATGGTTACAAATTAGGAACAAAGTACTAGAAATCACTAGTTTATGTCATCTTTAAATTGTTTCTATTGTCTTCTTATTCATTGACCTTTTCTTAGACAAACTTGAGGTTTGAACAATAGTTGCAAATGTTCTCAATTTATCCATATCCATTTTAAGCAAATGATCTAAAGTTTTATGAGAAATTCCATTCTTTAGAAATTGGACAATATTTATGAGTTCTTCTATACCAGTTCTTGCACTTGATCCTGACCCTTCTCTAAATTTTGTTATTGAAATTTCCACAGGGACCAATCTTGAGCCTTCTCCAACATTCATTGTTTGAGATTCTACAGGGAAAGATTTTGATTCTTCTCTGACTTTTGTTATTTGAACCTCTATAGGGAGTGATCTTGAACCTTTTTCAACATTCATTATGTGAGATTCTATAGGAGTGTTCGTGAACCTTCTCCCATATGCACTTCTTCTACTTCTATTGAGACTCCTTCAAAAAAAAATTCGTGTTCACCTTGTTGATTCTCTACAACAAATTTATAAATAAATCAAATTATATAATATGCAAAAGTTTTTTGAAGATTTCTTGGATTTTTGTTTTGTCTTCCTTTCTTGTTTACCATAAAAAAATCATAAAAATAAAAAAACTTACCCTTGTCTTAATAATATCGTAGTAACTTTATAAAATATTCTCAGTAACTATCAATTGTAAGCTTCACTGTCAAACTTTTTTCATCGCTGCAAGTGATGACAACATTTTTTTTGTTATGCTCATGTGAACACAATTTTTTTTACATGTTCAACTGAATGCATTAAATTAAATTTTTAGTGGTCAGATTAATTATGCTTGAACGTTCAGCCGAACATAACACACAATATATGTTTGTGCAACCACACAAATTTATAAAATTTTGGTGTTCCTTACTTTAAAAAAAATTTAAATTGGTTGTTTTAACCCCCAAAATTGAGATTGAATTATCTCCTACTATAAAATAAAAAATTTCCAATTCAGTATGCTCGAAGAAATCTTTCCAACGACTATGATTGTAATGCATATTATATTCACTAAGACTTTCAAATATGAGTTTAACTCATTATAGGTTCATTAATGATTCAACATCAAATGAGTTCAACACTTCGAGAAAATTAGTAAATTAGGTCAATTTTTTTTTTAAATACCTAGGAAATAGGTTGTTGAGATACCTTTCTATTAAGAAAAGAAAATTATATTTATGCTAAATTGAGCTCAAGTTATCTATGTCAAAATGAATGTATGTCTGAATTACACTCAATGTCACTTCAAAACTTCATAAACTATACAATATTCAACCAAATTGAATTAAATCAAATGCATCCTCTAGATATTGATGTTACAAATCCAACACCAAAATAATTACCTCATTATCATTTCTAGAAAAAAACTTATGTTTGTCAAGTAGACTGTCACTCTTTACAAATATTATTTTTTCATATATACCACTTTTCAGAGGAGAAGAAAATTTTGACATATGTATATTTTTTTAAAATTGAAAAATATGGTTACAAAGTAGGAACAGAGTACTAGAAATCACTAGTTTATGTCATCTTTAAATTATTCATAGTTTTAGAGATGTAGTTAGTTGAATGTGAGGTTTGTTTCAAAAATATTGATTTGAGAGTCAAAATTTCTCAAAAAGTGGAACCCATTATTGTGGGATCACCTAGTTGAAAGATTCTAAAGAAATTAAAAAGAATTTTGGATATATAGTTGGAATATTCAAGACAATAATATGACATGTATTTTTTTGTAGGGAATACATTATATCCCAAGACATAATAGATCCATGAAAAGGTGGTGACATTGGCTTGTCAGATGAAGCTAAATTAGGGTATTCCCTAGATCCAAGTCTTGTTTTCAAACTTAAAAATCAGGTTTACCAACCTTTTCCTTAAAAATGGTAAGCTAATAAACTATTTGAAAATGGGATTACTTCCTTTGTAAGGCATTTTATCCCTCTAATGATCTCCTAGATTCATGTATAAACTTATGCTTTGATCGCTCTTGTTCTCAAGTTTTACCTCATTTCTAGTGACCATTTTCACTAGTATATTTTGGGCCATTTTTCAATGACAATTCATCATAATTTTGACCCCTTGTTATCAGAATCATGTCATAAATTGTAGTTGCAATTTTTTAGCTGGACCCTCTGATTGATTTAGGTAGTTGTCAAAATGTTGAATCCACCTCTAACAACTATAAATATACTATACATTTGGTGATGTTGTATAATTTATGACATAAGTATCATTCATCCAACATGGAATATGGACGGGTTTGAACTATGTATCCAACAAATATTCTATATGTCCAACTTCTACCCCATCAAATCTATCTCTAGCTGAGCATCAAAAAGTTTGTTGAGAAAATAAAATATGTAGTAGATGCATCCCCAATTGTGTTTAGAATTCTCATTAGACATGTCACAACCCCTATCAGACACATCCATGTAAGACATCAAAAATCCTATATGACATACACCATCCCTATCGATGTATCTCAACATGGAGGTGAGAATTCCAATGATAGAATAAAGATTACTTCATGTACTAGCTATATTACATTTAGTTAGCCTATCATACATACCAAAAGTAATCAATTCCAATATATTCTTGTAATGAGGTCTAACAATGGGGCTAAATGGTCATTGTAAATATGAATATATATTGTTTTAATATTTAATTTGAATTGACAAATAGTGAAACAAGAACAAAAAAAATATTTCACTGTTAGTCATTTGACATTAAATATTAATACAATGGATATATATATATATATATATATATATATATATATATATATATATATATATATATAGTGACCTTCAAACCCCATTTTTAGACCTTATTACAAGAACATATCAGAGTATATTATTTTGTTATGTATGATAGACTAACTACATGTTATGTAGATATTTCATAAAGCAACCTTTGTTTTTCTTATAGGTCTTATGGCATGTTTTCTCTATTTAGCTCTGGTTGAGCAGGATTTCCACATCAAGGCATCCCAAACAATATAAAGTAAAGTAATTCTCAAAGACGAAGAAGACTAGGAAAAGCATTATCAGGACTACTGGTTATCAAAGGATACGTAAGACATCATTGCTTACTCTTGAGCATTGACTTAAGGATGTAGGCCCAAAATCCATATTTTGACTCCAATCCTTATATTTGAGAGCATTTCAAGTAAGAAATATTAATTTTCTTGCCAGATCCTAATAATAGCACTTAAGATCTTCAAACCAATTTAATAAGCTAATTCATAACACTATTTAGAAGATAACTTAGAGCACTATTTAAGATAGTTTTCTAGTCCATTTTTTGAAATTTGAGTGGATCCTGTTCTTTGGCCTTCAAGGTGAGTTTTTTAATTCATTTTTAATTTCATAAAGCCTACATGGATGTTTGAGATATGATCATTGCATGTATTTTTTATTTCATAATTTTTTTTCCATTGTTTACATCTGATTCAGTCAATTTACTTGCGCTTCATAATCACTTGATCCATGTAATACCCCGCCAAGGGATCCAAAGAATTAACCTAGAATTTCACTAAATTTGGTAGCATTTTTTTTTTTAAAGCATGATAGTAAATACCGCATATAACTTATGCACCATAACAGAAGCAATAGCAATGTCCATCTAAAAGTAAACATAGCATACATAATAGATTACATTCTTTAAGGATCCCTTAACATTGAATTTCATCTAAATCAACAAACATTATTGAATCCATCTAATACAAAAACCACATGAAATAATAATGATAAGTCCAATGTTTATACATTACATCTCTAAATACTCAATCATCCACTGTACATGTCACAAGGTATGAAAAGCTTAAAAGAATATACATATGTGAAATAAGGTACATCATCCTAGTCTAATCCATGATACATCAAAATAAAGATAATCACATGTCATACATGATACACCATCATAGAAGATATAAACATTCATCATAAAAGATCAAACATAATAAACTAAGTGCATGGTTCCTCCCAACCGTTAATAGCATCATTAGACTATCATGGATCCTAGCCATTCCTCCATGCATAACATTCCAAATCACCGAAGAGATCATCGGTATTAACATAGTAGGAATGTCACTCCTAACCTATACTATACCATATGCAGAAAATAATCTAACATGAAAATAAAAGCATAAGATAACATCATCTAACATATGCTAATCATCAATGAAAGGATACATATCCATCATCATGAAGGACACATCAGCCACGATGTCTCAATGGATCTCAAAACATAAGATTGGAAAAACACTACCACCCGACCACCTGGAATCTAAGTGGTCCACTCCCACCATGCTAAGGAGATAATCTCAAGTCCCAAACAAACTATCAAAATTACATAGTATAAGAATACTCTCTAAGTCTTAGAATCCTAGAAGTATACTAACTCAAAGGTTCCATCACACAAAACTGACATCTAATTCCTAGAAGCATACAAAGACATGTAGGAACCTACTATGATAGCGAGAAAGTGTCATCGCATACATCATGTAGAAGTTACCCTGGAAATTAGCTAAACTCCATGGGTCCCTACTAATCCTCATGCGACTACTAGTATCCTCTCATACTGACAAGGCATACTATGGAATGCAAGGTTGCAACCATGTATTCTCTCTACTCCCATCCTAGTCTATACTAGCACTCGAGGCATGGGCAAGAACAAAACAATTATCTTTTTAGGTTGATTTAGTTAGTATTAGGTGTGAATATTTTTGCTTATTAAACAATTTACAAAGAGTTACCTTGGTAGCCTCTTAGGGCCCCAACCCCCATTGCATGCCACTTCCCGACACTACAAGTAGATAACCTACCCTAAGCTCATGGAATCATATATCTCAAAATCATAAAGGATAATATATAATAAGCACATCAAATATGCATAATAAAAGCATCAAATCTCCATGAGCAAGTATCCATAGAAAATCATGACCACAACAGCTCTCTATTGGCAACTGAAGCATCACTGATAATCAAAAGTATCTATTGATTCTCAATAACCAAAATATATCTCAAATCATACTGATTGAAGACTCCAAAATGGTTGAGTGAAAACATGTCACAACATGACATCATAAATCAACATTTCAGTCCCATCATGGCGACTGGAAAATAAACTAAGGATAACTGATCGATGACTCAAAAATGGTTAAGTCAAGTGTCTCATACGTATGAATCTCAACTATAACAATTAGTAATTACAAACATTACATAGAGCATTCCATCACATAACCATGGTTGGGTTTATAAAGATCGGAAATAAGACATCATCTTGACATCACAATCATAACCCCCAAGCCTTTGGTAGACATCCTATAACTAGTCAACAGTAGTCAACCCAAAACCCAAAACAAATAGCATAAAGAATAAACAATGCAAGCACATGTTTTGGTTTTGCTAAAATTACATCTTGAATTAACTGTAGAGGTCTCAGTTTACATTTTCAAGTATGGATAATGAATGGAGTATCATTTTGTATGTTTTTCCTAACACATGTATTGTTTTGGATGGATAAAAGTTTTCCTTTATAAGTCTAAAAATACATCTTCCAATTATAATATTTGTTTGAAAACGTCCCCAATCAAACTACCAATTAAATTTCATATACTTTATTTTATAATTTAAATCAATTAATTAAATCATAATAGTTAAATTGTACTGTTATAAAAGAGGAACCTTTAATATAAATCATTTATCGATTATTCAATAATTTAAATTTATTAATAACATATTTACATACTTACATATATACATATATACATACATATATATATATATACATATACATACATACACATTTATATATATATATATATATATACATATATAAATATATAAATAATGATTAATATTAGATTTTAATTAAAACAAAAATATAAAATCGAATTACAACAATTTCGATTGATATCATATTATATATATATATATAAAATTTTATCACATAACATATAACCATGCCTTTGAATTTATATGGTAACATTATAACATATAACATTACCATTGATAATGTCATACATTATAACATTACCAATGAACCCAAATTTTTCATCGCATAACATTGTTTACAATTTGTAAATGCTAATACTGTGCAAGTGAACGTTATATCAAATCACGCCACATATTATATGCTCATAATAACATTTGGCACCGTTTTTAATAAAAGTCGAGTATGCCTACTTCCCTTGCCGTGGAGCCATGAGCACTCTGTACTCTAATGTCACAGAGTCCTATGGCGACAGCGCATATGAAGTACCCCTATCATTGTAGTACCTGCAATGGCAAGTACTCCACTGGTCCATAGGGATTAAGGGTACGAGTTTTCCCACTTGTCTAAAATGTTTTAATTAAACATTCAGCCCATAGTAAGATTTCAAATTTCATTAAACATTATGCTACTGTGATATGACTGTGACGTTTTTAAATGAATACATATATATAAGTATATGTATGTATATATATATATATACATATATATATATATACATATATATGTATATATATATACATATATGTATATATATGTATATATACATATATATATACATCTATATGTATATATACATATATATATATACATATATGTATATATATATACATATATATGTATATATACATACATATATATGTATATATACATATATATATATACATATATATATACATATATATGTATATATACATATATATATACATATATATATATGTATATATACATATATATATATATATACATATATATGTATATATATATGTATATATAGATATATATGTATATATATATATATATATATATATATTTATATATATTTAGAAGTATATAGATTTAAACACAAAAGTATATTTTAAAATAAGACATATACATAATTGAAAAGGCTTCCAATCTATTAAATATTTGTTCTCCAAATCAACCCAATTAATATTCTAATGGATTTGGCTACAAATTTACAACCCTAGCCCCATGTTCTCTTCAGATCTATGCGTATAAGGCTTTCTCAAATAAATTTTAGCTATCCATATTGAGACAAGAAGTGCAAGATGCAAAAATATCATAAGCAAAATAACAAGAGTCTACCCAAATTTTGATGTTAATTCGCTCTTCCTTAGAAAACCCACAGAGCAAGCTCCTACCTTCTCCAAAGTTCTCGAGTCCTCCAATGCTCCAAAATACTCTCCAAACGCTATGTCTAAGCTTCTAGGAATGCCTGAATATAAAGAGCTCTTAGGAAGCACCTAGAATGTCTCTAGAAACAACTAAAAGGTATAGACAACTAAGCATGAGTCTATTCCAACCTCCTAGATGAGTCATAAGGTTGTAGACACCATGTGATTAATTGGTGCACTAACCCCTGTGTTGTTGACATATGAGAAATAAAAAGGTGTGTTTACTCCTAGGCAACCTTAAAACTCTTATTTAATTTATTTTTTATAACTTTCATTTTAATTTTTATAACTTTTATTTTTATTATTTATTTATTACTTTATTATTATTTTATAATTATTATTAATTATTAATTTCTAATTTTCTTTTATTTAATTGTTTTTTTTCAAATAATTCTCATTTAATTAATTATAATCTAAATATCAAAGATCATGATATTATATTAATTTTCTCCAAATAATTAATTTATTAATTAAATCTATTTATTAAGACTTAATTAATAGAAAATTCACCATAGACCTCCAAGATAGAATATGAAAACCCATCATAGAATAATTCACACAAAATTAGTCTAAAGGGTTAAAATTTACAAATTATGTTATCCAACACATTCGGTGGGTAAAATATCAAGATACTTGTCCTACCTCATTAGGACAAATGGTTTAAGGGTTTGGGATTTGGAATTGGGAATTTATCTCCCTTCTCTTATCATTGAGATAGTGTAATAGGGTACGCTCATCCTGGCAATTCAGGGAAGTCGATACCCGATACCTGCAACCTACATAAAACCATGCATGTACATAAAATATATATATAATGCTAAGCTAAACAGGCAATGGCAGGAAGTGGTGCATCGTGTAGATCCTGACTAGCAGGTGACTACGACTACCTTCCTTAACCACACCAGAAATGCCATACAATAAGAACAAACACATACACCATACACATGCAAGTATGGGGTAAGTATCCATAATAAAACACATGAGATAATAAACCATCTAACTAATCATCATCAATAACTAAAAGCAATGTAATAATCATCATATATCAACTGAATCCATAACATAATGTTTGATAGTCTCAAAATAATACTACTAATTCATCAACATAAAACTAGTCTATCATAGTCTGATAATGATAACAACAATGTCCAAAAAGATGTGAACGAGGGTAGGCACTACATCCACCCCCCTTGGATTAGGCTTACTCTTGGAAGCCTACAAACAAGTAGGGATATAACCCCAATAATCTAGCTACATCCTCCCATGTAGTTTAGGAATCATCAGTAGGGTCCCATTGGACCCTTACCTGCTCGATGGTTCAACCCTTGAGGGTCAACTCCCACTGCTCTAGAATATGAACTGGCTCCAAAGCTAGCTTCCCATCCTCTACCTGCAACACATTCCAATCAAGAACATTTACAACATCAAGGATATACTGCCTAAGTACTAAAACATGGAAAACATCATGAATGCAAACTAGGCTGGGTGGTAGAGCAAGGTGGTAAGCAACTGGGCCAATCCTCTCTAGAATCTCGAATGGTCCCAGAAAGTGAGGTGCTAGCGTAGAACCCTTTTGGTATTGGATCAGACTCTTCGAAGGACGCACTCTCAAGAAAACCTTATCCCCCATAGCAAACTGTTTATCTATCCTATGAGCATCAACATACTTTTTTTGCCTATCCCGTGTCGTAGTCAAGTGCTCACGGATATGCACTACCTGTTTCTCCATATCATGAAGCATCTCAGCACCCAACAAGATGCAATCCTCAAGACTATCCCAACTCAATAGTGTATGACAAGGACATCCATATAATGCCTGAAATGGTGCCATGCCAATAGAACTATGATACTTTTTGTTGTAAGAAAACTCCACTAGGTAGAGATAGTCCTCCCAATGTGTCTACTTATCCATCACATACATTCATAACATATCCTCCAAAACCTGATTCACCCACTTTGTTTGACCATCTGGCTCTAGATGATATGCCAAACTGAAATTTAATTGCGCTCCAAGCTCATGCTGCAACGATATCTAGAATGCAGATGTGAATATAGGATCCCTGTCAGAAATGATCTTTCAGGGAACACCATGTAATCTCACAATGTCACGCATGAAGATATTAGCTACAGAAGCTGCTGTGTAGGAAGACCTGATTGGTGAAAAATGTGCCACCTTAGTCAACTGATCAACAGTGCCCATGATAGCATCATGATGAAAAACAATCATAGGTAGTCCTACTTTGAAATCCATGGAGATGATATCCCACTTCCAAGAAGGAATGAGAGTTGGCTGCAAAATTCCATCCAAGTGTTGATGTTATACCTTGACTCTCTGACACTCACGACACCTAGCCACAAAATTAGCAATGTCTCACTTCATCTCAGGCCAAAAGAGCAAACGTCTCAAATCAACATGCATCTTCTTGACACCTGGATGTGTTGAGTAAGGTGTACGATGGGCCTTTGATAGAATCAAGGTGCGAAGCTCATCCAGTAATGGCACATAAATCCTCTCCAAATGTCTCAAAAGACCATCTGACTCTCGAACATAGCTTGCAAACTTACCTTCCAAAGGTCTTCCTGAATCTATTTCTCTGCACACTTCCTGATACCAAGAGTCTGTAGGAAGTGCCTGAAGAATTTGACTCCTCAAATCCACACTAAGAGTCATAGATGATATAACATGTCTCCTGTGACTCAAAGCATCTACCACCACATTCTCCTTACCCTTAATGTACTTAACCTCAAAAACATACTCGCATAGAAATTCCATCCATCGTCTCTAGCGAGCATTCAAATTAGGCTGAGTGAAATGTACTTAAGACTGTGATGATCACTATGTAGCTCGAATATGTGCCCCAACAAGAATTGTCTTCACCTTGTCAAAGCATGAACTACTGCTGCTAACTCAAGATCATGCGTAGGATAATTTAGCTCATGATCCTTGAGCTTGCATGATTCATACGCAATCACCCATCAATTCTACATCAAAACTGCTCCAATCCCTTCAAGAGAAGCATCTGTACACACCATAAAATCAACTTTTGGATCAGGTACGGCTAAAATTGATGCACTAGTCAAAAGCTCCTTGAGCTTCTGAAAAGGTTTCTCACATTTCTCTGTCCACACAAACTTCTTTCCTTTCCTCTGAAGAGAAGTGATAGGATGTGCTATCCTAGAAAAGTTTTATACAAATCTACAATAATAAATAGCTAGGCCCATGAAACGTCGAATCTCTAACACATTAGTCCACATAGGCCAATCTACTATCGCCCAAATTTTTGTAGGGTCTATTGAAATACCATCACCTGAAATGACATGCCCTAAATACTGAATCTTAGATTTGAAGAATTCACACTTAGTTGCATTGGCATAAAGTCGATTGTCTCTTAAACATTGTAAAACCAATCGCAGGTGTTCCTCATGCTCCTTCTAAGTCTTAGAATATATCAATATATCATCAAGAAACACAAGTACAAACTTGTCCAGATAAGATTGGAACACACCATTCATCAAACTCATGAAAATCTATGGAGCATTAGTCAACCAAAAAGGTACCACTGTAAACTCATAATGCCCATAGCGAGTTCGAAAAGTGGTCTTGTGAATATCGGCTTCCTTAATACGAAGCTGGTGGTATCCTGACTTAAGGTCAATCTTGGAGAATACTGTAGCTCCTTTGATCTGATCAAATAAGTCATCAATCCAAGCCAGAGGATACCTTTTCTTAATAGTCACCTTATTCAACTATCTATAGTCCATACAAAGGCACAAAGAACCGTCTTTCTTCTTCACAAATAGCACTAGAGCTCCCCATAGTGATACATTAGGTCAAATGCTCCCTTTGACTAGAAATTCCTCTAGCTGAAGGCGTAACTCACCCAATTCTTGTGTAGTCATATGATAAGGAGCTTTAGAGATAGGCTCCACTCTAGGAATCAAATCAATGCTAAAATTGATGTTCCTCTTCAGAGGCATGCTTGGAATCTCACTTGGAAAGACATTTGCATACTCCTATAAAATCAGGTGATCTAAAGTCTTCCTCACAAGATCTTCCTCATCAAGATTATTTACCATAACATCAAATATCTGACATCCCTTATGAAAACTTTACTTCAATTTCATAGTAGAAATCATCCACAAAGATATAGGCCTTGGTATCCCAACTATCTTCACATCATTCCCTTGGTCACCTTGGCACATTATAATCTTCTTCCTCCAATCTATACTAGCTCTATGAGATCCAAGCTAGTCCATACCCAAAACCACATCGTACGAACCAAGGGGTATGACTCAATGATCCACTGTAGTACCAAAGCTTCCTAAGCTAAGCCCATACTTATGAACTACAAAATCTATGGAGACCTTAATACCTGAGGCTAGTTCCACTTGCCAACCATGATCTTGCTTCACCGCATCTAGCTTACACTTAGAAACTATAGATGGTGAAATAAATGAATCTGTAGCTACTAAATCAAACAATACTAGAAGAGATATACCTCGAATAGCACCTGTGGTCTCAACCACTATTCCTTGATGATCTGCCTGACAATGGTCTACTGCTACAAATACTCTATGAGCTCTACCCACATCACCAACTGTAGGTTCTGAAACTGTAGGCCTAGGTCTTGAAAACTAAGGTGCTCGTTGTGGACATTAAGCTTCATAATGTCCAATCTATCCACATGAAAAACATTCTATATTTCTCCCAGATCCTTTACCCATAGGTGGTACATTTGATTGCTGACAACTATTCTTGCTAACAAAAGACTGACTGCTCTAAGCTAGCTGATTGGGCTGATTTTGTTTAGTGCATTGAGTATTGCAGTTGTTCTTGGAGTTGGAACCTCTACCACCACCTTGAGCCTAAGAATTTGATCCCTTCTAGTGAGACTATTGGTGATACTATTTCCCCTTAGAAAAAGAAGGCTTCTTGTTACTACCTAAATTGTAGTTGCCTTTAGATCTTGATGCTGCTAGAACTCCTACAAAACCTCCTTGACCAAGGTTGACACTTTTCTCAACAAGGATAGCTTGACGTACCGTATCTTTGAGGGTTTTTGTTTCAAATACCTTAACACCCCCAATTATACAGATGTTCAAACCCCTAATAAAGTGTTGTGTCAATTGAGTTGAATTTTCATTGAATCCTAAAAAAGACATGAGCTCATAAAACTTATGCTCATACTTGGTCACTAACATAGTGTACTGCCTAAGATTATGAAATTCATCTACCCTTTGCTGCTTCCGTTCCTCTAGTAGGAATTGTTCACAAAAACTCTCTAAGAATAGTTCCCACGTGACACTACTCATATCGATTCCCAGCTTCTTCTCCTCAATTATCCACCAAGTGGCCCCAAAATTCTCCAAATTGGTGATCGCAAATCTTGCCTTAACATTGATGTCGAAATCTTGCATGGCAAAAATCTTGTGAAGGGAAATAAGCCACTGTTCAGCCACATAACCAGAACCTTCCCCATTGAAAGGCTTGACCTTGGATCTCGAAAGATCCTTAATCTGAGTGGACACAATGGACCTCCGATGATCCTTTTGAGGACTCTAGACCTGGGTCTATGCTCTTGTTCTATCTAAAGTGCTTTGGGCTGATCTTGAATAGGAGGTAGGCAGTCAAGAATAGTTTGCATCATTTGTCTCAAATCAACCTCTTTAGACTCAGCTTGGTCCTCTCTACGGCTCTCTTCCTACTGATTACTAGTGTTCTCTCCTCTGCTCTCTTCATGAGAAGATCCCCCATGGGTAGACCCATGGACACTGATAGCTCTACCATGACCATGGCCTCTACCACGGCCTCTACCATGGCCTCTAACAGAAGACCTAGTTCCAGATACCATCCTACAACAATACAAAGTACTATTACAATTAAAAGACACATGTTTGCAATAATCTAGGTTCAATTTCAGTTTTGTCTATGTTTAGGTTTAAGTAAGATTTCAGTTTTGAAAACTAAGTGTCAAAGTATGAAAAATATACAAGTAAAAGTTCAGGTTCTATTTCAGTTCACCTAGTTTCCAAGTTGAAGAGATACACTTAATAGTTCAAAGTTCTAATTGTTCCAATATATGTAGAGCTCCCAATGTAGAAACTCGGGCTCTGATACCAAATGTAATGCCCCACCAAGGGATCCAAAGAATTAACCTAGAGTTTGACTAAGTTTGGTAGCATTTTTTTTTAAGCATGATAGTAAATACCACATATAACTTATGCACCATAACAGAAGCAATAGCAATGCCCATCTAAAAGTAAACATAGCATACATAATAGATTACATTCTTTAAGGATCCCTTAAGGTTAAATTACATCTAAATAAACTAACATTATTGAATCCATGTAATACAACAACCACATGAAATAATAATGATAAGTCCAATGTTTATACATTACATCTCTAAATGCTCAATCATCCACTATACATGTCACAGGGTATGAAAATATTGAAAGAATATACATATGTGAAATAAGGTACATCATCCTAATCTATTACATGATACATCAACGTAAAGATAATCACATGTCATACATGATACATCATCATAGAAGATATAAACATCCATCATAAAAGATCAAACATAATAACCTAAGTGCACAGTTCCTCCCAACCCTTAATAGCATCATTAGACCATCGTGGATCCTAGCCATCCCTCTGTGCATTACATTCCAAATCATAGAAGAGATCATCAGTATTAACATAGTAGGAATGCCACTCCTAACCTATACTATATCATATGCAGAAAATAATCTAACATGCAAATAAAAGCATAAGATAACATCATCTAAGATATGATAATCATCAATGAAAGGATACATATCCATAATCATGAAGGATGCATCAGCCATGATGTCTCAATGGATCTAAATTATAAGAGTGGAAAAAAACTACCAGCTGACCGCTTGGAACCTAAGTGGTCCACTCCCACCATGCAGAGGAGCTGATCTCAAGTCCCAAATAGGCTATCAAAATCACATAGTGTAAGAATACTCTCTAAGTCTCAGCATCCTAGAAGTATACTAACTCAAAGGTTCCATCACACAAAACTTACATCTAATTCCAAGAGGCATACAAAGACATGTAGGAACCTACTATGCAAGAGAGAAAGTGTCATCACATATATCATGTAGAAGTTACCCTGGTAGTTAGCTAAACTCCATAGGTACCTACTAATCCTCATGTGGCCACTAGTATCCTCTCATACTGACAATTGGCGAGAACAAAAAAATTATCTTTTTAGGTTCATTTAGTTAGTATTAGGTGTGAATGTTTTCACTTATTAAACAACTTACAATGATTTACCCTGGCAGCCTCTTAGGGCCCTGACCCCCATTGCAAGCCACTTCTCGGCACTACAAGCAAATAGCCTACCCTAAGCTCATGGAATCATAAATCTCAAAATCATAAAAGATAATCCATAATAATCACATCCAATATGCACAATAAAAGCATCAAATCTCCATGAGCAAGCATCCATAGAAAATCTTGACCACAATAGCTCTCTATTGGCAACTGAAGTATCACTGTTAATCAAAAGTATCCATTGATTCTAAATAACCAAAATATATCTCAAACCATACTGATCGAAGACTCCAAAATTGTTGAGTCAAAACATGTCACAACATGACATCATAAATCAACATTTCAGTCCCATTATGGAGATTGGAAAATAAATTAAGGATAACTAATCGATGACTCAAAAATGGTTAAGTCAAGTGTCTCATACATATGAATCTCAACTATAAAAATCAGTAATTACAAAACATTACATAGAGCATTCCATTGCATAACCATGGTTGGTTTTATAAAGATCAGAAATAAGACATCATGACGACATCACAATCATAATCCCCAAGCCTCCGATAGATGTCCTATAACTAGTCAATACTAGTCAACCCAAAACTCAAAAAAAATAGCATAAAGAATACACAATGCAAGCACATGTTTTGGTTTTGCTAAAATTACATCTTGAATTAAATTTAGAGGTCTCAGTTTACGTTTTCAAGTATGGATAATGAATGGAAGATCATTTTGTATGTTTTTCCTAACACATGTATTGTCTTGGATGGATAAAAGTTTTCCTTTAGAAGTCTAAAAATTTCATCTTCTAATTATAATATTTGTTTGAAAACGTCCCCAATCAAACTACCAATTAAATTTCATATACTTTATTTTATAATTTATATCAATTAATTAAATCTTAATAGTTAAATTGTAATATTATAAAATAGGAACCTTTAATATAAATCATTTATCAATTATTCAATAATTTAAATTTATTAATAACATATTTACATACTTACATATATATACATATATATATTTATACATAAATATAAATATATATATATATATATATATATACATATATATATATATATATATATGTATATATATATATATATATGTATATATATGTATATATATATATATATATGTATATATATGTATATATATATATATATATATATATATATATATATATATATATATATATATATATATGTGTATATATATATATATATATATGTATATAAATAATTATTAATATTACATTTTAATTAAAACAAAATTATAAAATCGAATTACAACAATTTTAATTGATATCATATTATATATATAAAATATAACTTTTATCACATAACATATAACCATGCCTTCGAATTTATATGGTAACATTATAACATATAACATTAGCATTGATAACGTCATACATTATAACATTACCAATGAACCCAAATTTTTCATCGCATAACATTGTTTGCAATTTGTAAATGCTAGTACTATGCAAGTGAACCATATATCAAATCGTGGCGCATATTATATGCTCGTAATAACATTTGGCACCATTTTTAATAAAAGGTGAATATGCCTATTTTCCTTGTTGTAGAGCCATGAGCACTCTGTACTCTACTATTGTAGAGTACTATGGTGAAAACGGGTACCAAGTACCCCTATTGTCGCAGTACCTGCAATGGCAGGTACTCTGCCGCCCCGCAGGGATAGTGGGTATAGGTTTTCCCACTTGTCTAAAACATTTTAATTAAACATTCGGCCCATAGTAAGATTTCAAATTTCATTAAACATTATATTACTGTGATATGATGACAACATTTTTAAATGAATACATGTATATAAGTATATTTATGTATATATATATATATTTATATATGTTTACAAGTACACAGATTTAAACACAAAAGTATATTTTAAAATAAGACATATGCATAATTTAAAAGGCTTCCAATCTATTAAATATTTGTTCTCCAAATCAACCCAACTAATTTTCTAATGGATTTGGCTACAAATTTACAACCCTAGCCCCGTGTTCTCTTCAGATCTATGTGTATAAGGCTTTCTCAAATAAATTTTAGCTATCCATTTTGAGAATGCAAACAACCAAAATATGGAAATCCTCATAAAACATATGGAAGATAAGAAGAAGACAAGAAGTGCAAGATGCAGAAATATCATAAGCAAAATCACAAGAGTCTACCTGGATTCTTATGCTAATTCGTTCTTCCTTCGAAAACCTACAGAGAAAGCTCCTCCATTCTCCAAAGTTCCCGAGTCCTCCAATGCTCCAAAACACACTCCAAATGGTATGTCTAAGTTTCTAGGAATGCCTAAATATAAAGAGCTCTCAAGAAGAACCTAGAATGTCTCCAGAAACAACTAAAAGGTGTAGACAACTAAGCATGAGTCTATTCCAACCTCCTAGATGAGTCATAAGGTTGTAGACACCATGTTCTTAATTGGTGCACTATCCCCCGTGTTGTTGACATATGAGAAATGAAAAGGTGAATTTACTCCGAGGCAAGCTTAAAACTCTTATTTAATTTTTTTTTTTAACTTTTATTATTATTATATATTTATTACTTTATTATTATTTTATAATTATTATTAATTATTAATTTCTAATTTTCTTTTATTTAATTCTTTTTTTTCAAATAATTCTCATTTAATTAATTATAATATAAATATCAAAGATCGTGATATTATATTAATTTTCTCCAAATTATTAATTTATTAATTAAATCTATTTATTCAGACTTAATTAATAAAAAATTCACCATAGACCTCCAAGATAAAATATGAAAACCCATCATAGAACAATTCACACAAAATCAGTCTAAAGGGTTAAAATTTATGAATTATGTCATCCGACACATTCGGGGGTAAAATATCTAGATACTTGTCCTACCTCATTAGGAAAAATGGTTTAAGGGTTTGAGATTTGGACTTGAGAATTTATGTCCCTTCTCTTACCATTGAGATAGTGGAATAAGGTACGCTCATCCTAACAATTCAGGAAAGTCAATACCTGGTACCTACAACCTGCATAAAAACCATGCATGTACATACTATATATATATATATATATATATATATATATATATATATATATATATATATATAGTGCTGAGCTAAATAGGAAATGGCAGGAAGTGGTGCATCGTGTAGATCCCAACTAGCAGGTGACTACGACTCCCTTCCTTAACCACATTAGAAATGCCATACAATAAGAAAAAACATGCACACCATACAAATGCAAGAATGGGGTAAGTATCCATAATAAAATACATGAGATAATAAACCATCTAACTAATCATCATCATTAACTGAAAGCAATGTAATAGTCATCATTTATCAACTGAATCCATAACATAATCTCTGATAGTCTCAAAACAATACTACTAATCCATCAACATAAAACTAGTCTATCATAAGTTGATAATGATAACAACAATGTGTAGAAAGATGTGAATGAGGGCAGGCACTACAATCCAAATCAATTTACATCCTTATATGTAAGGGAAAGTACCTTGTTAAAAAGTATCCTCTAACTATAGATCTTGATAGGGTACTTAGATTTGACATTGGCATCCTTCTTTATGCTATGTAAATCTAGGTTGAGCCCCTTTAAAGGATTATTCTTGAAGACTCTTATTTCACTTACCTAATGTGGCATAAGAATTTACACAACCAAATATTCTACATTGATTACTCTTAACTAATAACATGTTAATGAGTTGAGATATATCTCATTAATGTAAACCTAACTAGAGTATCATGTGAAAAGAACCAAAGAAGAACATTAAAATTTTGATTCTTGCAATGGTTCTCAAAAGTGGGATCCAATTCTTATAAATTGAGATAATACAATTCATCTAAGTGAAAATAATTTGTAAGAAGTGTAATATCTTTACTAATAACTTGATGTTATTGGTAATATCTATCAACATTGTCTATACTAAAGAATATAATTTAATACTAATTATGGGTTCTAGATCTATATTTTTAATGGTTCTAAACACTTGACTTATTGGGACAATGTCTTAAAGAAATTAGAATCAATTTTTTAGTTATTTGAATCTTTTCATACATAAAGATAAATAAGTACACATGCACATACTATATGAATGAAATCATATTTAATGCCACCTTGTTGGTGATCTTTTGTAACTTGGATATGATTTAATTTCTATATAATTGGGTATTTTTATTAATGAATGCTAATTTCACAAGGAGTTATCTCATCTACACGTCATTTGTTGAGATACTATTCCATAATATGAATTAATGCATATTTGTGGGTATTATATTTCAAATAAGCTTAAATTATACTTGTTTATTAATAAATATTAAGTTGTGTATTAGTAGTTTAACCAAAAAGTATATAGTGAAAGTACTAAATACTACATGAGAAAGCCTTAAATAGTCCATTAACTTAACCAAAAATCTTACCAATCAACTCAACCCCATCCTAGACCAGAATCAAATATATTTGAAATCAATGTAATGAGTTTGTTAATGCAACAATCATCCAATTTTCCTTTAACAATAACATCAATGATAATGAGAGAGTTCATTCTAGGTGACACGAGGAATGCCCTAATGTTTTTCAATTAATGTAACCAATAATGCTTCTCTAGCTTATGAAATTTCATTAGTAATAATAAACAAAAAAAAAAAGTTGCACTAGGCTGAAATGCAACCTGTCTAATCATTATTCTAGTTCCTTCCACTCCTATTACATTTCCTTTGCAAGATGCATTAATCCACTGAGGCCCATTGATAGGCCTAAACTTAATGAGAGACCAACTTAATTGGATGAAGTTATTCTCCATAGTATAGGGGTGTTTATTTAAATTCAATGTCGATTCCATCACAAACACTTATTTGACAAAACCATTTTAGTTTTGCTTCATGCTTGATTAAAGCCTTGAATTTTCCATTAAAAAATATGTTTCTTATGTTCTTTCCATATCATTCAAATGAGGGTTTAATGTGTAGTGCCTATCCCTAGTTTACTTTTCATGTTATATTGTTGAATTCTTTTAGGCCATCTTTTATGGTTATGTGTTATGATTTAGTGGTACTTGGTTAACAAATTTGATTGATGTTATTTTATACTTAAATTATATATTTAGTGAGCTACTAGATACTAATTTATTTCATGTGTTCATGGTTATTCTTTCAATGATGATGTTTTATATTTTCATATAGTGATTTCAGTTATTTCATGATGATAGTTAGATGATTGATTTATTTATAGTTCTTATGATTAATTATTCCATACTTGCATGTGTATGGTGTACATGTATGTTTTACTTTATGTTTGACATTTCTAATGCATTTGAGGGAGGGAGTTGTAGTCACTTGATAACCGAGATCTACATGATGTACCATTCCTCGTTATGTCTTGCATAATTTACACACACACACACACACACACACAAATATATATACATATATATACATACATATACATATATACATACATATATACATATATATGCATATATATATACATATATATATGTGTATATAAGTATATATGTATATATATATATATATGTATGTATATATAACTATATATATATTAAACATATATATTTATATATACATATATATGTTTAATATATATAGTTATATATACATACATATATATATATATATATATACATATATACATATATAATATATATATTAAACAAATATATATATATATATACATGCATGCATGCATATGGACATGTTCAACTTTTATGTAAATTGTAGCTATCGAGCATTGATTTCTCTAAATTTTTAGGATGAGTGTGCCTTATCGCAGTATCTCAATGGTATAGAGGGGAGATAGTTCTCGAGTCCAAATCCTAAGCTTGAGGTAACTGTCCTACAATATAAGAAAAATATCTAAGATGTGTACCCTTCCAAATTCGTTAAGTGACATGAATTCAAGATTCTGTCCCTTAAGTTTGAATTTTTACTGCATCTTATAGATGAGTTTCCCTTTTACAGTTTGTGGGTCTATTGTGATTTTTGGTTTTTTATTAAATCAAATAAAGATATTATTACATGATTTAATTTAACAAAATAATTATAAAGAAAAATTAAATCAAATTTATATTTAATTAAAAGTCTAAATTTGAAATAATAATATTTATTTTATTTAATATTAATTAGTTTAGAAGTTTTATTTTAATAATGAACTCTAAATATTATTATTAGTTAAATTAATAAATAGACTCCCTAAATAGGTCTTATTATTTAATAAAAATAAAGTGAGAATAATTTAAATAAAGCTTATTCTATTTAAAGAAAAAAATCATGCACAAGGGAATTAAATAAATTAAAATAGTAAAAGAGAAGGTTTTTGCATGTCTGTAAGGGGAGAAATTTATGTATTAGGAGATTAGAGCTCATTTTTTTACATAGGTTTTGGGGTGCAAATATGGAATTGGAGCAAAAGAATTTTTGAGAGTTTTGGAGGGTTTGGATTTGCATGCATTCATAGGTTGTCTTTGATTATAGCTATTGTTTTGAGGTATGGTTTAAAAACCTATTGTAGACTATCTACTTTGTGTCTTCCTAGGTTCTTGCATAATGCTTATTCATTTATTGTATTAATCTTTGGATAAAGAATTATGTTGTAGATTTTGAAAGAAAAACTTATTAATCAAGAAAATGTGACTAAGGAAAACTATTGAAAAATTTAGAAAATTATTATGAATATATTCTTTTAAAATCCTTTCTAATTTGATCATAGAAAATTGGAAGAAAACAACAAATTGAACTAGGGTTTGAACTTTAAATTTTTCATGTGATTATCATGAGTTTTCTAAATAAAGATAAATATTCTTCTTATATAAAAAATAATTTAAGTGCAAAATTTATTGGAAGAGTACAAAATAGAAAGCTAAGTATATTATGGCTACATATTTTGAGAGGTCATAGCCATGCAAACATACTAATTGAATATTTATTTTAATTTTATACAATTATAATTTAATTTTTGGTTTTTTTAAAAAATTATTTTAACTTATTTTCTATTGACTAATTATTAATTTCAGATTTTTTTTATAAGGTAAATTAAATTAAATTTTATTTATTTATTTTTAAAATAAAATAAATAAATAGTATTTATTTTTAAAATAAAATAAATAAATAGTATTTATTTTTGTATAAGTGAGTTTTTAATATCAATTGGTTTTCAAACTCTTAGTGAGAAAAAACTTATATATGTTTATTAATACAAGTGGAGTTACAAATTAATAAATATATAATTTGAATTTAGTTATATTTTAAGAGAAGCTATAGTGGAGTTTACTATATAATCATCTAGTTATGAATATTTAATATTATGAGAGAAATTGTAGATAACTTAATTAAAGTTATAATTTCAAATTTGAATTATCTCTAGTTGCATCATGAATTAAAGGAAAAGTAAATATTAATATTGGACTTAAAAAGAAGCCAAACTTACATTTTAGAAATGAAATAGATATTACTATTTAATCTAATAAAATATATTTATGTTATTAATTAAATAATTCATGATTTAAGATTATTTAATTTAATAACATGATAAATATTGAATGATTGATAAACTTTATCCAACTATGCTAAGATTATGAAATGTAAACTTCAATTTGACACAAATCAATTTTCATGAAATTATATTTGTTTAAGAGATTAAATAACTACACTTGTTTCAAATTCATGTCAAGATGTCATGTTTTATTTTGTGGTGGATTGGAGGAAAGCTAGTAGTTTGACTAGATAGGCATGTTTACTAGAGGTTTGTAAAGTGGTTGTTGTGTGATGCTTTTATATGATGTTGTTTACTCCTGGTTATTTTATTTCCAACCAATGTGCCATATCCACATGTTTGTGTGGTGAGATCGAGTTCTTTTTGTAAGCTCATGTATTGTGATTTTCTTGGTGTAATCTATGAGGTTTTTGATCAATTATCTATTGGTGCTTTCTAGTTTCCTGTATAGAACTTAGGTGAATATTGTACTTTTTCAAGATATACTTTTATGAGCTTAGGGTAGATTATCTATATGTATGTTGGGAAGTGGCTTGCAATGGAGGTTGGAGTCATAAAGAGGTTTCTAAGATGTGTCAATAAGTGATAACATTTCATTAATGGGGTTTATATGAATTAATAAGAGTCAATGTATTACCACATCCATGCCTCGAGTGCTAGTACATGCTATGATGAGAGTAGAGAGGATGCTTGGTTGCTACATTACCTTGTTAGTATGCCTCAAGTCTATAAGAAAGGATATTGATGCAACATAGAGTCACCAGGGGGCCAAAGTCCATAGTGGCTACCATGGTAACCTTAGAGTTGGCTTATGTGATGATACTTGACCACATGCATATTGTTGTGGTTCCACAACATAGGCCCCATTTCCTAATAGAAATGGGGACCCCCTACCATTTATTTTTGGACTCCTAATTTGTGATTTGAGCCATTTTAAGGTCTTGTTTGAATCCTATTTGGAAACATTAAGTCAAAAATTCAAAAATTCACTAAGTTTTTCAAAAATTCTGGTGCTCTAGGTGCACCTCCCAAGGTGTGCTAGTGCACCAAATTTGCATAAGAAGTTTTTTTACCTAACTACATAGTTGGTGCACCTTGCAGCTGCGCCAGAGGTCCATGGCTATAAATGGGAGGGGAGGTCTAAACACCATACCTTTTTCTTTGTTAAAATTTTCATTCGCATCTCCTCTCCCCATGCCTTTCCTTTTTGTTGGCTCCTAAGATCCACAACATTGCACACACCTAGTGAAGTGAGGTGTGTAGTAGTACACCTAAATAGGTGTGCTCCTCCACACCTACCCTTTGCAAAAGTGAAACACAAACACACACTAAACTTCCTTAAGCTGAGTGTGTAGTAGTGCACCTAACTGGACACACTACTCTATACCCCCTAAAATGTAACAAATATAAGAAAGCACAAAAAACCTTGAACTGGGTGCGCACTACCACACCTATCAAAACTTAACAAAATAAAATAAAATGAGTCTAGGTGTGTACTGGAACACTTAAATTGGTGTGCTAGTGTACACCCATGCCCATATTTCAAAGAAATTTTAATGTGCACATCAGGCGCACCTTTGTGGTGCAGCTGGTGCACTTATTCTTACATTTTAAGGTTTAAAATAGAGTTTTTTCTAGTATTTTTGAGGTATCTAACTTTAATGGTTTTTTGTGAGTTAATTCTAGGAGGTAATTCATTCATTTTTGGTTCAACTCTATACTAATGGATGTCTTTTCATGTAGATAATGATATAATCATATCCTCATTAGTTTCCTCGGGAGAGAAAATGACACTAAAATTGGTTGTCTTCAAGTTACAAGGAGTTCCATCAAAACCAAGATTCCAAGATGACTACTATGAAATCAAATACACGAACTTGGGGCATAGTGATTTGGGGGAGTTTCTAAAGATTTGCAACAAACCCTTTGAGAGGTATACTATGGTTTCTACAATAATCCAATCAATGCTGGTAAATGGAACTTCACACCCAATGTCAGTACAATCTTTAGAGCTTTCCATGACACTTGCAGAACACTTTGCTCCTGAGGAAAGAGTGGTGAAGAGTGTGACTAATGGAATTGTCCATGATCTCTAATCCAAAAACATTGAGAGGGTATTCCATATCCCATGTGAAGATCAATTTATTAGGGTAACCTATGAGTTAGTAGAAAGGTGGCATAGAGAACACTTAAAAGAGGCTTATGAGATCATCCAATCTTCTTACCTTATAGAGAAGACTCCTCTAGGAAATATAGTTGGCAAAGTAGACATGACAAGTGGATATATGAAGGAAGATATTGGGCACTCAATCAAGACTATCAAGATGGCAAAGATGCCACTTGATTGGGCCACTACTTTGACTGAAAAATTGTGTGAGTAGTTGGAGGTGCTAAAAGACAAAAGCAAGTTCTATATGACATCATATTTGATGTACCTATTAGATAAAAGGATAACAAACTATCTGAGTTTTTACAAGAGAGGCAACATGCAAGATCCAAACACATGCTCTTACATTACGTATCCACAATTGGTGAAGAAGAAACTCTCGAGGTAGAGCAAGGAATAAAAAATTGTTAATGATGCATTCATATTCACCACAATCAGGTTCATAGAAGAAAATTTGTGAAGAGGTTATCAGAGGATGCAGTGGCATAGATAACAATACTTGGATCATATTGCATCTATTTCAACAAGTTTACATATCTAAGGGTGGCTGGTGCCATTGTCAACCTAAAGAATCTTCCCAAGTATCCTAGGGACAGACTTGTTCTTTTGGAGATTGCTTGAAAACTTGAGTCTGCATATGACAGAGTTAGGAAACATTGTAAACCATGTTGGACATGGCCTCTAATCATAGAACCTTTTCTAGTGAAATGGAAGTGATATATTCCTTCTTTTGAGTGTGAATGGGATCAATATCCCTTAGAAGAGTATAGTTCTCCATGGCCATGTTTTGATAATATCAGGAGAGTATAGTATCTAGTAGATAAATAATTCATACATGAAGAAGCTATTGAAGACCATTGGATGAATACAACAAATGGCTACAATGTCTGTATCAAGGATTACTCTAGGATAATCTTGTATTTTGTAGAAAAGGCATTAAAAATAAAGATTCCATTACAGATATTGCAACAAGACTTAGGGGATCTACTTAATCCTTTATTCAATGCAGATAAAATTAGGGAACAACCCATAATAAATGTAAAGGTAGATAGAGAAGAGAATGATGATATTAACCATTGGGTGAGGCACATCATCAAAATGACACAAGATTGGATCAAGAAACCATTTAAACTTGATCCAATGCCCGAGATAGTGATTTTCTGTGCACAAGCTTGCCTAGCCAAAGGTAGAGGGAAGAAAGTCACAATCCCTACCTTTGTAGCTCAATCACTAATAAGGCCTAAAATGATATACCAAGTTAACAAACTAGTTGGATACTATCATCCCCAAGAGAAAAAAGGAAAGGGAAAAAGAAAGAGAAGTTCTCCTCAAAGAGTTGAGCTAGAGGAAGGTGAAATCTTGGCACCCCCACAACAAGAGGAAGCAAATGTACAAGGATTTAAGGATATTGGGGCATCACAAATTCAAGATGACTCATAATTGCCACCAGCTATTGCACCTAGCCAAATAGAGATAGAAGTTGAAGTCCAAGAGGTCTCTCCACCTTGAAAAATAGAACAAACATCCCCTTTTGTGCCTAAGAAATGAAGAAAAACCAAGACTTTGATCAAGAAAAGGTAAAGGGAGATTAGAAGAGTAGTGCCTTTCCCATCTATCCCAGAACCCATTCTTGAAGAGGAAGAAGATGATGATAAAGAAGAGGATGTACCCTTAAAAAGAAGAACCTGACTAGTAAGAGCACAAAACAAGAAAGAAGAGGGAGTTCCACTGTCACATTGCCATCAATCATAGAAGAACCTTTGCAAACAACCACATCCAAGGATGAAATTTAGCAATGGATTGATGAGTAGGATGTGGAGGGAACTAATGTCTTTAAGATGTCAGATTTTGATTTCATGCTCATAGGGATGGAATTAGTGAGAGGTCAAATCAAGGATACACCAACAAATGAGCCCAAACAAGAAGACTGGATGCAAATGCCACTAGAACACAGGGTCCGTTCTTCCTCCTTCATCTTCATTGCAGGTCACAATTGTGGATAAAGGCTCTACTACCCCCCTTCTTCCTAGCACCAAAGAAGAATAGATTCAAAAGGAGCAGGAGGAAGAACGACATCAAAGAGAAACCAATGAAGTGTTTGAAGCGGGACAGATGGTTGGATATCCTCAGCAAGCCTCCCAAGACATTGAGGTACAAACTATGGGCTCCACTGAAATAGAAGCTATAGAGGGAGATCCTTCACAGAGGGAGAGAACCCTAGAAAGGAGTGATAAGGGAAAGGGGGTCATAGAACAAACTCCTTCATTGTTAAGATTTAGGCCCTTAGCAGAACACATTTTGAGATGGTTGTGCAAAGAAGTGATAAGAAGTAGAAAGCCAAAATTCAATGGCGATGAAGAAGACATGATTGAGTTGATTGAGGTTCTGAGAAAACCCAAGTCCCCATCAAAGGAAGTAAGAACCTTAACATTTCTTAGTTGTGATCAAAAATAGGATTCATTTGCAAAAGTGGCTACCTCTCCTCCTAATGTAGATGTAGAAGATCTAGGTCCACAAGACTATAAGATCACAGGGATTACGGTTGGGAAGCCTATATTGGATACAACCAAGTAAGGAGGTTTTTAAAACTTTAAAGCAAGAAGGGCTGAACTCAAAATATTTGAAAGGAAAAATGAAGTCCTAAAAGGATATTTAGCCAAGGTTGTATGTCCCTTGGATCTTAAACATCCCGAGGAAACTTTGAATGATCCACTTGACAGAAGAGATGGCGGAAGAGTATAGTTGGATCCATTTTTGAATGCCTGTTAGCAATGGTAAATTTTTTTTGAGGAAAAGGGTGTGCTTATCATCCAGGGAAATCTAAAGCTACTTCATGCTATGCAAGAAAATGTAGATAAAATGGTAGCAATTTTGAAGCAACATTTTAGTATTATGGATGAAGTACATGCATGGGGAAAGGATTTACAGATATTGTAGGCAATAAAGGGTTTGAGATACAGAATGCTTATGAATGTATATACTGTAGAGGAGTTATATTTGACTAATGATTGGATAGACAAAATAATAGATAGAAATAAAGTAATGGACTCATTACACATGAAAATCCATGGCCTCAAGGACCAAGCCCAAGAGAAATGTTTGGAGGTAGAGAAACACTACAGTGATGCATGACTAGATATATTTGAGGATGATGTAGAAAAGAAATTAATGCCAATAGAGGTAGTGGTGGAGAAGCTTAGGAAGAATTTTGAAGAAGCTTCTAGTGATGAGGATATTAGCAAGCATTTAGGATAGAAGAAGCTCTGGTAGAGTTGGATACCAAACTCGAGGATTTTGCTAAGACTCATATTGAAGGAAAAAACTATAGACAAAATTTCAATATAAAATTTCATGAAGATCATTGAGATATTGAAGGGCAAGCATCTAGACATAGCTCTGGTATGTAACGGGACAAAACACAGAAGCCAAAAATTCATTTTTGACACTTTAAAAATTTTGCAAATTTTGGACTTTTGAGGTGCATTGGTCAGCTGTGTGTGCAGGTGCACTTTTTGACAAAAGTGTTGATAGAATTTTGGAGAAGTTAGAGGTGCATAGGCGTGTTTCTTTTGAGGTGAAGTTTTTCATAGATGCACCAATAGTTAATTGCTAGTTCCAAAAATAGAGCTTTCCATGCATTAGAAATGCATTCTAACAATAGTTTGACTCCAATAGATGCCCAATGAAGGATTACCTTCTATTTTTGACACCTCTAGACACTTCTACTTCAACTAAAAGCTCTCTTCTTCTCATTTTCTCATAATTTCTTTCTTTTATGACATGTAAAGGCTCATGCATCCAATTAGTGGATATAAAATGGATGGAGTCCTACTAAGCACTAGTTAGATGGTTAGTTTGTATATATTTAGTTTGTTTTATTAAATTAAAAGTATATTATTGCATGAAGATATATCTCACTCTCAAATAAAATTGAGGAGACGATTTTTTATAAATACAAGTAAGTAGGCATCTTAAAATATTTTTTTAAGAAAAAAATGTGGGGGAGAGAGAAAGTGATGAAAATAAGAAGAAAAATAAAAAAATAGAAAAATATGAGAACAAGAGAAATTCTTATATTCAAGGTGCATAGGTGGCATGAATGAAAATATAAGAAAATAGTTCTCATTTAATTTATCAAAGTGTGTAGGTGGCATCTTAGAAGTTTGTGGAAAATTCCCTTAATCATGAAGGTGTGTAGGTTGAATTCTAGAAGGTTGTGGATAAGTCATGTATTTAATATTTGTTGGTGCTTAGTTGTATTGTAGAAGGTTGTGAATAAATCATGTATTTAATATTTGTTGGGTGATTAGTTGTTTAATATTTGTTGTTATCACAATGGAAATGTAATTTTCTAATTGGGCCACATGGTGGTGCTTAGTTGTCAACCTTATCTTCTACCTCCTTCCAACTTGTTCTACAAGCTTCCATGAGGCCTTTTTATTTGGTCTCTTATTCATTTAAAATAATTCATTCACATAGCAATTCTAATTTTCTATTGTGAAATATTCACTTGCGCAATATTTGCATCAAGTTCTTTGCTTCAAGAAGCATTTTGTCATCTCTTTGTCTCCATGTTTTTGTGATCTTGGATGTGAGTTGGTAAGGGTGGTGGTTTGGCCCTTCATCATTGGTATTAGAGCGTACCTTCATCGAGTGGTATCAAAACATACCTTTGTCAGTGGTAGCAGAGCATACCTTCATCAATAGGATTGTAATCTATAATCAAGGTTGTCATTATTTTGCAATAATATTATGCTTTTGGTGTTTGCATTTGGAGTGTAGTGATTCTTTCCTAAATGTGTCATGGTTTTCTGAATGTATGTTCATGGAATTGTGATTAAGCCAAAATTTTGTTGCATTATTTTTGGTTGTGCAATCTTTTAATTTTGGTGTTTGCTATAGTTTTATGAATTCTGTTGACATATCTAGCTCAAGAAGAAATCATCAAATTGTGCTTGCATAACTATCTATCTTTCATGAGTGTACTTTTTTTGGCCTTGTGATTTGATTAAGAGTGAAACATCATACAATTATTAAGTTTCCCATTGACGATTGCATCAATGGAATCAAGGAAGTGTTGTACCTTTCATTGGTTATCCATTGATTTCTTTGAAAGTTTAACTCATAGATGTTTTGTTTCTGTAACTTATGTTCATTAGGATTTTTATTTCACATTATTTACTTTAAAGTTCTTTTTATTTACTTTGTTAACCCCTATTGTTAGAATAATAATTCATACAAGTTTTTTATTAAGGAAAAAAAGCTTTAAAAGGGCCTTGAAACCCCATACATAGTTAAAGTAGTCAACAGTTTAAATGAAAAAGGCTTCCAAGAGCCATAAAGAAAAAGAAAAAACATCTCCCTTAAAGAATAAACAAGAAAAAGCTAGGGAGAAACACCAAAAAACTAGGATAGGCCACAAAAGGCTAAGGCACATCAGATGATGTCTCTGAGCATCTCTGCAGCATTAATTTTGATCTCAGACAGCTTGCCTATCTCCTCCTTCATCTTTGATGGCTCCTAAATAGGGGCTTGAGTATCTTTTTTCCTGGTGCATTGATAGATTTCATACTAGTTCAATTGATAGGAATTCATACTAGTTGCATTGATAGATTGCATTCATAAAAAATAGAAAAATACAAAAACATAGTTCTTTTTGTGTGTTTATTTTGAAGCAGCGAAAAGATTCTACATCTCATCCGAAATCATTTGAACCAAAAAAGGCCTCCTTGCAAAAAAAAATATTTATCTTCAATTGAGTGGATTCTAGTAGGTTGCAAGATCACACAGAACCTTGGAGTTGATCCACAATATTGACATTTCAAGAGAGGAGTTCAAAAGGATTCCTACCATTAAGCATCATGCAAAATGACAGCTCAAAACATATTAGGTTTCCTACATGTCTTTTTTGCCTCTAGGATTAGAAGTTCCTTGTCTACTTGGTACCTTTAAGATGGATTTCTATTAGGATTCATTGACCTAGATTCTTGTTACAACTTTTGGTTTGTTATTTTTTTGGGACTTAGGATTATATCCTCAACATGGTGGGAGTGGTCCATTTAGGTTCCATGAGGCCAAGTGGTAGTGTTTCTTATAACATTTAGATTCTAATAGATGGATGTTTTTGTACATTTATTCTCCCTTTTGATCTTGTGATTATGTTCTATGGTCATATTTTGATTTATTCTACTTTGATTTTGAGATCCCTTGAGATATTGTATCTTATCATGATGTATAGTCATTTTATATTTCATACCCTATGACTTGTACATGGGATGATTATGCATTTTAGTTTTCCTTATGGCATCTTATGTACATATATATATTAATTCATTTGATTTTGCACTTCTAGTTATTCTATGATGTGGACTTTCACTACTACCTGTAGGCCTAAATTGTGATGACATTGTGATAATTATCCATTGCCGAAGCAACATTACCACAAATTGGCTCTTGTCAGACTTTTTTTGCAACAAATTGTGACAGCAAGGGAAGCCATCATAATTATGATGGATAAAATTGTTGTAACTTGGAAAAAGAAAGGGGGCAAGAGCTCATGTTGACACTATCGCAACTATGACATCCATTCAACAACTGTGCTTTATACATGATGTTGCTCCTTAATTCTATCCATCATATGTGTGATAATTGTGGGACAACTATGTTGTGCAAGCGATGACTAGCCATGTTGTCACAACAATGACAGCTAGCCAAATTATTTAAAAATTAATAAATTCATGTTATGTTGGAATACTTTAGAAAAAATGAGAGGGAAGGGGGGTGAATCAGTTATCCAAGGTCCAGATGTATAAATAAAACTTTTTATAGCTTAATGAACCCATAAAACATTATTCATCATGCATGCATCCATAAGATTATGAAATTACTTAAAACTTTGTAGATTATTGTTAAATCAACTTGCAAAAATGTAAACATGAAACATAATAGATTCACAACACATTTCACATAATGCTTCATGTGGAAACCCTATTTGGGGAAAACCATTAGTAACATACTACCCTTTTTCACTCTTCTGTAGTGATGCCCTATGAAATGCCAACCTTGTTAAAGGTTACAATACACATTGTTATATGTGACCCTATTAAAGGATTTAAATCACCTTGTTAGGAGTGAGGCTTGTTAGAGGAATTTAGACCATTCGCTTGGAATGTCACCTAGTTAAAGGTTTACAGATGACTATTAGGTCAATCGTGATCCAAAGGATTTACCCTAATATGATACAATTATTAGAGAGTAATAGTAAGGCTTGATCTGATAACAACTTACAACTCCATTTGCAGATTACATATCACTATTTCAGCCCTCCATTTTTCTTGGCCTTCACACATTTTAGCTTTAATATCTTGTTCACCCTTGAGCATTCATATCCTTAAGCCTTCTTTCTTAACATGCCAATTCAGACTCTTCTCTTAGGTCACTTGATGAAGCATAACCCTTGACTCCTTGTATTCCTTAGGTTCTTTCACATGACAACCTTTGCTTCTAACTAGCCATTCCCATAAATAGAAAATTAAGATCCTTTCCACTCATTCTCCATCATCCAATTTAGAATTAGGATAGATTAGGTAGGATACAATGAATCTACCCCATATTCTATATTTTTTCTACAAACTTCTCCTTCAATCCTCTTTGAATTCACCTGAAAATGGTTTACCTTGCATCTTGTGCCACCAATTCATCAGTATTATCTTCCACTTGTTTCACACAATTCAAGAAAAAAAATTGTTAGCTTAGATTCATTAAATTCATGATATTTAAAATAATGTAATAGCCTAGCATTAACTTGCTTCTGATGCATGACACATACTGCATTGCTCGACATCCTCTGTAAAATTACACAACGCAAACTAAAGTTTACTGGTACTCGACATCAACTAAACTTTATTTGGCATCCACTATTTTGCTCGACATACACTAGAATAGACTTTTACTTGGCTCCAAATATTTTTTGCACAGATTATATTGATTTTAATCGGCACCTATTATCCACTTGGTCAAGCTTGGCAGACAAACTTTATTTAACTTGTTCTTCTAAAATTTCTTAGTGTAACCAACCTTTGTATCCTTAAGTAGATTATCAATACATCATGTTATCATTGTCTCAACTGATTCTTGTACTTCTTTACATAATCATAACTCAACCTTTCCTCTAGGTGCTATAGTTAAATCTTTTGGTCAAATCCTCTTTGTCAATCAAATAAATGATAGTACTTAAATCATATAGCCAATTGTCTTCCCACAAATTATCAGGTTGGACATCAGTGACAAAAAAATGATTGAAGCATTTCCAACAATTTCCCTCTTTAACAATCTTCCTCAATTTATTCTCAACAATATCCCTCTTTGTCATTGATGGAAAACCAAACTGATCAACCAGTTGACTAGGTTAAAATAGTAAGACCAACAAAATACCAAAAAGAAAATAATTTCTCATATTGAAATATCTCCCTCTATCAACAACTTTCATCTTCTGAATATGTTGCAAAACTCCTTTGTGTCATCCTTGAAACTCCCTTTGAATTTCTTCTTATATCTCCCTCTTACTAGATAGATGTTAGGATCTATCCCTCTTTGTTCATTTTCTAATCTTATATCTCTTGATCAATAACTATCTCCCTTTAAGATAAGTTTAATTCATTCTTTCTTCCTTTGATTAGTAAATCTCTCTCCCTCTTTGAAAATAATGCCAAAGACATGTCATCTTTACATGCAGATATGAAATTTTTTAGTTTTCCCTCTGTCACCTTGCTTGTGACTGATTTAAAATTCTAGTTCTTTGACTAGTTTAGGCAGCTCCTAAAGTAAGATCCACTACATCAATATGTAACAAATTAAAATCAGCTTATTTGATACAGGGCACTCCTTATCTTATGAAATAGCCTTTGATAGGGCTATCACTCCTAGTTTACCTCTTAGATACTCATGAGCATCCTTAGGTAATGCTTTTGTGAAGATATCTACAATTTTCTCTTTTGTGTTAACATATTCCACCTTCACCTCTTTATCTTGAACTAATACTCTCAAGTAATGATACTTGATTGCAATGTACTTAGTCTTTGTATGCATCACAAGAGTCTTTGATATATTGATAACACTTGTATTATCACAATAAAGTGTTACTAGTTTTGTGATCTCTTCCTTCACACCTTTGAGTAACTGTTTGATCCATGCAATGTTTGTATAATTTACAACAAGAACAACATATTGAGCTTCACCGGTAGATTGTGAGGTGAAATTTTGATTATTTCTAGTCGATATGACCAACATCTTGTCTAAGGAAAATGCTCCTCCACTGGTGCTCTTTTTGTCATCAATGTTTTCATCCTAATCACCATCAGTATAGGCTTTGAATTCAAATTTCTCATTTTTCTTATATTATAGACCAAACTTCTTTGTTCCTTTCAAATATCTCATTATTCTCTTTACATCCATCAAGTGATTCTCCATGGGATTAGCTGAGAATCTTGCAACTATCCCTATAGATAATGCAATGTCAAGTCTACTATGTACTACATATTGTAATTTGCCAATCATAGACCTCTATAATATTTGATTCACCTTAGCTAAATCATCATTCTTTGACAACTTGTGTCCTATCACTATAGGTGTACTTATTGGTTTGGAATCCTCCAATCCAAAAGTTTTCAATATTTCTTCAACATATGTAATGACCCTTTTTTAGGTCATTCATTTTTTTACAGTTTTCTTTCTTTTTCTCTCTGTGAACAAATAATATATGCCATAATTTTTTCAATGCACATACTTATGTCCCTGAATGCATGATACAATTTTCTTTCCATGTAATTTGATGTACCTCTACATGATTTGCTGTGACTTCCTACACACAATTCCTTTCATCTCCTTTTCTCTAACTACAGTGTTGTTATTCCATGGTATATATATCTTCCAATCTATCCCGATTCCTTCCTACACATGCCTCTTAAATATGAGTATGGTGTAGTGTGACTCTTCAAGCATTTGATTAAAACTATAATGTGGGTTGCGGTTTTAGACTCGTATAATGATTGTGTAATCATATATTAATTAATACTGATATTAGTAATATCACTATAGTATATTTTCTTTATATATTTTCTACAATATTCATTTCTCATATTTAAGTAATACATTATAAAACTATTATTGTTATTTGATGTTACTTATAATTAATATTATATATCTCATTAGCTATTATATTATATTGACTAATTTTTTAATCAATTTATTTTCATTAATAGTATATGTAATAATATTTAAATACATTATAATTTATTTTATTATATATTTAATTACTAAATCTTATAAATGTGGGGACATGATATTATCTTATCTATATATATTATTTTATATTGCCAAATATATCATTATTATAATGTATCACAATATCATTATTCTTAATTATTATTATTATATAATTTGTTATTCAAATGTCCATATATCCTTAAATTTGGGCTCATGACAACATATTTTGATGAGAGATGTATATACCATATTTCATCTAATATACCTGCAAACCTACAAAGAACTTGATCTCTACAAACATAGAAATCTCAAATTCTTGCTTCATTTCATTTTCAAAAGTCTTGCATAAAGCATCTTGTCCTCCAAATATGATATCATCAACAAAAAAATCAGATAACAAACTAAATTTTCCTTTCTTTGTCTTCATGTATAGATTATTGTTATCACCACTCCTTTCAAAAGCAATCTTCACAAGATAATTATGAAGTCTCTCATACCATGCTCTTGGTGCTTATTTCAAACCATATAAAGCTTTGTGTAATCTAAATACCATGTTCTTATTAGTAACATCAACAAAACCTTTAGGTTTTTTTATGTAAAATTCTTCCTCTAATATGCCATTAAGAAATACACATTTAACATCCATTTGATAAAATTTGAAACCTTTATATGCAAAATAAACAAGTAAAGTTCTTACTCCTTCTAATCTTGCAAATAGGAGAAAATGTCTCTCCAGAGTCAATTTGTTCTTGTTGTGCATATCCTTTGCAAACTAATCTTTCCCTATTCCTTGTGACTTCACCATTTTCATCTAACTTGTTTCTGGATACCCATTTGATGCCAATCACATTTTTGTTTTGTGGTCCAGGAACTAGAGTCCATGTTTTGTTTTTCTCAATTTTTTCAATTTCTTCTTTCATGGTTTTACTCTAGTCAAAATCTTCTAATGTATCTCTCATTGATTTAGGTTCTTTCATGCTCAATAAACATGTATCATTTACCAATCTTTAGCATCTTTATTTCCAATAATTTGTGCAGCAAGATGATGTCTCTTGACATATTTGGACAATCTTCCTCAATCTATTCTCAACATGTTGTGCCCCTAAATTTGATTACATGTATTCATTTCAATGCTTAATCACATGTATCCATTTCAAAATAGGTACTCATAACACTATCAAACCTTTGAAGACAAATAAAGATACTCATGTGGGAGTCTAACTAGTGATCTCAGGATGATGAAATTGTTGAAAGGTTACATAGTCTTCTTTGTCCAAGTAAAGACTTATCCTCCTTGTCAAGTGTAGCAGACATAAATACATGTTCCTTTCAATGTTCAAAGTACATTCTTAACTATTATTTTTTCAGCATTTAAAATTGTAGAAATATCATATTGATCAAAATTTGGGACATATGAATTGAGATTGCATATTGAACTATGTCCTCCTTTTGCATTGCTGGAAACTAAGAGATTCACATAGTTGGTTGTCATACTGTGTGCTAGAAAATGTGACCTATTGAGAGCATGAATCAACAAGAAAACATTAGTTCAAATAAAAATATGTAATAAGAATTCATCAAAATGAAAAACTAAACTAATGCTTGCTTGAGTTTTGCAACTCAAAGTAGCCAACAAATCAAGTCTTCTAGGGACCTCTATAGCTCAACAAAGACACCCATGAGAAGCCTTTTTGGTGTGTTAAGATGGAGGATATGTTTGGTGTGTTCTCCCAAAAACAAGAATGGAGTGAATCTCTTGAATGAATGTGTAAATGTGAGTAATAATGAAATATGAACCTAAGCTACAATGAAATGAAGAACACCTCAAGAAATGGCTATGAAGAAAGCCATACTTGAAGGAATTCAAGTGAGAATATGAAATGCAACAAGGAAACTAATTAAATATGCAAGCTATGCTAAAATGTAAGTGGAATAGAGATGCAAATTCATGAATAGCTAGACTAACAATGCAAAAATGAAAGCTAAAGCAGCTACCAAATGGTTAGTATGCACCTAGAAATCTCTATGAAAACTCAAACTACAATGAGAACCCTAGCATAAAAACTCAAGACTCAAAATGGCATGGTAACAATGCAATAATGGGAAATGCAAATGCTTTAGACAGGGCCTCTATTTATAGGCCCAGGAGAGGGCTTGGTGAGGTGGCATTCATGTAGATGCTACATAAGGTGACATGCAAGCCACGCAAATGGTCAAGAATTCAAAGTTTGCTCACACATGTGTGAGCAAACTTGAGAAGAAGAGTGAGAGACAAGAGTGAAAAGGGGAGTGTGTAGGCATGCCATCTCACACATGTGTGAGCACACACTTAGGCTAATGAGGGAGATTAGGAAGGATATTAGGCTGATTAAGTGGGATTAGAGAAGTAGGCTTAAGAGGATGAAAATGATGGGTGTAGGCTAGGCTTAAGATTAAATTAAACAATATTTAATTTAATCATGGGTTTAGAGGAATTAATAGGATGTGGGGATTTAAATAAATAAAATTTATTTAAAAAAGAAGGGATTATGGAGAATCAAGAGTTAAATTAAATTAACACATTAGAGCTAGGAGTATTTAAATTAAATTTAAATACTCAAAAAAATCACTTTATTTAATTAATTAATTAAATTAAATAAGTAGAAGAGTGTGACCAAAATAATTAATAATTAATTACAATGTCACAAGCAATATTAAATAAATTAATATAGTTTTTAGGGATGATTTTAAGCATCTACACATACAATCATAGGTTAATGTTGAGCTTCACTTGGTTTCAAGAATCATTTAATATTCTCTACTAAGCAGGGCCAACCACATAAAGGTGGAAGCTCATTTGGTGCCACCCATCCCCCTAACATCTAAATTCCCCATTAACATCTAAAATATTTAAGAAAGGATCAATCTTTAAAGAACAAAAAAAGGTTCCAGACCTACAAAAGTGAAATCATTTTTTCATGTTCTAGTGCATGTAATTTTTTCATCACATCCAAAATAAGATTTTGCCACATTTAATTGAGAATGCACATGCAACTATATTCTATATACATGGGCAATAGGAAAAGCTAAAATATCTAGCATGATTACATTTATTTAATAGGTCTATTAAGTTTTTAAAAGTATAGACCATCATGAACATTAGAGCTCTAGTTGTTATTGCAAGGAGAATGTTCTTAACAAGCCAACACCTAGAAAGTCTTGATTTTCTTGCATGCTAAGGAAATAACCCTTGCCTACAAGAATCAAAGTTACAATGTTCATGATGGTCTATAACTTAAAATACCTAATTAAAGACCTTTAAAAAAAAGCAAACATGTTGATTTTTTCAGCTCCACGGGATGTCCTATGCACATGAATTGAGATTGCATATTGAGTTATGGCCTCCTTCGAAATTGCCTAAAACCAAGAGATTTAAACAATTAGTTGTCATGCAATCATAGTTTAATGTTGAGCTTTACTTAGTTTCAATAATATTTTAATATTATCTACTAATCAAGGCCAACCATGTAAAGGTGGAAGCTCATTTGGCCCCAACACCCCATCCCCCCAACATCTAAGTTTTCCATTAACTCCTAAAATCCTTAAGAAAGGATAAATTTTTTAAGTACCTAGAATGTCCTCACCAGCTCTTACTACTGTCACGGGAAGTCCATCTTTATTGCTCGTGAACACTTCATCACAATTCTTTAGTGAATCTCGTACATCTAACATGGGTACATCTAGGAATATCCTCATTGCCTCCTGAATAAAATGAATCCAATATTAAAAAATTATCCGTAATAAATAATAGTTCAAGTGAAATAAACACATGAAAAAATAGAGGGAAAAAGAGGAATCTATTTACCAATAGGAATATCCATTACATCTATGACCATGGTACATCACTAATACATTTGGCTTGCATTTTCAACCTAACTTTTTGATGGCAGTCCAATTTGGCTTGTCAAATTCAATCCTTTTAAAAATATGATAATAATAACATCAAACTTTTGATGACAATTGAGTTTATCATCAAAATTTTGGTGACACTTAAGTTTATCATCAAAATTTTGACATTGTTGGGGATATAAACAAAAAAAGAAAAATAAAGTGGAACTTCATTTATTCAAATAAAAAAGTGTAGGTGGGAGGATTCATAGGCATGCAGAAGATATTTTTAGTGTTGTTCAAGGTAAGGGTTTTCAGTGCTTTCATTTTGCATAGTGGAACTATTTATTTTTTGGAGTCACATCTTGCATAGACAACATTGTATTTTTGCATTGAAAATGTTATCTATAGAGAAAGAATCATAGAAAATTAATTTACTTATTGTAGGGATAATGCCCTACCATTCTAGAGCCAAGCGCATAAACACTACTTTGCATGTAGAGGTATAGGAAAATACATCATAGTAAGTTAATTGAGTTCCAATCCCATTCATTGGGGATTAAATGTGGATTATTAGGGGAATCGGTAAGGGAAAGCTCTAGTCTACAGAGTGCCCCCCTCTACTATGGTTTCTTTCTCTAAGAACAATCAACTACACCATTTGGCACTTTTGGTTGTACCAATTGATAGACCAACCAAGATTTGCAACCTGAGCTATTAAGAAAGCAATTGTTTCCTTTCCCTCAAGCCAAACTAAAAACCATACTTCATTAACAAGAGAAGGTTCCCACATTTGCCCACAATTTCATTATAGGCTTCAACAATAACTATAGGTAAGGTGGGAGTGGAATACAGACTGGTGTTCAGGGAGTGCCCCTACTATTTCATCCCCCTACTACTACTATTTGAAAAGTGGGCTAGTCCCTACAATAATATACCTCCTGGGGGGCGGTTGGGGATGACATTAACTAGCCATACTAATTAGGGTGATAAATAAGGATCATCATGGGGTTGAGCACTACCTTAGTTAACTTTATCTATGTTAATATCCTTTTTTGAACCTTAGAATAATCTAGGGTCTTGCTAATTCAAGGGTATTGGTGGCCAACCTAAGTGAATGCCCTAGCTAGCAAAAAAATATTTTTTTAGCAAATGCTACTCAAATTCTCTATGAGTATTTTCTTTGTGCTATGGTCCCATGATATTTATGGCTCTCTCCTTATCTATACACACTTTTGTTTCAGGTAAATATGTCGAATCACCTATATTTATGGAAGAAAAATTTAGAGGGAAATATTAAAAAAAATGGAATGATTAAGCAATGGCTGCATATTTCCAGCATGCCCATATTCACCCACAATATGAATTCTAATTCATAAGTTGTCATTACTCCCCATTTTAAGGAGAATATTCCACATTATACCTTATGGTTAGAAAATAAGTTTCAGGCCATTGCATGTGACCACGAGGTAAAGGAGGTATCATAGAAGTTATGCAAAAGACCTTGAAGTATCATCTAGGATTAGTTGAGTCAATTAGTTGCCCTGTTTGTTAGTGCTTAAATAATAATATTGAATCTTCCTATCACCTCCAACTTTGTGAAACCTTTCTTAATTGTAATATGAAGATCTTGTAGCTAAGTTGTTGGTCCATATATGGGTTTGGTTACATGTGTAGGGATATGGTATGGTGGTCTACTAATTGTTCTATCCCATGTTCTATAGGACTTGGTCATGGTGATACAAATATGTATAAAGATTCTAGCCATGTAAAAAAAATTAATCATAGTGTGCATTGAATAAACAAGTTCAACCACAAAATAATACTAAAGGATAATAGTCTGATGCTATGAGCCAAAAAAATAAAATGGTTTATAAAGTTATATCTTGTAGTCAATATACGATAATAGATAGTAGTCAAACTACACAAGACACATAAACTCAAAATATGATTTAAGTTAAAAAATTTCTATGTCAATAGCATAACGTGAAACCATTAATGTGAAGAACATAATGTGAAACTAGTAAGTAGATGTTGCAAACCTAGAGACAAGATAGTAGAGAGGTATGAGAAATGTAGCTTCGAATAGCAGGTTTATTCCCAATCTACAAAAACTTAAACAACTAAAATTAATCATACCCTCAACTTTTGAATAAAAAAATCTCAAAAAGATGACTACCATCATCCAAAAGGTTATTTCTAGAAGCTTTCAATCTCCAACAAAAAATTTCATGAAATTTGTCACTCAATAATGTTGAAGTTGAGTTGCTTGAATCACATGCACTATTTTTGTTCCTTTGCCTTAATGTCAAGATTGTCTGAAGTTTGATGCTTTGAAATAATGGTGTCTAGATCTGTTTACTATGGCATATAGCTTTACGTGTTTCAAATTGTACTTTGACTATTGTATATGGTGGAATGTATATGTTATGGATTAGTTTCAAAACTTATTGATCTATTATGTCTTATTTTCTAAATTTGACACTTTTCTTAATACAGAAGGCAAGAAAAAGGAAAAATTACCTTGAATCCTCAACATTAGACAAAAAAATGTAAGCCCAAATGTTGGTTTATGTGAATTTATTTCTTTAACTTATCCTTCCTATAGAAATTTTTTTGGATTAGTATGTATGTGATGAGTTTTTCTTTCTTGCCCCTACAATTAACTTATTTACTTTATCTGAAATAACATCTAGTTACATGCATATAGATGAAATTTATATGATAATTTTGAGGGTTCTATTATACAATAAGCTAGATTATCAAGGGATGCATCCCCTCTTATTTTTATAGGCATCGCTATCCCAAGAATGGGGGAGACCTAGGGGACATCCCTAGAAATTTTGCATATTGACAAAATTCTCTCTAAATAACATACATTTAGCATAAGAATTCTTCATATTCTTATATTTTAAGGTTCTTTAACATATATGTGCATACTTTATCCATACTTTAATGTGATGATATTGAGACATGTCTTGATATTTCTTTTACTTTCATCAGTCCTAATCTAGATTTTAAAAATTGAAACAAGATAGAAAATAGTGATGACCTTTTTATGGATGATTGTGATAACCTACCATTTGACACAACATAGGTGGAATGTATAAGTTGATAGATCTTGATATTTGTGATGATATTGAGACACGTCTTGATAGTTCTTTCACTTTAATTAGTCCTGATCTAGATTTAAAGGTTTACACTCTTTGTTTTTGAATTAGTACTATGGTAAAGAACTCTTGCATTCAAACATTAGCAAATTCAATTTGAGGTGTTTGTATTCAAATATGTTTTCTAGAGACATCATCATGGGATATGTAGTCTAGTAGCATGACATACAATGAGTTCACTTCAACAATTGTTGATTCTAGACATTCTTTTCATGAAGTACTAATCAATCTTTCAAATTTAATTTAGTGGGATTAAATCTTGATAGATAATGTAGTTTTTTTTGTGATCGCATCTTGCATATTTGACCGATACACGTGAGGAAATTCTTTGTCTCTTTGATGATGACTCTATCATAAGTGCTACCCCATTTCTGGTCTTGGTTTTCATTAGCTTCCACTTGACCTTATCTTGTCACCATCTTCATTAATTAGGCTTATACATGATTTGGTTGTGGAATTATTTTGTGTAATATTTGAGAAGATTTTAGAGATGTCATCAATTATGATTTTGTTCCCATATTTTACTTTTTCGCATGCAAAGAAACCTTCCATACACATTCAATTTTTCTTAGTCCCAATAAGAAGAACATTGTTTAACATTCTTGACTTTCATCATTATTTTTTGAACATCCAACATTGATTTATTTGATTATACATTCTTTAATCAATTCAATTTCTTGACATAGTAGGGATGATATAGTATATGTTAACCCTTGGGTAGCATAATTTATGGTTAAGTTAAAAACTTCTTCATTGGTTTCAAACTGCTACAACAATTATTCACACCCGCTCACCCCCACTTGTAATGCCCCACTAGGGAACCCAAAAGAAAATAGCCTAAAGTTTCACTAATTTTTTCAGAAAAATAAAAAATTGAAAGATAGTAACTTAACAACAACAGATATAATACAGCAAAAGCAATAATATACACATAAACACATACCATAAAACATATTACAATTCTTAAGGGTCCCATGATGTTGAATCACATTTAATTTTAATTAATACTAAAACCAATATATAATACATATGCATTAAGGAATAACTACAAGTACGAATCCATTTAAATAATATACAATTATCTTAAATACCATTTGGAAATAATCAGAATGCACAATCATCCATTGTACTAGTCACAGGGTATGAAAGGCTGAAAGAATATACATCATAAAAAAGATTACACCATGTCATAAGATCTATGAAATCAAATACATATAAATATATTATAAACATCCATTATAGTACATAAGAACATAATGAAAGATGATACTGAATAGGGAACTCCAGCCATGACCAACCACCCTCTCTACTCCTATCTTAGCCTGTACTAGCACTAGAGGCATGGGCGAGGAAAAAAAATGACTTATTAATTCATTTTACTTTCATTTAATGAAATGTTATCACTTTTTAAAATAACCTACAATGAGTTACCCATGCATCCTCTTTAGGGCTCCAGCTTCCATTGCAAGCCACTTCCTAAAATCACATATAAATAACCTACCCTAAGCTCAGTAAAATAAAAAGGTCTCATATAACCATAAACCACACATTAGTTCTTAAACAAGAAATTGGAAAGTACTAAAGTATCACTAATTGAAAATCATAGATTTCACCACGCAATCATCCTAACAGGATTGGTCCAAAATCAAGTACACATATACAAAACCATGATGCATAATCACCTCAGTCCTATTGAAGCAACTGGGAATCAATCCAAAGATAATTGATCAAAGATGCAAAGTTTTTATCAAAAAGGTCACACCAGTCACCTCAATTCCACATGAGAACATTGGAAAATAATAACCACCAATAGATCAAACTCATCATGATAAACACATGGACACATCGCCATGGTTAGGTATAAAAGATTAGATATATAATATCATCATAGAAAAAACTCCCCAAGCCTCTAGTAAACATCGTAATTTGGTCAAAGCTAAGTCAACCCTGAAGACTATAATAGTAAACCACACATCATAAATAGTATATACAAAAGTAGGTTTCATAATTAATTAGGTTTTAAAAACATATAAGTTCAATTTTTACTATAGGTTTCTAAGTTCTCATTTTCATTTTCAAAATACAAAGATTCAATAACAATATCAAAAACATCATACATAAAATAAAAATATATAGGTACAGTATACACGTGCAAGTATGGGGTAAGTATCCATAGAAAAGTCATATAAATAATCCATCTAACTAACATCATGAAATAACTAAAATCACTATAAACAATCCTCATCATCAAGGAATAATCATGCATACATGAAATAACTAGTACCAAAGTAATCTCATCATATAATCAATTGAGTTTGAAACAATACCCAACAATCTAGAAATCAAATACCACTAATCATCAAACCTAACCATAAAACTTTCCTAAAATAGTTTAGCAATAAAACTGAAAAGCAAACTAGGGGTACGCACTACACCAACCCCTGGTGTTGCTTGATCCTAACTTGATCTTGCCAAAACAATCCATATTGTTACTCACATTTGTTGTAGTAGCATATTTCAAGTGACAACATACATATATGAATATTTTTTGTAATAAATCAGTGCCAATATATAATATTGTTCAAAATCAATGCAAATATTTATAATGTATAAATAATTTGATTTTTTTAGATAACATCTTTACTAAAGAGATAGTAATATTTAATTATTTTATTATTATCTATTATATACAAGATACTACTAATACTTGTATGTTTATATTTGATATAATTTTATAGCCTGAATATTTTCTTGTAAAGAAAGTCCATGCCTAACCATATGAACCTACAACAAAATAAGGTGACAATTGCTAGATTGTTGTCTTATTTCAAAAGAACGGTAATGGAAAATGTTATTGTCATTGCAAAAAATTCAAGGGCTTAAAGAATCAAAGAATTCTAATCACAATAGCTCAGAGACATTGTAGGCAACATGATCACATTGAAGGGGGAAAGGATTTCTTTTCCTTTGGTGAATGTGGATTTTGAACTGGTGGAACATGGAGGTGTGAATATTGAAGATAAAGGTAATGCTCCCATGGAAGAAGATGGTCTTGAGGTAGAGAACAAAATTGAAGATGTTGGTATTGGTGTAGTTGATAATGTGACAGAATAGGATTGAAGAAGATGGTACTAACGGAACTAATGAAGATGATGAATACGATGATAATTGTGCATCTAATGATGATGAGGAGGAGAACCTTTATATACTTATAATTGAAGAGGCACACAAGCCCCTATACCAAGGCTCCTAAAAAACTCTTCTCTCTATTGTATTTTTTCTAGTAAAATTCAAGGTTATGAATGGTATGTCCAATGTAGAAATCTTATGTATGCTAAGGTATAGTGTTATTTTTGTCATCTTCTATGTTAGTACACCATTAAAGTTGTTCATATGAGCAATATTTTTCCAAAGGTTGATAGGTGAGTGTTTGTTACCACCATCAAACATTCTACCTTGCTCTTACTGAGAATTATCGACCATTATGAATGATATTAGAAGAGTATCGAACAATATGTGCATGTCCCAATGATCATATTATATATCATAGAAAACATAAATTTGTAATGAAATTCCCTAATTTTCACACTAGTAGTTATCATTTAGATCAAATGATGAAAAAGGCACCTCACAAGGTTCCTCAGCACATTACCATTATTACATGTCTGCAATGATTATTCAGGTGTACTAGCTTGGTACAATTTATGGATTACCATGCACACAATAGAAGTCAAGATGGCATTATCTAAATTCATATGGATGGTCTAAATTTAAGGACATAGAAGATAGGTGGGCAATATTTAAAGAAGAACCTCATAATCTAAAGCTTTCATTAGCAACAAATGACGTCAATTCATTTTCAGAGATGAGATTTGTTTACTCAATTTGGCATGATTTTATTACTAACAATAACATTCCTCCTTGGATGTCTATAAAGAGGGAGCACGCAATGTTGACATTGATTGTACTAGGTATTTTTTCATTTAATAATCATCTAAATTAAATTATAAATACAGTATCAAAATGGTCGTAATAATTATGTTTTGTTTATGATCATTCAACTAGGTAAGTACAAAGTGAAAGATATGAATGTATATATTGAGACCTTGATTGATGAGTTGTTAAAATTATGGAATGGGGTCACTATGTACAACATCTCTAGACCAATTGGCAAAAGCCAATTTCAATTCTATGTAATGCTTGCATGGACAATACATGATGTCCCTAAACTAACAGATTTTTGTGGTATGTAAAACTATTAAGACATATTTTTGGTATGTAATAGTGCTAACACATTTTCATTGTATGTTCAAGTTGTGTGTGAAAATTATAAATATGAATCTTATAGTACACATGTCATCCAATTATACATGATCTTATAGGTCTTCAGACAAAGGAAAAATTTGCATGTCCAATTTGTGGTCCAAATATGAAATCTTGTCATTAAAAAAGTTTAATAAAATAGGTGTTTGATGAGCATAGACAATTTCTCCACAAAAATCATTTGTCAATGGAAAAGAAGAGACAACATCAGAGCTACGAAAAATGACACCTCACACATGGAAGTTGGAATACAATAGAATGAATCATCAAGGTAATGGCATTACATTAGATATAGGTTTTTGTATGAAACTTAAATTTGGATATTTCCTTTTTGTTTAGTAATGATATAATTGATGTTCATGAAGGTCATCAAGGCATCAATGAAAAACCTCAAAAAGGACTTAAAGCTATCCTAGACAATTTAGTACGTTGTCATACTACAAGCATCTCCCAATCTTTCATTTGTTTAATGCTATGCATATTCGAAAGAATGTAATAGAGACACTATGGAAAATATTTGATGGAAGGCATAACAAAGAAAAATTGATCAATATTTGCAATGACATTAATGAATCCATTTATTCATAGAATTTTTTCCTTGAATAAAACAACAATGGAAACAGGATTAATATGAGTATCATTCATTTTTTATTAATGTAACAACAAATAAATGTCATATATGAAGTCATAAAAAAAAAAGCTAATTTTCCCGCATGATTTGTTGCAAACATAAGCAATCTCATATTAAAGAAAGGTGATTTTGGGTCAAGGTTTAAAATGCATGATTGGCATACCTTCATCAAGGTAAGTCATGCTCTTCTCTGTTTACAATAGATTTTTAAAACATCATGTACTTTTTACTATTTTATTTTATAATATATTGAAAAGATCATTTTATTATTTCTGCGATACATTCTACCTCTACCTCTCCTACACAACTTTGACAACATGATTGTCAAACATGTTATATATGATCTTGGAAAATACTTGAGGTAGAAGTTTTATTAGTCTCATTAATATGTTTTTGCATGATGAATATCTCCTAGGTGGTTGTCATCTAAAAAGGTTGATAAAAGGACATAAAGCAATGGAAGATAAAAATTCCTCATCTTTTGTGTGAGATGCAAAAGTGTCTACCTTTAACCCTTTTCAATGTATAAAAACACTACCTCATACATCTAGTTGAGGAGATTAAATTGTGTTGACCTATACCAACTAGGTCAATGTGGATGGTTGAGAGGTAGTTGAAATGTTTGAAGGGCCTAGTTTGACAGAGAGCATGTCCTGAGGGTTCCATGGTTGAGGGCTATAACATTAGCGAATATCTTCCCATGTTTACATCAAAGATTCATATAGATCACATTTGGGATCCCAACTCCATTAACAAATTCGAAGGGGAGTACTTAATTGGGAAAGATAGATTGAGAAAAGTGAGAGGTAATTATAAGATGTTATTGTAGTTAATTAATTCCTATCCATAATCAATATAAGTTGTTTCTAATTGGTCTATTTATTTTATATAGTTTCTCATGAGTGGGATGTAGTTCATTTTTATATTACAAAATAATCTTTGATTGGATGATGGTATGGATTGAACGATCTCAACAAAAAGGTTTCTCATTAACATGGGAAGGTGTTTCTTTATTGGTTAAAGAAGCTCATCATAATGGAGATCCCATTGTTATGCTAATGGTAATTGATCTAGAAAATGGTTTAAGAGGTGAAAATGCACACATAACCTAATCTATGACGACCCTTTTGTTTAATATCAACTCATGGATGGATGCATGTTTTTGACATGTTTGAAAAATAACATGTCAAGCACCATAAAGCTATGTACTACAATGACTGTAAATTTTTCATAAAAAAAGTAGACGAGATTAATAAAACTTGTGATTTTGAGATAATTATAGTCTTTGAGGTCACCAACATTTCATCTAGAAATAACATGCATCCTCAACAATTTGAAAACAAATACTATGAAATTTTGGATGATATAATTGAGTGCGACTTTAATTTCTCCAAACTAGTTCTATTCGGTGTCAAATGGTACAGGTTACAACTGAATCAAAATGGTCTTGATAGAGCTATTATTGAACATGATAATTAACTTACATGATTAATACAAGGCCATTTGAGCTAGTTCAAAATGAGCCCTATGTTCTTCCAAGCTAATGTGAGAAATTGTTTTACTTTAGTGTTCCACATAAACCTAGTTGGTCATTTGTTGTTAGACATGACGCAAGAGGAAGATCAATAAAGTATAATGTGATTGAAGAAGAAAATATTGAATAAGTGGAAGATGAAGTAGATGATGATGATGAAGATGAAGAAGGAGGTTATGATGATGATGATTATGATGGAGAAGGTGTTCATGATGATGGTCATGGCATTGATGATGATGCTAATGGTGATGATGATGATGTTGACGATGATGATGATGATGGTGGTGGTGGTGGTGGTTGTGGTAGAGATGGTGGTGGTGGTGAAGGTGATGGTGATGGAAATTGCAATGGTAATGGTGATGGTGGTGGTGATGATGGTCATAGTAATGATTATGATGATGATGGTAGTGGTGGTGGTGGTGGTAGTGGTAGAAATGATGGTGATGGTGATGGTGATGGTGATGATGATGACGATGATGGCAATGATGGTCATAGTGACAATCATGATATTGAAGATGGTCATTCTAATGATTTGGATGATGTCATGATGATGAGATGGATGAAGAATATAATCAAAGGAAACTTATTATGTGTTGATTAGGTTGAAATATTTTTTTATCATGCTCAATTCTTGGTGCTTATTACTTGTAATGTGTTTTTGTAGAAGCTACCAATTAAAAAATATACAATGTTATGTTTTTTGTGATGTATGCATATTGATCATGTTATGTTCTATGTAATTTGTAGCATAAGTATCATGTAATTTATAACTAACTTAAGATGAATGATTTACATATGCAGGAAACTATATCCCTTTAATGAGGATTGTACAAAGTGACATGGATCACGAGATATAAGTTAATTACATGCTTGCTTTCTCTTTACCTTTGACATTAACTTTAGGAAAAATTGATCAATATTGGCCTCATTTTATAGAAAAATATTTTTCTCCTTCAACTATATCTCTCATTTGATGGGCTATAGGTACCACCAAATAATATCTGTCAAATTTTCCTTCTTTGAGTGAGGGAAATGTAGGAATAGAAGAGGATAGTGAAACATGTAGTAGGTCTACGAAAGAGAGACAAACTAAAGGTCAAAAGACTAGAATAAAATTCAATAAATGCATGTAATTTTTCCTTTCTCAAGGGGGGTCATGTTCTTATGATGATGAGACAAAGGGTGACATCAAGGTTTCCTTGAGGTACACACATGTTGAAAAAGAATGGGTACCAAAGGAATTAACTCCAATTAACACTAATTTTTTTTGTTAATGAGAGGATATATCACGTAGCTCCATCATCATTACATGGTTTGGGCCTATTTTCTATGAATTCCATAAAGTTTAGTTTTAACAAAGTTGTTGAATTGATGGAGTTTGTAGGATCTTGTTACAATTACAATAACTAGATGTAGATAGTTCAATATAAAAATTTATGTGTAGGTATGCATTATCAAAAAATTATCTACAATGGAAAGAAAATGATCAAATTAAATGACTTGTGTACATTGATGAAAGGAAAAAAGCAAAAGGGAAAATTGTAGGTTTTATAAATAGTATGCATCTTGGGTCAACTAATAAGTGACCCAATTGCATTTTTGGAGTGCATGAGGGAAATATGTTTTTGTATGTGTGATAAAATCAATAAGTTCAAGGGAAGATTTACTAATAGATTAAAATTTGAATTTCATAGATAAAAAGAAAGTTACTATCATGGGACTTATAAGTACTATATTTGTAATATTTAAACTAATTACTTCCAATTAGAACTCTATTATACGATATACCATTTTACAAATAAGTTTTTTTGCTAAGTCGACTATTCCTTTTTTTATGTTGATGTTTTTATATGTATTCTTTGTCACAGGGTAACATGACCGATCCATCAGATGACAGAGGTAGGAATGTTGCCCCCACCCCTTCTCTAGCGCAGATAAACCTTCCATGTAAAAAATTATGCGATAGTAATTTTACAAAATATCATATTATTTTGTTACTTTCGTTAAGGTTTTGGACTTGTTTTGATTATTTTACAGATATTTTTGTCACAATTTGATTCTCAGGGAAAGCGAAAAGACCATATTATACAAGAGCAATTAATTATCGATATGGTGGCCATAGTATTATGCGATGATGACATGCATATAGCAATGACCCTATAACCCTATGTAAAAAGAACCTCAAGACCATCAATCTACAAATTCTTGGGCTTGTGATGGATCCAATTCCAACAGAAGAGAAATAGGCCACAAGAAATAAATTGTGTTGTAAAGCATGTTGTCTAGAAGTAAGAAACAATGAGTCTTTTTCTAGGACAATAGTTCAATAAAGCTTTATGTTTTATACTAATTTATGGATCATGAACCAGAATATGTATGTTTTGTTATAGGATATTTTGAGACCACACCGAGTTGTTCCACCTAACAAGGGTATCAGTGTAGGTCCTATAGGTATGTGATTTCAATTCTCAATCATTAGAAAGGACATTATTTTTCTTCATGATCATTATTGATAGTTTTATATTATGGTTGTCATGTTTTTTCATCTATATTTTAAAAAGATCATACATTATGTGTATATATATATCTGTGTGTGTGTGTGTGTGTGTGTTTGTGCGCGTGTGTGTGTGTGTATACATATATACATACATACATATACATATATGTACATACACATACATATATATACATATTTATATACACATACACACACACATGCGCGCGAGCACACACACACACACACATGCACACGCGCGTGCGCGCACACACACACACACATATGATTATTGTTTAGGTACTAATGATTTCCATATGCCTACTTCCACGAGGCCAACCAACACTCTAAGATTGTTGTTTGCAGGATTGACAATAAGGAGCTTACAAATATCCAAGTGATAATTTTTTAGGTGTTGATGATTTCCATATGCTTGCTTCCATAAGGATGACCAATGCTCTAAGATTGTTGACTACAAGATCGACAACAAACAGCTTGCAAACATCCAAACTTGTTGTAACTAGAGCTGGTAAATCCTTCTTTTGCTACATTTTTTCTGTGTTAAATATGATTTGAGTTGTACATTCTTGTTCATTTGAGTATAGTATGACATTGACCAACTTTGTGTAGGGACATATACACCTTCTCATAGTGATAGAATTGATACTAGTATTGGTAATAATTTATTAGACATTCCTAAAGCAGCCTATGTTACTTCTTTTGGATCATTGGAGGCATCATTGTTGATGGTTGGGAAAGATATGTTTCCCTTAAAATTTCCTAAGCTTCCAGGTACTTTAAAATTGTGATTATTTTGAGTGTGATTGTAGTTTACTTATTCATAACTCATTTTTGACTAATGATCTCATGATGATTTTGTAGGAAAAGATATTTTTTATGGAACTTTTTTATAATTTAACATTGAAGATATTTATGTAAAACTTACGTAGCTTGATATAATTGGTTGCTACATTTTTCCATTCATCGATTTGTTGTAATATATTCAATGTACATAGGTCAAACTAATTTTTTTATCTAACAATTTTATTTTTTGTTAAAAGGTGGAATAAGCAAGGCCCTAAATTAAAAGATCAACTCATAAAACCTATGGAGGAGTTCTTCGGTCAAAATATTTTGAACAAAGCTCAAATTCTAAAAAAAGCTTACAAACTCCTGAAACTTGTGAGAGACTGGTACAGGAGGGCTCTAAAGCTCAACCCAAGGCACAAGCATCCTCCTATGGTGCCATAGATGGAGTAGAATGAAATCATTGAAGATGCAAAAGAGATGAGACAAAGAGATAAATGAATAACCCACCACTCGAAAAAAATAGATATGTGGTAGTATTAATATAATTATGCATAAATTAGTGATCTATAATTATTCATTAAAATGCTTGACTTGATTAAAATAACTATAATCATATATCTAACATGTATAATATTCTATGTTAGATATAGGCCTCTAAAAAAATTATAGTTATATATCTAACATTTATATGATTTTATGTTATATGAAAATGTTTAATATAGGATTTTTTCAATGGTGGAAAGAAAATGTATCAATTAATTTGTATTCATACCCTTGAGTTCATAATCTACTTGTAAAAAATCCTATAAAGCAAATGAGAATCATGAAATTTGAAAGTGAAATTTTATACAACATGTTTTTATTATCATTTAAAGCCAAAATATATCTCAATTGCATCTCCAAAGAATCAAATAGCATTAGATGACTTGGTAGAGGCAAAGTTTCAAGCATATTTGATGCAAAATTTGATGAATCTCTAATAAAGTGATCTAATTCATCCATGATCAACTATGCACTACTACCAACATTACACCCACTCATTAATTAGCCATTCCATCAAATACTCTAGGATAATAGAAATAACCATTGGAAAACAATCCAAGAAGCACATTGTCATATTTTTATGCATTGATTCATAGTAAGGAATGTTTCAAGGAAAAGGCATTAAAAATATCACACTGTAGAATTTTATTAAGTTTCATTTCTAAAAGAATAACATTGTAGACATTTCGGAAGCTCAAAGAGGTAAACAAATGAGCTATATGCATAAGCAATTATACACTAGAGGATGTGGGCTAGTGCTTTTAGGTTTAACACAAGGTGAAAAACTCTAAGCTAAGAAAAGGTAATGAAGAACCAATGGCTGCATAGAATCCACTGAAGCCACATACCCCAACATCATTATCTTATGATGAACATTTATACAAAAAAGGAGCAATTATCTGCAAAATAACATAACTTGTCAGAAATCAATATGATTAATCATATGAGGACATATACAACAAGGACTCAATTACTGTGCAGCTAGTTTGACTGATCTTTGCATGTTTTTCCATAATAGAGCTTCAACCAAGTAGAAATTGATTTCATTCATGCATAAATACTAAGAGTTCTAGATTTTTCTTTGTACTTTTACCCTTTTCAATTTTTTTGGAGAAGGTAAACATACAATTATATAAATTATAATGAAAATATTTACAAATGGGAGGTACCTCAAACAAAATAGGTGATTCAAGTCAAAAAAGAGTGGTAACTAGACCTCCCACATCTTCATGAGTTATAATGGTTACTTGTTAGGAAATTGATGGGTTCAAACAAATTTTGGCTGAAGGCATATAGAAAACAAAAAATATTAAAACACATTTGCAACACATTGATTTAAATTTTTAATGAGAAGATGTCAAAATATTGACTAATTTTGTTTGACAAAAGCATTAAATAGTAGACATGAGGTTTTCACAGTTATAAAAATTAGTGAACATTTCTCAAGAAAATTATGTGATTTTAGTTTATATCAAAAGTTTAGAAAAGAGTGTTGTTGAGACAAACTAAATTGACCAGAAAAATCAAGAAATTTTCTAAATCATAAGCATTGTAGTTTTCAACAACATTTAATAGGCATGATAAAATATGACCAGTAAGAAGGTATGGGGTCCCACTTCCCTCGGTGAAGTTGTCATACTATCAACCATCAAAGGAAGATGCTTAAGGCTCTAAGAGAGTTTTTTGTTTGAGGCTTCAATACTGGCATTTTTTGATCTTTTTGTTTTGATAAATAATTGAATTAATTAAATGAATAAGCAAGTGATCATCTGTAGGAGTTACAAAGATGATGTTTCTATAAAGAAACAATAGTAAATTAGAAACTATCTAACATTTACATAAGTTACAATACCAACTAAGTTTCTTTGAAAGTTCTATCATGCTATCAATCATCAAATACCCTTATGACACTAACAACATGCTTGAAGCATTAAGCACAAACTACAACATACAATTTGTATTGTATTTCTACCACCCTAAAATCAAAATAGTATGGAAACAATGGCATGTTTAGTTGGATTATAGATTTTGGTAGATATTTTTAGAAGTGTGATTGTGGATTTATATAATCTAAAATATTTCAAAGTTTATATACACAAGTTGCAGGACACATCAAAGGTGATAGAGCTAGGAAAGAGAAGGTTGGTCAACATCATCTTGGCTCTAGTGGATATATGAATATACACTCATGCATTGTAAGTAGTAGTAAATTAAATTTCATATCAATTATTTTTATATAAAATTAAAAATTATGAATAAATTCAATATTGATGATGTAATGCAAAAAATGCAGGGCATTAAATTTAATCTAGTGCAAGAGGACACAAAAATTGGTTTCAAGAAAGGCTATAAAGCAAGGGTTGCCCACCACTGCACAGATTCCAATGGCCAAACTGATGTAGAAGATTGTAGTGCACTAGTTCACACATAGCTAAATAGGCCTATTGAATAATAACAATAATTAAGAATTTCATTAGAAATAATCTATTTGATGTTAATTTCAAACAACGATAACAATGCGTGTTCATGACATTTCAGTGCATCCTACTACTCCTAGCATAGATATTACTCATGATGATGAAGGAATGAACCCTACACATTATGAAGACCTTTTATGTGCATCACGATGATACAAGTACATATTCAATTTCTATTAAAAATTAGTCATGTAATTATTAATAATATTTAACATCTTAAATTGCAATGGGTATAACCTTTATGTGATAATTTTTTAGTATGCAGATCGTGATGTTAGTGTTGAGCATGTTGAGGTTGGGATTGAACAAATTATGAGAGAAAATGATGTGGCATTATCAGGTAAACAAAAATCCTTGTTATCTTCTTTAGATTAATGAAATACTTATAACATTAAAAAAGATTGTTTAGAATTAAACCCATTTATTTCTTATTGTAGAGGTGCATCAGCCTTGTCCTTGAAAAAAGAAGAAGAAGCCTCTTTGTCATAAGATCATAACCACAAGAGCCACAAAAGAATGCTGAAGATAGTTACGATGTACCTATTAGATTTTCTTTTCAACAAAAGGAAAAATAAAAGAAGAAATGAATGTTAAAAACCTTGTTGATGAATTTTTATGAATGTTTATTATTAATTAATTTTATGTCATGTTATTGAATATTTTTATGTGATTATAATGATTGATGTGTTCATGAATTATTGATGAATGTTTATAGGTATTAATGAATGTTATGTGAATATAATGATTAACATGTTCACAAATTATTGATGAATTTGTATATATAATAATTAATTCAATTTCATCTTAATGAATGTTATGTGATTATAATTATTCAATGATATACTTCTAAAATGAATGAATGAAATATTTACTTAGTTTTTAATGGGGAATTTAGAGTGATTATAGGGGTGAGACCAAATGAGCTTCCACCTTCACATGGGTAGCCTTGTTAAGTAGAGAATATGAAGGGATTCTTGAAATCAAGTAAAGCTCAAACTAAACCTATCGAGTTGGGAGCAAACAATACTTTCATCTTGGAGGCACGAGACATCCTATAGTGGACTAGGGTGAAAGTGAACAAGAATTTTTTTACTTTGTGCTATGTGTTTCAAGGTCTCATATTAGGTTATATGTTTTTCATACATGATTGAGACAAATATTTCTGTATCAACTATCATGTGTTTCTAATTTGATATTATTTTTTTTTTGAAATGTAGGTTAAAATTGCTTTTGTCAACAATCTTCCAAACAATGCTAATGAAGACTTTTTAAGAAAGTTGTTTGAACCTTTTGGGTAGGTATAGTTTTTTCTTCATTCTTTATTATAAAATGAAAATTTGACAATGGTCAATTTTCTTAGTTGGTTGTTGAGATATTTGTGGGTGGGTGCAGTTAGAAAGAGTTGCTATATCTAGACAGAGTAATGTGCATGTTGGCTTTGTTCACTTCTTGACACATGTTGTAAGTATAAAATCAGATGTCACAATAATAATTTCTCATAAGTATATTTTTTTCTTTTTTGATGCCACAATTTGATTGATATAAAATTATAGCATTTTTAACACATTTGAGGTCTGATGTATACTTTTGACTTATTTTTTGACATTCTATAATGGTTTTTATACTTGGTTTCTTTGTTGAGTGTGGATGGTGCATATTTTGTGTTTTGCTGTTGAATGGGTATCATTTATTTTGTTACATGAACTTGTTAAAGAAATCAAAGAAGTTGATGGAAAAACTATTGACAGTCTCGATATAGGTCATAAGTTCAAGATACAGGTTTTTTTAAAATTTTCATTCAAATAACTTTGTTCTTTTGTACCCTTCCATTGAATATAACTTTTATTGTTTGTACAATTTGGTTTTGTTTCTATTTTAAAGCTTCTATGTTTTTAATGTTGACTTGATAACAAAATATAGATTATAAAGTCCATTAGAACTCTCATTAGCTTCATTCACTAATATAGTTACATGGTTGTTCAACCGATGTTTGGGAGATACTTAGTGCTTCATTGATTTTCTCAATTAGGTAATGGTTACAAAGCCAATGGAGAAGGCTAAGAAATGAAATGCTGAAGACAAGTGTTCATAATCTTTCTAGTTAACCTATGCTCTGATAGATATATTCATCTCTTAGTTTTCTTTAGCTAACAAGAAAGGGCTTTGGAATGAATTTTAGTTATAGGGTATGAAACTATCAACAAAATAGAGATTGAAATGTTTTAGCCTTACTGATTTTTGGCCAAAAGTGCCCTCCCCATAGAAAGATTGAATTCAAATATTTGAACCCACCTAATAGTTAAAAAATTCAAAGATCTAACATTTGAATATACACAAGTGTACATTATAACCTTAGGTTTTCCCTAAGTGCTAGGCCATTTCATGTTATATTTAAGTCTTGGATCTGCGACAAGATAATATGGTCTTGATCTTATTATAAGCCTTGTATCAAAGGATTGTTGGGTGAATTAAGCTGTGGTAAGATGCTACGAGGCTCCTATTGGTGTAGAATTGGGTTGTCGTGACATTAGAGATTTCGTAGTATCACAAGTCAAAGGAATATGTATTTCAAAACCATGAAAGCTCAGAAATCATAGGATCATGGGGTTGACTTCCTAGATTGTTGATACTATGAAGGGGTGGAGGCTAGTTTGTGAGGCCTTGCATCAACCCATCATAACTTAGTTGATACTTTATTATTTTGGTACTCATGACTTGATATGTGGGCACATTACTTGATGCACTGAACATTATTATGCTATTTTACAATGTGTGATGCTTTACTTTAGTTATTTGATTTTGTCATTTAATGCTTTATGAACACGTATAATGATGAAGTAAATGAATGGAAAACTAACACTTTGATTATGCAATTCTAATGGTCAAAAATATGAGTAGAATTAGATAAAAAATTGATTATTAGAAAAAATAGTATGCTTTAATTTATATGGTTTTTCTAATACATAATTTAAATAATGCATGTGATTTCTTGATCTACTTATGTGTGCAATGATTGTGCAGGAAATTTAGCCAAGAAAACCCAATGGAAAGATGGAACTAAACCACTTGTTAATTTGTGCTATCTTTGCATTTTCTTTCTTTGAAGGTTGTTAATTGTTCTTACTATTCTCCTAGCCTTTGTTTGTTACTATTAAGTCTTTAAGATTTAAAAGCATTAAATTTAAGCACCCTAGGGGTAAGGATATGGGCGAGGAGCACTTTCCAACCCCTTAGCCTCTTTGTTTGACTTTTAGGGTCACTCAAAAACCCTATTTTTGGTTGATTGCAAAAATGGATTGTCTCCTACTTGAGTTGGTAACTCAAACCTCCATCTTGAGGTTACTTGAAGTCTAGTTGAGTTAAGGATCATACTTAAAGGCAATTTGGAGTAGTTTTGGGGTTGTTACCCACTCTCTAGTTTTGGAGAAATTTTGAAGATTGAAAGAAGAAAAGGAAAAGCTCTTGTCAACTTACCATTTTGCCATAAATTTTTTTGAAGGTAGGAGTTCTTCACTCTTTTGAATTGTTTTTTCATATTTTTCATGCTTGAATCATGCATAAGGCATTGTGTTGTGCTTTGTATTGCTTACATGTGTGTTGGAGTTGATTTGGAGGGATCTTAACTTGTTTCTTGATGTTATTATTATGCTTTCCTTGATGCTTTGTTTTTTTGAAGGGATTTCATGGGGATTCTTTTGGTATCACTTACCCTTGGATAGGGAAGAAGTGGCCATGTACGAGGGAAGGGCCTTAGTTGGACCTCAATAGTGTAGAGTCTCCTCTCATGGTGAGAGGAGGGAATGAGGGTACGGTGTATGGGCCCCTACTTGTCATCCCATAGCTTGTATGAACAATTGAATTCTTGAAGAAGGGAAGGAATGAATACCCTTGTTATATTGGCCCCAAAAGGGCATTTGTAGAAGAACATAAGTTCTTGAATTTTAGCCCCAAAAGGGCTATATTATGGTATGGTGATTGACATCTGCTATTGAGAAAATCCATCTCCCCTCTATTTTGATTCATTGTTGAACCTATTGTGGAAAACTAGGTTGGGAATGCATGCTTGAATTGTCCTTCTTATTATTATTTTTTACCTCTATGTTGGTTCTTGTCCTTCCCATAGTTCCCTTGATGTATTGAAGGCATTGGAAAAGATCTCTTGTGAAAGCCCTTGAAGATAATTCAATTGAATTGTAATATTTGTAAAAATGTATTTTAAATTTTAATGTATTTGGCAAAGACATTAGGTTTCCTTACTGGTTCTTTCCCGATGGAGCCTTGAACCAAGTTAAATAATAGAGAAAGGAAAATATTGAGAAAATCTCCTTGCATTGCTCTTATGTGTTTTCAAACTGTGTATATGTATGTGCGAAAATAGATTAATGGATAATGTTATTGAATTATGAATTCTCAAGGTTTCAAATATGTTAAGGAAGAGTAAATTAGATATGTTGAAGTGTTCAATTCAATGTTATATGTATTAAGAGGAAACAAACAATCCTACATTGTGACACAACAAATTCGTTCCTCTCTTTATTAAATTTTATAATTGACAAAATCAAATTTGATTAAGAATTATGCATCTCCTTGTATTCTAAATGAAAGGAACATATACCTTGTTATATGACAATTAATAAAATAGAACCTTATACACATCCTTGTATTAGTATTCTTGCTCAAAGGAATCAATGTTGTCAATAAGATAGAAATCATTCCTAGGATATCACAAAAAAAAAAGTATATATCAACACTTAGAAAATAGAGTTCAAAATTTATTTTGCATCTCCAGGTTTAAAAACCTCTCTGGAAAATTTATGGGGAAAAATTTAATTCCCCCAAGTTACAGAGAATATTCCTCTAGATGCCCTTTAAAAAAAAAAATCATTGTTTCTTTTCAACAAAATATAACCTCTTAATTTGCAAAATTAAATAAGTTACTTGTGACAAATACCCTAACTAAGCTAATATCTAATCCCCACCAAATTAACTTTTTGCAATAACTATTCTACCCCATCCATTAGGACTACCCACTAAACTTGGTCATTATACCCCATACCCATTTAATACCCAACTATTCCCTTGTTTCCACTTGCTTTTTATTCCCCTTACCTAGGTGTTGAGTAGAGGAGGGATGCCATCATAATGTTGCTAATGTCACCTCCCTGCCTCTCAAGTTTTGGGCATAGCATGGTTGCTTTAATTTGTTTTGGGAAAGGTTAACATTTAAACATTGGCATTAAAGCCACCTTGCATGCTTTTGAAAAACCTACTGCCATTATTCCTTGAATGGCACACTGACAAGGAGAGCAAGTCAACATCCAACATGCTCTTGGACAACGCTCCAGATTTTCTTGTCAGTGTTTGGGAAAGGAGGTGACAAGTTGTTGATGGAACCTAGGGAGAAATATGTAATATATTTAAACTCCACTCACTCTCCAAACACATGTAAGAGAAAAAGAAACTTTCTCTCTCCCCATGAAGCACTTCCTCATTCCCCACTACTTGTTGTACTCCATTCTTGGGTAGCATGGGATAAACAAGAGTGGCTCACTCATGCCAACATGGGTTTGAGGGTAGTATAGGGGTAGTTGAGGTTAGAGGTAAGGATGCTTGCTAGGTATGGTAATAGTTAGAGTAGAGTTAGTTTAAACATGGGGTAGTTAAGAGCTTAGTTAGTTTGAGTCTTGATAGGTTAATATGGGACAGATTGAATAGCGTAGTTAATTATTTCTTTTTAAAAAAAAATTTAGTATTGTTTTATGTGTTGCTTAGTTTAGTATGTATACTTAAGAATTTTTAGTTAAAGCATTAAATCTAATGCTTAAAATTGTGTTAGTATAGGATAGCACTTAGTTGTTAGACTATTAAGTAGTTGTAATTTAAACATTTTAATTTGAAAGTACTATATTTCTAGTTAGAATAATTGTTAGATTTTTTTAATGTTTAAGTGTGTGATAGTAAAGTTAGTTAGGACCCAAAATACATTAGAATTTTGTAAATTTTAGTGTTTATATTTAAAAATGGTGGTTAGTATAGTTTTGTGATAAAATTTATTTGGTAAAGTATAAATTTTAGATTGTAATTGTCAAATTTGAAATTTGTAGTAACTAGAAATTAATTTTAACAAAGTAGCAAATTTAATTAGTCCATTCAAGTTTCAAGTATATTTTTGTTCTAGTATTATCTCATCTTAATAAGGTAGCCTTAAATGAGTAGTTGGTTGCAATTGTTAAAGTTAGATTTAAATTTAAATGAAGTTTTACCAATAAGTTTGTTATGTTTAAACCAAGTCTATGTTTGATTAATAAACTAATGTTAATATGTTCTGGCCTATATGAATTTAAGATCAATTTATATTGTGGTTCAAGTAATTTCAATATATATATATATATATATATATAGAAATCTCAATGCAATAATGAAATCTTAATTGCATGAGTATGAACTTAAGATTTATGTAGTACACCTAATTCTCTTTAACCTTACTGAACCTTAATTTTAGATTGTGAAAAAAAAAAATTCATGTGTTTTTTCCATTGTATTTTGGGCATGACATAGTTTCAAAGGGACATCGGGTGTTCCGATCTTATGATATTCCCCTATCATAAAGTTACAAGTGAAAATGAGGAAACCATTGAAGTCATGATAGAAAGTTAGTTAACTATGATTGTAGTATCATAGGGGTTATTGCTACAACTATCAATGTTACGATAGACTGTGATCGTAAGATCATGAAGGTCAAATCAACTACACTCACAACATCACAAGAGGAGATTTTTGGTATTGCAACCTTGCACCAAGAGTGTTATCATGACATTATTCTATCATGAGATCATCGGTCTTGTCACTAATGAAAGATCCTAAGGGGAATGAAGGATGGGCTCAATGCTATGAGGTATAGGCAATCGTAAGATTGTAGAGGTCAAGGTTATGAAAAAAAGATGACATGAAGGGTTTTGACCATAGTTGATGATCGTAGGATCACGAGTTCTAGTAGTGACCAAAAATATAAGGAGCTTCACCCACTGAGCTAGAAAAAGAGGAGTCCTTGACCAATCAAGTAGCATGAAATGTATAGAGTGGCAGTTGAACATGGTTGACCCACATCTTTTATCTAACTTGGCATGCTGGTAACAAGGAATAAGCATCTCTTTGATGGAAAATTTGATCTTTCATTCTCCTACAACCACTTTTGTCATTCGCTAGACCTAATAAGTATGAGGAACACTCCATCATCGCCTATTGATCTACCTACTCAATCAGAAAGTTAATGCTCACTGCTCCTATCCTCTCAGTGATTTTTTTGGTGAATAAGTGATCTTCCTATGTCTAGATTTGTGCTATGATCAAATCTTTTCTGATTTTGTAGTAGTTATTCTTTACAAGCTTAAATGTAGTTGTTGAAGTTATATCTTAGGGTAGAAGTTATCTAAGTTATGCTTAAACTATGAAAGTAGATTTTGTAATCTTTCTTAGGGTTAGATATTCTTTGTTTTTTTGGTATTTCTCTAGAATACTACTATAAATTCCCTTTTTCCTCTAAATTATATGATAATCTATCCTATCTCTTTCAACAATCGATGTACTATGTGAGCTTTATTTTCCTCTCTTCGATGTACTATGGATATTTGTTACCTAAATGTTTCTATCTCTTCTAGCCTATGAATGATATAAAGTGAATATTTTCTTCCTTGTGTCACTCATTTGGTTGCTTGAGTTGCATGTGACTTTTAGGTTAAAACAAGTTTGAATATGTATATCTTTGAACTATTGTTATAGTTGTATTATGCACAAATGGGGCAAAGATTAGTCTGAACATTCTATTTTGGTGCATCACCTCCTTAAAATAGATTAGGTAGCCTACTTTTATGCATTCCTCCTCCCTTTTTCTCTCCAAGTGTAGTCTAAGTGCATTCTAATATCAAAGGAAGTTAGCCTTCTCTGGAGACTCAGCCTCATTGTTCAAGTCCCACAACTTGGAGGTTGTTTTCATGTTTCACAAGGTTGTCCTTAGGTAAAAACTTTGGACAAGGGTACAAGATTTTGTGACAACACTAACATTCATGGGGACTATAGTGAGTGGGTTTATAAAAATTCAAGTATTGGATTGGGATGATGATGTGATAACAAGTGCAAGGTTTAAGGTTTTTACTGGGAAAAGGTTAAATTGGGAAGCTAGGTTTCAATTCTGGAGAGATCTCATCATTAAGGTTGCTTGACATTTGGTTTGAATTATAATCAATACAGAAGAGGATAATTTTCTTATCTTCCCTTCATTTTTGGTAAAATCTAATTATGCCAATTTTTGTTTTAATTTGGACATATGCACTATATGATAAAACATTTTTTTTCTTACACAACAATAGGAATTTGATTATATTTATGTTCTTTTCCTAGTAAATCTTTTTTAATAGTTATATATAGTAAGACTATGTTAATATTTAATGCACTATGTTTTAAAGATTTGTGACCATGGATTCCTTTTGAATGGATCTATCAACAATCTTATAAAAAAAACATCACTAAATGTCTATTTGATGGTTTTACCAATGTGGCCAAATTCGTACTTGGTTTAGGGTAGAATTTTTATCCACAACCAACAGGAAGCTCTGTCTCAAGCTATATATTCACATCATGCCTAAACATAGCCTATCCTTGTCCTATTTATATTCTTCTATAGCTCATTTCAAAATGATGTACTCCTATTCACAGTGATGAGGATATAATCTGACAAGATTATGTGCACTTGAGTAATGGGCCCTCAAACATGCTTAAATAGGCAACTAGGTTCATACCCCTTGATATGGAAACTCAAAACCCAATCATTCTCGAAGCCAATTTAGGTGCAAACAACTTTACAGAGTGCTCTTTCAAACTACAAGACTCAAAGTTTAACCCCTTAGTTATTTGTGTGACAAGATCCAAAGATCATTATCCCTTGAGTGTATAATCCTATCCACTAAGTGGTAAAACATGAATTTAGTACTTCAGAGATGGATAGACCATCAAGATTCTATTCTTAGTCATTTGGACTTCACCAAGATTTAAACTCTACAGTTTATGCCTAAAAGAGACCTAATTCTAGGTGAATGCCTTAAAATGGCCTTAATAATAAAGTTATTGTGATGTTCATTTCTAGGGATTGATATTTGTACTAGAGATTGAAGCTACATGCTATATTCAACTACAATTATCCACCTCTCACCTATGTGTAACACAATATGAGCTTCAAAAAGTGGTAAAACCAAGAGGTGTTGTTATACCAATTGCCCTTAAAGAGTAATCTTTGTCTAGATTATTCTTTTCATATTTTTCTCTCTAATTCCTTCTTAATTTTTGTAATAGGAACTCATTTGATTTCCCTTAGAAATCTTATCATTTAATCCATAGACCTTTTATTTAACAACTAGTTTAATGAACATAATATGGGTTTTGGTATTGATATTAGCAATTTAGTATTTACAACTACAACAATGTTTTGACACTTTTATTATATTTGTATATGGCATATACATTAGTGTTTAAGAATTCATATTTTGACTGTACGACCTCATTTAATTGTATTGTGTAATTTGTATGTTACATAATTATAAGGAGGTTATCCAAATCAAAGTCATCATTACCCATTTTGGTGCATATATTAGTATTTTAATCTACCACTATTGCATTCGTAAAACATTTTCCTTGTTGACTAATTATATTTTTATTTGGATCTTTTATTTTTATGTAATGTTTATTAGTCTAACTATATTTTTTTTGTATTTACATGTGCTAGTCTAGGTTTGATTCATAGGGCTGCTAAATATTTTGACTTAGAATAATTGGATTATAATAAAATTGAGGGAGTTAAAGCAGAATTAGACAAATTGTAACAGTATACCTTCAATCCATGTAATTTTTTGAAATACATTTTTTAACTAGGTGTACATATATCAATATTAATTAAATGAATTCTCCTAAACATATAGAGTTCTACTCTATGAAAATTGTCGTAATTTTATAACCTAATTCATTGGAGAAACTTAATTATAGATTCTTCAACATTACTTGTAACTTTTTAATCAAAGTTTTAGTCTTGAGCTATTTGTAGTATCTAGCCTCAAAATAGAAAAAGATATTGTGTGGTATGAAAATAAATTACTTACCCTTGATTTTTCTAATACCTCATATACCATATTTTAAAATTATAAATCTATGTTGTTCTCTGTGTTGATACAATGCTTTGCAACTTGAGATTTTGCCTAGAAAAAAATCGTCCATCACTATTTTTTATTTTGGTGTCATTGGTTATCCCACATTTGACCAACTAATTATATAAAGAATATGAAAGTCATATAAGCATAATGAGAGGAATCCTTGATCACACCAATCACTTTTTCTTCAATTTTTTTAAGATTCCAAAGTACAATCATATCATTACTGTCATGAGATCATCAAATTTGTGCGTCACTAAATAAAACTATCTTCCAATCACTTTAAACATAAGAAATAATAGATTTCAAAATTTAACAAACTTGCTAATATTTGATAGCTGTCAAGTCATGTTTTGTTATCATTAAAAAGAGTAAGACGGTGCTAGTTCATGGAATAGATTGTTGGCCTATTAATAGTACAATAATAGCACTAGTACAATTTTAGCACAATAACAATCTATCAAAAACCAAAAAAAGAAAGTCAGTAATAAAAAATTTCAAGTAATGATGTTATTAGCCTCTTATTAGCCTGATGTACAGTGAGACTATTTTTTTTTTCTAAAACTCAGGTTGTCATTGATATTTTGACACGACCTACCATTGATTGTATGAGAAGCCTGTTGAATCATCTTCGAATATTTTTGATAGTTTGATGTGACCTAATGTTGATGGTATGATAAATTCATCGAATCATTTCTAGTGGGAGTCAATATTTTGATGAGACCTGTCATCAATGATATGACAAACTTGTGAATCATCTCTAGTTGATGTTGATATTTCAACATTTCAAACTAGTTATCTAATGCTGCAATGTGATATAGATGTTTATGATTTTTGATCGAGAGCACTCTTGATAAATCGACAGTCATGGAGTTCATCAAAATTATGATGACATTCTAGTGATGTTATTTTTTGACATTGAAGTGTCAAACTTTCAACAACAACACGTCAAAAAATAGGTCCAATTTTACTAGTGCATGTTCAGTGAGTTTTATTGTTTTTCCATTGTGCTAAGATCTCTCTCTTTATATACATACATTCATACATACATACAAAGACACACACATATATGTGTCTGTATGTATACATACACACACACACATGTATATACATATACATATGTATAAATCACAAGGGCATGGAAATGAGATGTAGAGATCACAAGGGCACAACAATGAAATGCAATGATCACAAGGGCATAACAAAAAAATCCTAGATCTCTACTAATCTCCACCAATGTTCAAAACTCTCCATGCTTCTTCGGAGCTCTCCATCCTCTTTTGTATGCGCAACTTACAACAATCAATCAAATCAAATGGGGAATGAGTAATGTTGTGCTTTTCATTTTTTTTTTTCTTATAATCCATAATCCACAACCCACAAGATCTCTCAGTATATATCCATATATATGTACAAACATAGACACAAACATATGTTTGTGTATGTATGTATGTATATATACAAAAATACATAAACATACATACATACATACATACATACATACATACATACATACATACATACATATATATATATATATATATATATATATATATATATATATATATATATACACATATACATATATATATATATATATATATATATATATACACACACACACACACATATATATATATATATATATATATATATGTATGTATATGTGTATATATATATATATATATATATATATCTATACATATATACATATATATTTATATATATCTATACACATATACATATATATATATATCTATACATATATATACATATATATATATATGGATTATGTCATATGCATTGATGCTTCTAGTAATTATTAAATAAAGAGATTCCTTATGCCCTACTATTATGGTTCTATGGTTCTATGGTCCGTCTATTTTAAGGGAGGGCCCCTATAATTTTATGGGCTAGCCATAGAATATAATGGTATGGTATGGGCTATGGTCCCTACAATTCTACACACACACAAACACACACACACACACACACACACACACACACACACACACACACACACACACACACACACACACACACACACACACACACACACACACAGAGACATACATACATACATGCATACATATACATAAATAATAGTAAGATATGTATGCCATCTATATTTTCTTTGCCACTACTTATAAGAGTGTTTCAATGTTGGGAACCACTTCAGCATCCTTTACATGGTTTAGAGGTAATGTCATTGTGGCAGAGGATTTTTCAAGGGAATGAGCCTTGTGATTATATCATTTCCACACAAGCAGAACTTGCTTCTTCAACTCCTTACACTCAACTCTTCACTAAAGTTATTCTTCTAGCAGTGAGAATATCTACTACAAATTCCTAGGAGCCTCAATTTTTTGGATACATGGGAGAAGTTACTATTGACTTCCATAGTTCATAACATTTTGGATCATATAGTGATGCCCAAATTAACAACAACAGTAGATACTTGGGATCCTTTTAGGGAGACTGTGCTAATACATCTATGGTTAGATTCTTGACTTTCATTGTTGGGCTATGTATGGAGCCTTTATATCCAACAATTCATTATAAATCAGGTAATGCATTTCATGCCTGACATGTAAGTGATGCATCTACATATGTAATTTTATCACCTTGGAAAATTGTGGTTGATCCTACTAGTTGGGAACAATTGGTTGTTCCCTTTATTGTACCTGATATGATGACATTGTTATCTTTTATCACCCACCAAAAAATTCAAAATTAGAACATTTGGCTCATCCAATAGCTAGTCCCAGAAGTAATATTATTTTAATGACTAAGAGACATAAAAAATTCTAAACGATCAAACCTTATAAAAGTTTCCATGGCCCGCAAGTTTTCTGTCCGTCAGATCAAGGCTGATCGACGGTCGTCACCATGTCACAATGGTGAAGTTGCACGATCTTTATGATGGCGACATAGCACCTGGTTGACACGTGTCCGGTGGGTCCAAGTTAGAGGCGCAGGAAATGCAAGCAACGATATGTGGTCGGCCTCTATTGATCGATGCCCTAAGGAGCAATATCTATTGCTTGTCGTCAGATCAAGGAAAATCAGCGAATGTCACCATGTTGCCATGGTGAAGTTGTGCAATGTTTACCATGGCGACATAATGCCCATCCGCCATGTGGATCAACAGGGCCAGGTCTCACCAGATATCACCAAGTGTTGTTTGGGGTGGCGTAGTCACTGAGGTGGTGCCAGATAGGATGGGCTCGGGGTAAGGACATCACAGAGTATGACAAGTCTTTATGATCATCAGATCAAGACAGATCGACCGTAGGCACCATCATGCTATGGAGAAGCTGCGCAATGTATATGTTGGTGACATAGCGATTTGTCAACACGTAGCTCACTGGTAGACCAGGGTTGGCTATTGACGGTTGATGGTTAGCGGCTGGTGGTTATGGTGAATAATAACAGTCTGAAAGGTGGCGCGGTTAGTCCGATAAAGGTAGTCAACCGCGGAAGGAGTCCCCAGGTGGTAGAATAAAGAGAGATGATTGGCCCAGCTAGTTTATATAGCCTGGCTAACCTTTTGACTTCGATGGATTCATGAACCAGGAAGCAAAGATGATCGATGTTATCTTGTGATCTAATCTTCACGATCAATTACAACCTCCCAAAAATGAATGCAAGGCATAGGGAAATACTCCATCATCTTAGTCAATCCATCCACTATGTCAGGATCATTCATTGGTGCTGCTTCTGTCTACTCGAGGTGTTCTTTCAGTCGAATATCTAATCTTGTACTTCAGAACCATGCTCGAGTGTGATCTTTGATCGAATTATTTTGGGGTTCGATGGTAGTAGTTGAGCAATTAATGCAAAGCCAGTTTTCTCAGTTATGCCTGAACTATAAAGCCAATTTTGTGACCTTTTCTTAAGGTCAACCCTTCTTTGTTATTCTCTACTATTGCTTGCAGGTTTGCAGTGTAAAATTCCCTGTGTCCCTAAACTGTATAATATTCTGTATCATCTCCTTCAGCCATCAATGTGCATGTGCATTCATCTTGCCTCTCATTGGTGTATTGTTGAGATCTGTGACTAACATATTGTATCTATTCTTGGCCTACTAGATAATGTATGAGAGAAACCCCTTTTTCTTGTGTTATTCAGCTGGTTCTTTGATCTGTATGCGGTTACTGATTGACATAAGTCTGAGTGTGTATGTCTTTGAATGTTATCTTGGTTTTGTAGTGCATATATGGGCAAAAATGGGTCTGAACACTCTATTTTGGTGCATCACCTCCTTAGAATAGACTAGGTAGATTTTCTTTCATGCTCCTTTTTCTCCCTTTTCCTCTGCAAGAGTAGATAGGTGCACCCTGATAGTAAGAGGAAGTCAGCCTTCTCCGGAGACTCAACCTCACAGTTCAAGTCCCACAACTTGGAGGTTGTTTTCATGTTTCACTAGGTTGTCCTCGCGCATAGGCCTTGGACAAGGGTGCAAACCTAAGTGACAATAATTTTTGGCATGCCCGGTGGGAAAATCCTATTGAAGATTTAAAGTCTACTGGTGTCAAGAAGAAAGAGTTTTAGAGATTAATGCTAAAGAGATAGTACAGGCTACAGTATCCAAGCCTTCAAGAGGCTAATTCTTCAAGTACTTGGCGACTCTGAACATCAAAAAATATGGTTCCAGGACAAAGTTGCAGTGATTCATGCCCAGAGCTGAAACAAGGGCATCTTCTAGAGGTAAATTTCAATATCAAGAGCTTTCCCTTTAAAATCCTAGAAGAAGGAGGACTAGAATTTTATTATCACCAGTTAGGGGTGGAATAACAATTAATATACCTATAAGATCTGTCTCTACTCCTCCTACTATTTGAACTCAACCTAGATTGCCATCAATACTCATCAATAGAACACTTGTTTACATGGCATAGCCAAGAGTTCATGCTTTTGCCACCTTTAATGGTGGGAGTCCTCTATTGTTAGCCCAAAGACATGATATGCTAGTATTTGCACTAAAAAGTATACCTGATTTCACTGGTGAAACTTCCATCTCCCCTTTAGAGAATATCCAAGAAATAGTAAATGTCTGTAATATCCATGGTATTATAGAAGATGATGTTGTTGTTAGACTTCTAGCCTCATCTTTAAAAGGAAAATCATTATAGTGGTATAGAGGCTTAGCTCATGGTTCTATAACTGATTGGGATGGACTAGGAGCAGGATTATGCAAACATTTTGAGGATAGAAGTGACCATCTATCACATTTAGAGTAGTTGACTACAATAAAAAGAGACCCCATGAGTGTATGACTGATTTTAATTATAGATTCCAAAAGACATGGGATAGAATATCTACTACAGTGAAACCTATCCCTGGTAATGCCTTCTTGCATTACCTTAGAGCTTTTAATAGTGATATTGCCAGTACAATCCAAACCATGGGAGGAGATACCTTGCCTAATGCTTATGAGACAACCAGAAGGACTGAGAACATCTTGATACAATGAGGAAAGTTGTCTCCAAGGCCCCTTATGCCTTTCTTTCCTGATGTTCCCAACCACCAACCAGCAATGGCCCCTCTTCCTAAAACTTCTACATCACAAGCCCTTACTCCAGTTCCTCAAGCTTCCACATCCTCAAATGGGATAGATGAACTCAAAGAGATGCTCCAAGGTCTAGTTCTAAATATAGATAAAAGAGAGAAGACCCTGGATAAAAAATTGCAAGAGCAGGGGAGCGAGTTGAACGACCAAGGGAAGAGATTAGAGGATAGTTTTTCTCTAATACAAAAAATGAGTAACAAGGTGGTGGCCTCAGAAAGGCAGAAATCTCAAAGTGGCAAGCCTCCCCAATTACAATATCAGGCTCCAAGTGGTGGTAGGCCTCCTAACCAATGGAATAGCTCTTTTGATCAAAATAGGCAAAATAGTCATGCTTCTACTTCAAGCTCAAATTAGAACAGAGCTATAGTCCCTCAAAACAACTTGGCCCAAGATCAAGATTTATGTCCTTTCTACAACTACTCTTATACCTATTGCATGTGCCAGAAGGTAGAATCTTATTTGGCCCTGACTAATCAAGAACCTGTAGCAAAGCAATCATACAAGAAAAATCATCCCAAGAAGGCCTCATATATTCAAGGATGTGATGATTGCTCTTTCATGAATCATCAGGTTGGGGAGCATTGTAATGTAAACCAGGATTCCATTGCTAATAAAACAAGAAGCAAGAAGAGAGCTATGGAACATGCTGCCCCTCTTTCTCCTAAGCAGGCCTCAACTTCAAGTACCACACCTCATATACAAGCAACAAATGAGTAGACAAGTACTTCACAACAGCAAAAGCAAGATCCAAGAAAGAAGGATGCAAGTGATCCTTATGTTGCTCCAACTCAACCTCTTATAAGTGCAACTCCAAAAGTTTCTACCAAATTTCCTAATACACCTTTCAGTGTGGTAGAGAAAATGAAGAAGACCAATGTGAATATTTCTATGTGGGATGTTGTTGCTACCATACCAATGCAGAAGAGGATGCTGCAACAAGAATTAGAGAAGATTGAACCCAAGGATCAACCATCTACCATGGAGAGTGCCACAAGTCTAGTACAACCAGTAGGGAATGTGGAGACAAATAAAAAGGTTAGACCTCCTCCATTCTATGTTTCTTTGATTATAGAAGGCAAATTAGTCCACAATTGCATGATAGATTCTGGGGCTAGTAGCTCAGTTTTGCCTAGATGTGTTGTTGATGCTTTAGGAATGAAATATGAGCCCATTGTTAGGGATGTGTTACAATTAGATGGTAGTATTGTCAAAACCGTAGGTATCCTTAGGAATGTGGAGATGGCCCTACATGCATGCCCTAGTTGCACTATGATTCAAGATATATCTGTTGCTGAAGTCAAGCCCTATTTTGCCATCTATCTTTTGAGAGAATTCACTGCTCAAATTGGTGGATTCATATCTGCTGAATGGTCATATATGTCATTTAGGACTAGATATGGAGCCAATGCCTCAATTAGAGTAGAACCTCAAGCCCTTCATCACACTGAACCCTACACCCCCAACTTCATCAATATGAATTGCCCTATTCTAGAGATGGATGAAAATGACATGGTAAATGAGCCTGTCACTTCGATAGCAGAGATTCCTAATTTCTTCTTGGATGATTGGGAAAATGCATATCAGTTTGAGCCTATGTCAGAAACTCTTGAGACAAGCCTTAGTACATATTGCATAATAGAGAAAGATGTTCAAGTCCTTGATCTAATTGGGACTAATGACGATATAAATGGAATATGGAGTATGTACTTTGATGGCTCAAGGAATAGAAATGGATCAGGGGCTGGTGTTATGTTAGTTTCTCCTACACAAAAAAGATACTACTTCTCCTTTAGGCTCCAATTCAGTTGCACCAATAATGTGGCCAAGTATGAATCTTTGATTCAAGGTCTCTTACTTACCCAATAGAGAAGAATTAAAGCCTTGAAAGTATATGGAAATAGTGAGTTGGTAGTCAATTAGGTGAGAGGCCAAAATATCACAAAAAATGGCCTGCTCAAGTCTTACAAACACAGAATCTGGGATTTGCTTGAGGGTTTCAATGCATTTAATATTCAGAGCATTCCTAGGAGAGAAAATAAACATGCTGATAGACTTGCAGTGGTGATTACAGCTTCTGATGTACCAGGGAATCTTGAGGAGGAAAAGAAGAAACAAATTAAGGTGGTAGTGAGGCTTGCCATCCCTGACAATAACACTCATTGGCAGGTGTTTGATTCTAATGAAAAAATTGTGAGTTTCTTGTAGAATTAGGCAAAATTCTCAGATAGAAATCAGTCAAGGCTACAAGATCAGTATGGTGATCAGATCATTCATATCAGTTCTAACAAGTTGCCCAAGGGTCTCATTACTTTGGAGAGTGTTTTTAATCCTGATGATCAAGCAAGAGGCAAAGGAATGAATCTAGCTGCAGAAAAGGATGATTATGCCCCAGTTACAATTGCTGATGGAAAATCTCTGAATATGGGGAAGGTATGTTTTGAAACTGAGCAAGAAAACTTCATTCATTTATGTCAAGAATATAATGATGTATTTGCTTGGACATATGATGACTTAAAAGGGTTTGACCCTAGTTTGTTTCAGCATACCATAGATTTAGTTGATAAGGCCAAACCAGTAAGGCAAAAATATAGTCCAGTGAATCCTAAGATTGAGCCCCTAATGAGAAAAGAACTATACAAGTTGATAGAGGCTAATATAATATTTCCTATCAAACACTCATCATGGGTAGCTAACCTTGTCCATGTAAGGAAGAAGAGTGGAGAAATCAGATTGTGTGTGCACTTTAGGGATCTTAATATGACAGATATAAGACAACATTCACTACTAAATGGGGTACCTATGCTTATTGCAAGATGCCATTTGGACTAACAAATGCAGGTGCCACTTTTCAAAAGGCAATGGATATGGCCTTTAAAAAATTAATCGACAAGTTTGTCTTAGTATACCTTGATGATATAGCTGTGTATTCAAAAAATGTAGAAGATCATTTTGATCACCTAAGATAGGTATTTCTAAGATGTAGAGAGTTTGGGGTTTCCCTTAACCCAGCCAAATGTGTCTTTGCTACAAGCCAAGGGAAATTATTGGGACACATTGTATCTAGGGATGGGTCGACCATTGATCCAGAAAGAACAAAGGCAATACTTTCCCTTCCTCTTCCTAAACACAAGAAGGGGTTGCAAAGTTTCCTTGGTAGAATAAATTTTGTATGAAGGTTTATTCCTAATCTTACTACCATGGTGAGACCTCTTACAGCTATGCTTAAGAAATGTATGGTCTTCTCATAGACCAAGGAAGGGAAGGAGAGTTTTGAAGAGATCAAGGAAGCCATAGCCTCAGCCCTACTCTTGTGAATCCAAATTTTGAGAAAGATTTCATCCTCTACACTTTAGGTGTTAAGTCAAGTATCTCTGCTATCTTGACTCAAACAAATGACAAGGATGAGGAGCAGCCCATAGCCTTCTTCAGTGAAGGGCTTAAGGAATATGAAGATAAATACAACTTTGTTGAGAAGCAGGCCCTTGCAGTCATCAGAGCCTTGAAGAGATTCAAACACTTCTTATCCCACAATAAGATCCATTTGTTGGTGCCCCATGCCAGTGTAAAAGACTTCCTGTTAAGAAAAGATATCAGTGAGAAGAGAGCTGGATGGATCACTAGGGTAATGGAATATGATGTTGATATTTAGATTACCAAGGTGGTAAGAGGGAGAGGATTATGCAAAGAAATGTTATCAGACTAGGATTCAAATGAGGAGGCTGCTATGGTAATAGCAGAGCAGCAAGAGGAATGAAATGTTAATGGTCCAAGGAGCTGGATAAATGACATGAAGAGCTTCTTATAAGGGGATGGATACCCTCAGGGATTGGACAAAGCTAAAAGAAGAAAATATAGATTGCAGTCCATTCCCTATGTTGTAATTGATGGTATCCTATTCAGGAGGGATTTTAATGGGACCCTGTTGAGATGCATTGAAGAGGATCAGGCTGAAAGGATGATTAAAGAACTTTATGATGGCCCTGATGGTGGCCATTTCTCTACAAGAAAAACTACCATGAAGATCATGAGGGGTGGTTTTTATTGGCCATCTCTGTTCCATGATTGTTATAGGTATGTGAGAAAATGTGAGAAATGTGCTTTCTTTTCAAGCAAACAAAGGCTTGCAGCTCTCCCCCTTCATCCTATTCAGGTGGATCAGCCCTTTACCCAGCGGGGGTTGGATTTTATAGGCCCCATTAATCCTCCATCTAGTGTAGGTCATAAATGGATTTTGGCTGCTACTAATTATTTCACTAGGTGGACAGAAGCAGTTGCCTTGAAGGATGCCACAAAACCATCAGTTGTTGAATTCCTTGATGGGATTGTGTCTAGGTTTGGTGCTCCTTCTACTATCATCTCAGATAATGTTAAATCTTTTGTTGGAACCTAGATTTGTGCATGGGAAATGAATCACAATATCTACCTAAGCACATCATCAAATTATTATCCCCAAGGCAATGGTTTGGCTGAGTCTTCCAACAAGAATCTGATCAAAATCATGAAGAGGACAATAGAAGACAATCAAAGGGTCTTGCATAAGAAATTAAGAACTGCTCTGTGGGCTGATAGGATAACACCCAAGAGATCTATTGGGAATTCACCTTTTGTGCCGGTATATGGTAGGGAGGCCAAACTCCCAATTTCATTGGAATTCCCTTCCTTGGAGTTGGCTCATTAGCTAGAATTGATTGAAGATAATGCAATGTCAGTAAGAATGGCAGAGCTGATTAAACTGGAAGAAAAGAGAAACAAGGCCATGCAAGCCTTGGAGATGCATCAGCAACAAATGAAAAGGAGTTTTGATAAGAAGGCAAGGGCCAGAACCTTCAGAGAAGGAGTTTTAGTCCTCAAGTGGGACTCAGACTGAGCAAAACTAGGAAGACATTCTAAGTTTGACCCACTATGGAGTGGTCCCTATCTGATTGCCAGTTGTAAACAGGCTAATGCATTTCAACTGAGTAGACCCAACGGTGAAGTTCTGCCCATCCCAGTCAATGGGATTTATCTTAAAGCTTGCTTCTGATGAAGATTGTGAATCCATGTACATAGTTAGTCTAGTTTCTTTTCTGTTATTTCCTTCTGTTCAAGAAGTGCGCATGCACAAGGTTCTCTTTTTGAGTTGCCAGCTTCTGAAGTTTTGACAATCTTAGGTTGCAGAGGAAGTTCTATTTTTGTTTCCAGTTAGAGAAACAAAGCTAGGGTTTTCAAGGTTTTCATTGTCCCAACAGGCTGGTTAGGGTTTTGCAGTTCTCAGATTCACACTTTTTAACCCTGTAGCCCAATGGAGTTTTTTGCAGGCACTGGTCTTATGCATCGAGCAGGCTCATGCCCCCTGTGAGTCGCCAAAAATGTTATCTTTTGTCACCCACCAAATAATTCAAAATTCAAACATTCGGCTCGTCCAATGGCTAGTCCCAGAAGTAATACTATTTTAATGCCTAAGAGACATAAAAAATTCTAAATGATCAAACCTTATAAAAGTTGCCACGGCCTATAAGTTTTCTGGCTGTCAGATAAAGGTCGATCGACGGTCGTCGCCATGTCGCCATGGTGAACTTGCATGATCTTTATGATGGCGACATAGCATCTGGTCAACATGTGTCTAGTTGGTCCAAGTCAAAGGCACAAGAAATGCAGGCAATAATATGTGGCTGGCCTCTATTGATCGATGCCCTACGGAGCAGTATCTATTGCTTGCCATCAGATCAAGGAAAATCGACGGATAACGCCATGTCGCCATGTCGCCATGGTGAAGTTTCACAATTTTTACCATGGCAACATAACGCTCATCTGCCACATGGATCAGTAGGGCCAGGTCTCACCAAAAATTGCCAGGTGTCATTTGGGGTGGTGCAAGCACTGAGATGGTGCCAAATAGGATGGGCCCGGTGTAAGGACAGCACGGAGTACGATGAGTCTTCACGACCGTCAGATCGAGACAGATTGACAATAGGCATCATCGCACTATGGAGAAGCTACGTGATGTATATGTTGGTGACATAGTGATTTGTCGACATGTGGCTCACTGGCAGACCAGGGTTGGTTGTTGACGATTGACGGTTAGCGGCTGGTGGTTATGGTGAATAATAACAGTCTGAAAGGTGGCACGATTAGTCCAATAAAGGTAGTCAACCATGAAAGGACTCCCCAGGTGGCAGAATAAAGAGAGATGATTGGCCTAGCTAGTTTATATAGCTTGTTTGACCTTTTGACTTCGACGGATTCATGAACTAGGAAGAAAAGATGATCGATGTTATGTTGCGATCTGATCTTCACGATCAATTCTGACCTACCAAAAATGAATGCAAGGCATAGGGAAATACTCCACCATCTCAGTCAATCCATCTACTGTGTCAGGATCATTCACTGGTACTACTTTTGTCTACTCGAGGAATTCCTTCAGTCGAATATCTGATTTTGTACTTCAGAACCATGCTTGAGTGTGATCTTTGATCGGATATTTTTGGGGTTTGATGGCAATAGTTGTGCAGTTAATGCAGAGCCAATTTCCTCAGTTATGCCTAAACTATAAAGGCAATTTTGTGATCTTCTCTTAAGGTCGACCCTTCTCTATTATTCTCTACTATTGCTCGCAGGTTTGTAGTGTAAAATTCCCTGTGCCTTTGAACTGTATAACATTCTGTATCATCTCCTTCAACCATCGATGTGCATGTGCGTTCATCTTGCCTCTCATTGGTGTACTATTGAGATCTGTGACTGGCATATTGTATCTATTCTTGGCCTACTAGATAATGTATGAGAGAAACCCCTTTTTCTTGTGTTATTCAGCTGGTTCTCTAATCTATATGCGATTACTGATTGACATAAGTCTGAGTGTGTATGTCTTTGAATGTTATCTTGGTTTTGTAGTGCATATATGGACAGAAATGGGTCTGAACACTCTATTTTGGTGCATCACCTCCTTAGAATAGACTAGGTAGATTTGCTTTCGTGCTCCTTTTTCTCCCTTTTCCTCTCCAAGAGTAGTTAGGTGCACCCTGATAGTAAGAGGAAGTCGGCCTTCTCCGGAGACTCAACCTCATAGTTCAAGTCCCACAGCTTGGAGGTTGTTTCCATGTTTCACTAGGTTGTCCTCGTGCATACGCCTTGGACAAGGGTGCAAACCTAAGTGACAACAAACATTTCTATAGGAATTTTTACTCAACCCAACTAATCAAAAATTAGACCAATTTAACTAGGTTATGGCTTCTCTCTTTCTAAAAATATCTACTATGATCCATTTTTGTAAAATCTCTTGCGAACTTTCCCAATTTTTCTTGGTCTGCTTTATTTTTATGCAGGACTACCCATATCATAGGTAGGCACGTTAAACTTGGATTGAGTAAGGGAAGCAAGTTTTTGTTACAAGGAAGAAACAATTTGAGAAATAATAATGATAATGGTATCAATAGAGTAAATATGTGCCAATGACACATTCGACACACTAGGAAGAGTGCAAACTTTAGTTGGAATAGAAGGTGCTATAGGTGGGACATTACGAACCATATTAGGAGGATTAGCATAAGTGTAATGAATACTATTGTATGAAGGTTGTGAGATAATAAATGAAGTAGGTGGAACACTCATAGGTAGAGAAGAAATAGTAAGACTACGAATAGGAGGATTAAATACTTGAATATAAGTAGTCACAATAAGAGCAACATAAGAAGGAATGCTACAGATAGGTTTTGAAAGAGACAATGTAGGTTCAACACCAGTAATATGTGAAGTCATTCCTATTTTAGAGGTGGCTTGAGCTGAAGGCTTAACGTGAGTGTGGACAAGGTGATTAAGACAATGCAAAAGATCCATGTCCATCATTACATATCACTTTCTTAAGAGTATCAAAAGAAGCCATAGTATTGATATTGTGATTCTCTAGAAGAAGTCAATTGTGCATTTTATCAATCTCAGTGGAAATCTTATGAAATTTTTTAGGAGGAACCTTAAAGCCTCATAATCATCATGGGATGAATAAGAAGGGTCATGATCCCTATAAGGATTAGGGTCATAAGAAACCATACGATCACTAAGGTTCCTAAAGAGAGGAGAAGCAGAATCTTGATCAAAGTGAACCATGAGTCTATGACTTCTCTTAAGGGGAAATATCAGTAGGGATTAAGGTAATATAGCCCAAGGATGCACCTACATTAGACACCCAAGAACCGAAGGTTTCAAAAATAAGATGTTTCATAAGGGCTTATTAACATATGAAGAAATTCAAAACATAAATCCCAATTACATTCTTAATCCACAAATCCTCTTCATCAATCATCATAGAAGTTTGTCCAAACTTGCTAATATAACCAACTGTATCATCATAAATATCAGCTCTTCTCTTGCTACTACAACTATCAAGATCAAATGAATCATGCTTTTTGCAAACCTTCATTTGATTATAAATTTTATTTGTTCTTCTTCTACTCTTAATCACAAGATTAGACAACTTTATTTCAATAATAGGAACCTCAAGCATAGGTTTTTCAATCTTCAAACTGGAAGTCTTAAAAATACTTCCATTCACACTACAACATTTGGGGTCGAATTGCGACAAAAATTTGTGACAGTAGGGTAATTTGTGGATTTCGATGGTTTTTTTGCAATTATCCTTCATGTTTTTGCAATATCAATCTTAGTACTGCAATTGTGAAGCCCACATGAGTATAAACAATTTTTAAAAAAATATATATATATAAATCATTCTCCATTTGTTTTGTTTGATTGTGGAGATATGCATGTGAAATAGGGTGGAGGGCTCCGAACAAGGATGGAGAGTTGTAAAATTTGGTGGAGAGCTCTGAGCTTTGAATCTTGGTGGAGATTTCATTGTCATGTCTTTGTGATCACTACATTTTTTTGTCATGCCCTTATGATCTTTTCATTTCATTGTCTTTCCCTTGGTGGAGATCAATGGAGATCTAGGATTTCATTGTTGTGCCCTTGTGATCATTGCATTTCATTATCATGCATGTGTGATCTCTACATTTTTTTGTTGTAACCTTGTGATCTATGTGCCCTTGCTCTATAATTTCATTGTTGTGTTCTGCTCTTGTGATCTTTGTGCCCTTGCTCTGTGATTTTTGTCAAGGGGAGAAGAGGTATCTATGTAAATGTTCTTTTTTTTCCCTTCTAAACATGTATCTCTTTATACACACACACAAACACACACACACACACACACATACACACGTGTGTGTGCGTCTATGTATGTATTTATATAGATAAGCTTCTCTTTATGTATATGTATGTGTATATATAGATACATAGACACAAATGTGTCTATCTATATATGTATGTATGTATGTATATATACAAAGATCTCTCTATTTGTATACATACATACATACATATACAAAGATCACAAGGGCATGGAAACGAAATGCTAAATCTCTACTAATCTCCACAATCCACAAGATCTCTCTCTCTCTCTCTCTATATATATATATATATATATATGTATATATATACATATATATATACATACATACATATACACATATATACATACATACACACATACATATAGACATACATATACACATACATTTGATGACAGTTCTATAGGAATTTGTATTCAACCTAGCTAATTAGCAACTAGACCCATTTAAGTAGATTATGGCTTTTTTCTTTATAAAAAAATATACTATATTATGTTTTTGTAAAATTTCTTGCGAACTCATCCCATTTTTCGTGGTCTGCATTATTTTTGTGCAAGATTTTGAGGTAAGTCACTTAGCACAGGTCGAGTGACTTATATTGTTTTATTATTTGGATTTTGTAATATGTATCAACTGGATCAATTTTCTTTTTGTGCTAGGATGTAATAAGCACCTTAAAAAGATCTCTTTGTATACATACATATAGACATACATACATACATATAAACATACATACATACATACATACACAAATACATCTGCATATGCAATTTTATCACCTTGGAAAATTGTATATGTTCCTACTTGCTGGGAACATTTGATTGTTCATTTTATTGTACCTAATTTGATGACAGTTCTATAGGAATTTTTAATCAACCCAGCTGATCAACAACTAGATCCATTTAATTGGGTTATGGCTTGTTTCGTTCTAAAAATATCTACTATACTATGTCTTTGTAAAATTTCTTAGGAACTTTGCCTATTTTTCCTCGTCTGCATTATTTTTGTGCAGGATTTTGAGGTAAGTCACTAAGCATAGGTTGAGTGAGTTTTATTGTTTTATTATTTGGATTCCAGAATATGTGTGTAGTTGGATCAATTTTTCTATTGTTCTAAGATGCAATAAGCACTTTTAAAAATATCTCTCTATATATATACATACATACATATATACATACATATATGTGTGTACATATGTATGTATAAACATACATATACATAAAGAGATTCTAATATATACATACATACATAAATTCACACACATATGTGTGTGTCTATATATATACACACATACATATACATAAAGAAAGGATTCTCGATTCACCTGTTGAGGGAAATATAAAGAGATGTTGAAATTGATTAGATTTCATACATATTGGACTATGAATGTCTTTTCTATTTTCATAACATAATTATTAGTAATCTTTGCTCTTTATATTTAATGTTACTGAACACAAAAGGGAAAGAAATTTATTGATTTTGATACCTCTCTTGGTTGCTCAATTGGGGATAAGTATTGTTTCAAAAGACACAAAGCCAAAAAACATGTAACAAGAGGACATGTCTCATGTCCACTTGATGTAGAGTGCACAACTAGAAAGGTGTAAATGGGTTTTCTCACTCTAACACCAAATCAACAAGTTACCAAATCCCCAACCTTCTCACAAGGTCATAACAAATTCAAATCCTCCAAATACTAAAGAAAACAAGACCACCAACTTCTTCAAGCACCCATGGTCTAAGGATCAAATTCATCCAAATTATGGCTTCAGGACGTAATCCCCACAACAAGGCCAACATGAGGAAAACACAAAAATGGTTTTCTCCAATGGTTCCAAGGCATTCAATGGACTTAGGGAAGCCACATGACACAAAATACATCATTGGTTTGATCACCACATTTCTACAACGTATCAAACCCAAATTCACCTAGTAGCCCTATTCATCTCGTTACAAAGTTTTTGGTGTCAAACATCCAAAAGTCCCAAATAAACCTATAAAAAAAAGAGAGTTCTAGATACCCCTTTCAAAGTTATATCCAATCCCAAAGCACAAGGACTCAATTCCACTCCAATACTTTCTTTCCTTGACTAAGCAACAAAGTCTTAATTGGCTTAATTAGGATTGGTTTACAAAGAAATTGTGGGAAAGTGGGGTCATGGAAACACACCAAACATTCATGAATTTCTATCACCTTCCTCCAAATTCATTCTCAACACTCAACCCTCCAATAGGTCTCCTTCTCCTATTATACCACAAACAACATGCTCACAAGGTCAAATCCTTATAGGCACTTGACCTTGGGCTAATTAGGAATAATAGCAAAACACATTGCCCTATCTTGAAACCCTAGAAGCATTAAGAGGACCTATCTAAGAGTCATTCCTCAATAGGCCATTAAAAACCAACTATGGTAGTCACAACTGTGGGCCCATCTTTGAAGCTTGCACAAAATTGTTGTCCTACAAACCCTCTAATACAAAAAAATTGAATAATTTGAAGAAAACTCTACAAAAAATGATGAAACCAAAAGAAATGGAAAGGTAAGACAAAAATATTCATCAACCAATCATATAATCATGCCTTCCAATCCATATAGTATAGAAAAAGTATAAGAAACTAGTAAAATTCCTTCAAAACAGTAAAATCCCTTATTACAACTTCTCCCAAATCCATAAAATCTTCCCTTTGTGTCCTCACAAATGAGGTATATATCCTTCCTACATCTATCCCAAATGTTATAACTATTTTTTGAATAGTTACAACTCCTTTTCAAATAAGCTGCATTTTTTTTAATCAATATTTACAATTTTGTAAATTAGCAATTTTTCACAAAAAGTGCAATTTTTGCAATTTTCACAATTTTTCAATTCTAGGACTTGGGAAAGGTTCCAACTTATTCAAAAACAAATAGAAACACCTAATCCTAGGCTATCTTAACCAAAAAATCAAAAAGACCCAATTTTGCCCAAAAACAATTTTGGCTTATAACTTGCCCAAGGTGACCTAGGCATACATGAAGATGTCATTTCATTAAACCATGTATTTTTATCATAAACTTATTTATCCTAGCCTGATTAGGTGGGAAACTAAAACAATAAACCAAAATCCACAATCGTACCTTGGTGCTCTGCACCACCACTCATGACATGACTATTGATATAAACAATTATTAACCCTACACTAATTAGTTTAGTTAATGCTTAACCAAACATGATTTATATTAAGTTGTTGATCTATATAAACATAAATGGATCATTTGCTCGATCCTATTATAAATTGATGTGAATGCATCTAATCATTACCTGAACAATATTATGCATGAGATCTTTACTCAATTGCCAAGAGATAATCTAATCTGTGAGTACATTTTTTGCATACTTATTTTGGTATGAATAGTTTCAATTGAATGCAAAGATAATATCTTCTATAAATGCAAGACGTGTATGATTAATTTAATTTAGCACAAGTACTATGTAAGTGTGTATGTATGCATGTAAAGTAGTTTACATAGTGAACTAATATACATACATACATGGACATATGCATACAATCATTATAATTAATTATCCTTGAATTTGACCAAAGCTATTATATATCAACAAGAGATATGTGTCTAGAAGGGGAAAAAAACATTTAGATAGGTACCTCTTCTCCCCTTGAAGAAAATCACAGAGCAAGGGCAAAGAAGTCACAAGGGGACAACATGGCAATAAAATGCAACAATCACAAGGGAATGACAAAAAAATCCTAGATCTCCACTGATCTCCACCAACATTTAGAGCTCTCCACCCTTGTTCAGAGCTCTCCACCCTCTTTCATACACAACTCTCCACAATCAAAAAAAATGGAGAATGATTAATGTGGTGTTTTTTATTTTTTATTAAATCCATAATCCACAATTTACAAGATCTATCTGTATATATAAATACATACATACATAGACACACAAATATGTGTGTATGTATGTATATATACACATTATATATACATATACATATGTATATACATACATACATGCATGCATGCATGCATATATACATACATATATATATATATATACATAGATATATACATATAGACATACATATATACATAGATACATATATACATACATATAATTCTTCCTCCTATGTGATAATCAGTCATTGCATTGATCTCATACCAAGGTTAACAATACTTGACAAAGATGCATACAACCTAGCACCAAAATAGAAGGAAGAAATCACAAGTAAAATTGAAAAATTATTTAAATTTGGTTTGATTGGAAAGTGTCTAAGTCCATGTACAATTCTTTTGGATCTAGCACCAAAGAATGAGGAAACACAGAGACTTTTCATATATTCAAGAGCACTAAAAAAAATCACCATAGGATAAAGTTTTCCAATGCCTAGGATAGAATATTTACTTGATTGTTTGGGTAAAGAAAGGTAACTTTCAAATTTTGATTTAAAAATTGAATTGGTGTAAGGGTACCTTGAAACATAGGGCCCTCATCATTTTCAACTTTGTTGTGATGTGCTCCAAGAGAGTCTTTATAAGTAGAATAAGGGTTTGAAGACATAGGTGTATTTCGACAACAACAACTAGGGTGTAGGAAGTCATTAGACGTCCTTAGAATAAAGGAATTCCTTGAAAAAAAGAAATAATAAACCTAAGAATAGGCCTCTAGTGTAGAGAAGGGTCCCTAGCATGCAAATTCTAAGGGATGGCCAAATTAGCAAGTAGGACGTGTTAAATTTTGAGAACAAGAAAAAATGCAAAAGTTGTTATGCAAAAAATGTTGCAATTTTTGTAAAAAGTGTTGATTACCCTTCCAAAAAAAATGGAGGCTTATTTTTTCCCTATATATGATGTAGAAAGGCCTATGAGTACATATACATGCTTCTTAAACCCTAAATTTGACCAAAGTTACATGTCATTGTACGAACCCTATGTCATAGCATGGGCTTTTTATTGTAAAGAGACTAAAATATAAAATGTGAAAATTTTTTGAAAATTCTTTTGAGTGTTTTACTTGTTGGAATTGTAGATAGGTTTTTTTAGAGAATTTTGGTTTCAATATATTAGAATTGGTTATGTTTTGTTTCATTTTTCAAATATCTTTCTTTTCTAGCCAGTCTATTGTCCTGAATCAGTCAGTTGGCATTAGAAATGATGTAACTCACTATACCACCATAGAAATAGTAGGACCTTTGTACTCTATTTACTTCATCTTGGAAGAAGGAAGGGCCCTCAAAAGCCTTAGGAGAAATTTTGACCTATTTCCCTAGGCAAGCCAAAGCATGCCTAGTTAGGGAAGTTTGATATTGCAGAAGTCCAAGATAGTAGGGTTGTGGAGATTTCCTGAAGAGTGAACATGGAGATAAATGAGAGTAAGATAAGATCCTTTGGGTTGAAGTAAAAGGTGCTTCAAATCCATTAAAGAACCTAGCAAACCTAAACAATAGGTTGACCTTGAAAACCCTTAAAACCCTCAAATTCAATAGAGATATTGTATGGTGGTTCTCAGGTTTAAACCTTGAAAATATAAAAGTACTCATGATATGAATGGGAGTCTATGAAGACATTTTTGAATGACTAGTGGGGAATTTTTTAAAGAAATCCCTAATTTCTAGGAACAAGAGGGCTAATTGGGCTCTTTCCTGTAGCCGTATTTTTGAGAGAAAGTGTGAAATCAATAAGAAGTACAACTATAGTGAGTTACTTTAGAATAAAAAAGAAGTGCATTGAAAGGTGTTGCATCTCCTCCATGAACTTACAATTTGAGTGTAAAGCATGGTCAAAATACCTATTTTAGTTGGTAGATTGTGAGTACCTTCCGCCTAGTGAGGGAACCTAGTAGATGGAAGGAAGTAAAATTTGTTCAAGATAGAGGAGTGGGGTTAGGAGTGGGGGATCTCTACATAGGAGGGATCCTATAGATTGAATTAGTTATTATGTAAGACACCTTTGGTATTAGAGGTGGTCTATGAGCATGGACTTGTGATTAGTTCATCTCTACTCTCCCTATCAAGTGGTATGAAAGCCTTATTAAAAGGTATGGGAAAAAAAAATGTAAAGAAAGGTGAATGTTGTCACCTACTAGATCCAGTGGTTCTAGAAATATGGTGACAAATGCTAAATTGGACAAGAAGGTAGAAGAGTAAGATGAAGACAACAAGTCTTTGAAAGAAAGATTGGCACAATTTGAATAGTTGTTAAGTGAGGTCCAAGACATAGCAGATATAGTTAATGAAAAGATGGAGCATAAAGAAGAGTACGAAGCCAAAGAGAAAGAGATTGAATTGGTGGAAAAAGCCCCAACACTAGACCCTGGTATACCAAAAGAGCCTTTCTTTAAAGGCATTAAAGGTAATAAATAGTAAACCCTTGGAAGGCATTACCTTATTCAGTGAAAAGATGGATCTAGACCTCATCATAGAATGGAGTGAAGGAATGGAGAACCATTTTGAATTTGATGGTGTCTTTGATGTTCAAAAGGTCAAGGTGGAAAAGTCAAGGTTAAGGGGTACTACTCTAACCTAGTGGAAGTTTGTTCAAACAAAGAGGGAAAAAGAAGGGAAGAGCCCCATTACTGCTTAGAAAAGAATGGTGGCTAAAATCAGGCAAGCTTATATTATTGAAGATTGTGAAATATAGCTGCATATGAGAATACAAAATTTTAGGCAAAAATATATGGATGTTCACTCTTACACTAAATAGTTTCAAGAATTATGCCTAGGGTCCAAGGTGGTGGAAGAAGAAAGCATTGTATTGGAAAGATATTTGAATGGGATCAAGTGGTCCATACAAGAAGGCATGAGTTTTTTTACTCCTAAAATAGTTCATCAATGTTATGAGAAAGGAAAGAGGAAGCACAACCATACCTCAAAACATAGAGGAAGAAGTAGAGATAGTAGAGGACATAGGGGAAGCTATGGATCTACGATAAATGATAGTAGGTCCCAAGGTGACTCCAAGACGACTAGAAAAATTGGAGAAACCAGTCAAAGTGGTGGTTCAGGAAGAGGTAGAGGTAGAGGTAGATCCCTGGGAGGAAAGGGACCATCCCATTTCACTACAATGAAGTGTTACCACTATCAACAACTTGGGTACCCTGCCTATAGATGTCCCAAAAAGGGGTTAGCATAACAAGGAGAAAGGAGGATAACATACATCCATGAAGATTTTTCAAGTGCGAAGTTACTTGATATTAAATTGGAATTCAAAAGTGGTGAGAAATTAATGATAAAGAGGATCCTAATTAAAGAACCAATCAAAGGAGAGCCCAAGAAAAGAAGATCACTCTTTAGCGTGAAATGTAAGATTATGGGGAAAGTTTGAATAGTTATCATAGACTCAGGGTCTAATGATAACATAATTTTAGAAGAGGCTATAGCTAAACTCAAGATTCCTAAAATACCTCATAACACACCGTACAATGTCACCTAGTTAAACAAGGAGCAACATGTTTTGGTGGATGAACAAGCATGGATTGAGTTCACCATAGGAGGATATAAAGACAAGATTCTATGTAATCATATTTTACCCATGGATTCTTATCACCTATTATTAGGTAGACCATGGAAGTTTGATAGAAAAGCCATATACAATGGTGAGCTCAAATCATACACCTTTAAGAAGGATTGTGTGAGTTATAAAATTCAATCACTAATTGAATTAGATAAACATGGGAGTGGACCTTATGTGTTGATGTTGAAGGGGAAAGAGTTCATGAGAACTCTTGACAAAGAAGAAGGACTAGGTTATGCTATTGTGGTGAAACCCAAGGAGGAAAGGGAGACTAAGAAGGAGGACATACCTCATGAGGGGCAATAGATTTTGGATGAATTTAAGCATATTATGTCAGATGAAAGAACTACAGTCCTACCACTTGAAAGAGTAGTTAGCCATCAAACAAACTTGGTTCTATGGACATATCTTCCAAACAAGGTACCTTACAAGATAAATCTTGAACCAAATAGTGAAGTTTCAAAGTATATACAAGATTTGATGGATCAAGGGTTGATAAGGAAGAAAATCAGCCCATGTGTTGTGCCTACAATTTTGGCACCTTAAAAAGGAGGAATGTGGAGGTTATACATAGATTCCAGAGCCATAAACAAGATTTAGCAGAGATTCGATACCAATTCAATTCAACCCCCATAAGGAGGAATTAGGAGTCTCTTAAATAGAATTCCTAGAATCCATCAATGGTTGGGACCAACTCAGATTGACGATGAGGATTGAAGCCAAGATTCAGTCAAAGTGGAAAATTCCCAATACAGATGCAATTAACTGACTTAGATCTTGAGTGCAAGAAAGAGTTGACTCAGATTCACTGTAGTGTGATTGTGAGAGTAAGTGATTTAAGTCACTTCTAATTTGAGAAGTAGTTAACTAGGAATTTCCATTTTGAACTGAGAAATAGAATTTGGGAAAGATATTTAATTTAATAAAATGAGATATGACCTCATAAATGCCTTTTTCATTTAATTAAATAATTAAATTTAATTAATTATAATGAGAGAATTATTAAATTAAATAAATTTAATTCCTTATTACATTAGCCTTAGGTGATAATTTAATTTAATTAAAGTATAAATACTTTAGATTAAACTAAGTCTTGATCAATAGTTTTAATGTGACTAATACAAGTCAATACTTTAGGAATTAAATAAATAGCATGATTAATGTAGATTAGGATTTTTTCCATTTGACAATAAAGTCAAGTAGATAAACTCAGAATAAGAATTGCCTAGTGAAATAGGACTTAGAATTGATCAGATAAACCAGAATTTGTAATCATGGCAACGAGCCAATTTTGGTGTATGAAATTTTTCCCCTCTTTGAATGAATGTCTAAGAAACATGTTTAATTGAAAGAAAATCCAAAAGTGTGATGCATAGATCAAGAAATAAGATTGGTTCTAAAGTTGATTCCATCGGGACTAATTGATAAGCTTTTAAGGACTATCTCTAGAATGGAGCTTAATCCTAAGGAATCCAAGTAGAACACCTAGATACCTGAATCAATAAGAATTTTAAAGGTTTTCTTAAGAGAAAAGTTTAAACTTTAAGGATCTAGATAGAACACCTTGATGCCCAAAGTGATAGCATTTAAAATATTATATCCAAAATAGAGCTTAATCTTTAAGGATCTAGATAGAACATCTAGATACCTAGGATTGATAGAATTCAAAAGATTATCTCCAAAATGGAGCTTAATCTTTAAGGATCCAGATAGAACACCTAGATACTTAAGATTGATAGCATTTCAAAATTAACTTTAGAATGGATTTTAACCTTTAAGGATCTAGATAGAACACCTAGATACCTGAGATTGATAGCATTTAAAAGATTATCTACAAAATGGAGCTTAACCTTTAAGGATCCAGATAGAACATTTAGATATGTGGGATTGATAGCATTTAAAAAATTATCTTCAAAATGGAGCTTAATCTTTAAGGATCAAGATAGAACACCTAGATACCTAAGATTGATAGCATTTAAAAGATTATTTCCAAATCAGAGCTTAACCTTTAAGGATCGAGATAGAACATCTAGATACCTAGGATTGATGGCATGTAAAAGATTATCTCTAGAATGGAGCTTAATCTTCAAGGATCCAGATAGAACATCTAGATACCTAGGATTGATTTATGAGTCATAGAATCATCCCAAGAATGAGGCTTGATTCTCAAGAGTCAAGGTTTAGATTGTCTGGATACATGTCCATCAAACTCTTTATAAGATGTAGTAGATGAAAAAAATGTCAAATAGAAGGGAATAAGATGCCCCAAGTGATGAGATTCCCTGAATGATGAGGACATAAGATGGGAATAAGATGCCCTAATTGATGAGATTCAGATTCAATGATGTAATCATCCTACTTGCTCGGGAGCAAAATTGAAAGATGACACACAAAAAATATGATATAGATAGAACATCAAGAGATACAAAAGAAATTTATGATTGAAAAGAAGATAGAAGATATTAGAATGATTAGAAGAAAATTTAGAGTCAATTCATCTTAATGTCGAGGTCTAGAAGACCAAGTTTCACCAAAAGTTGACCAATTTTGAACATAGTTGACTTAAGTTGACTTTTTACAAATTAAGTTTGGAAAATGTGAAGAATTTTGAGTTGAAAAAATTCCAAGACTCACAATGTATCAAAAAAACTTGGACTGCACAAGCGTTCAATTGTGTTGGTCCCAAAAAAATTTAACATGTTTTTGAGCTATTAAAGTGTGTCAAATTTGCAATTTGATTGCGAAAAATGGATTTAGAGTAGCCAAGAGGGTGATGAATTGATAATTTGTGTAGTCATGAAGAACATGATGCTTTGAATAAGCTGACAATTCCTCATCACAAAGGATGCAAGTAGATCTATAATCAAACCATGTTCTTATGCAATGCAACCCTATGCTAGATGCAACCTTAAACTAGATGGAACCCTAGGTTTGGTTACCAAGCTTTGAAAACTAACATCAATGATCATATAGAAAAACCCTAGATGTCATGCAATTCTCATTAGCATTGCAATCATGAGAATATGAATAAGACATATGTTCTAGTTTTGTCGAAATGTAAGCATTTGAAGCACAAGAAGCCAGAATGACCAAAACATTTATCCCTTTTGATGTAGAAATTTAACATAAGCATAAAAAAAAAATGCTAGGATAACCATAATTTTTCATGCATGGAAAACACACCAATCATAAAAGAGATTCACCTTATGCCAAGTATTCTACATGCAATGACCTATTCATTCATAACCTGATATAGAAGTGTGCTAGATATACTTGTCGTGACCCATACATTCACTTAGTAGGATGAGTATCAATATTTACTATAGCATGAAGAATTCACTTCAACAAGAAAGGAGAAGAACCAACATTATTGATGTATCCATATAATAGGATTCAAGTACACATGGTAATCCAACACAAAATAAAGGCTCTTATAGTGGACACCCATCTTATATGAGTACTTTAGATTATTTGGAACTAAACCACAAATAGAAAGCAAAGAAAATATCATGCCCCTAGTCCTAACTAACCTAGTCAAAGATGGCATCATTGAGTTTCTCAAGGAGACATGAGAAAGTAAAAGAGAAAAACAAGTAGAGAAAGCTCAAGATATCCAAAGATATTCAGAATTTAGAGTCCACAATCCTATATTAAATAATTAGTGTTATTGTCTAGAACATGAATGGAGAAGGTCTCTTTAGTAGGGTGACAATAGTAGATAGATGCAGCCAGGATGATTGGTGACTGAGGTCAAAGAAAAGTCTTCAAGATGAAGAACCTAAAGAGGACTGAGCAACAATAGAGAGACACAGTTAGAATGACTAATGACTGCTGCAAGAGAGATATTCCATGAAGAAGTCACTAAACATGACACAAGCAATAGTATGAACACATAGCTAAATCAACTAGTGATAATTTCTAGAGAGACTGTACAAGGATAACCTTGACAAAGAGTGACACTAGTGACAGTAGGCAGACGTAGTTAGAATAACTAGTGACTATCGCAACAAACATTCTATGAGGAGAATCTTGAAAATAAGTGACACCTGGCGATAGTAGAAAGACAGCATTGGAACAACTAGTGACTATCATGAAAGGGACTCTATAATACTATAGGGTGTTGGCCCTAATCTATGACAAGATTCAATCTGTGGATACATGAGTAGAAAGTAGGAAACTAAAGTAGGAAAGTGAAAGCATGAAAGTAACTATATAATAAGCTAGAAGATGCACTACAAGATGGAGCATTAGGAATCAGAGGCGCTTGTTTACCAGGTTTTCACCTTCTTGGTAGAACTTTCTTTTTTTGCTACTATGACACCTATTTCCAAGTTTTCATTAATGACACTTTTCTTATTTTTCAATTTTTTTGTATTTTTTTCTTTTTGGTTGTTTTGTATTTTTTATTTTTTTTCCATCTTTTTGGTATTACCAAGGCACTTATTGCTAGATTTTCACTAGGGTAATTATTATTTTCAGGAATTTTTTCAATTTTTGCAATTTTTTTTAGGACATATAAATATGTACATAGATCTTCTAAGACCATATTAGCTCTAGAACCGCTTCAAGTGGAGAGTGTGGATAAGCTCTTTGAGCACCTTTCCCTTGACTATTAAAAGTTGTTAAGCACCGGATCCAAACAATGCAATAATAATGTAAGGACCAAGCCAATTTGGTTTGAACTTGCCTTTTTGGACTCATTGTTGTTGATTCATAGGGTGCTCTTTTCAAGATAAGATCACCTAGTTGGAAGTCATGTGGCTTAACTTTCTTATTGTAACTTCTTGATATTTGTTGTTAATAGGGTCGAACATATTTTGTAATCTTCATTAGTGACGAGGCCTTACATAGAGATTCTCAAAGCAGGAATCTCAACCTCTATCGGGAGCACAATGTCTAGTCCATACTCCAAAGCAAAAGGCATTGTACCCATTGGAGTTTTGATACTTGTTCTGTATGCCCATAGAGCTGTATTAATTTGAAAGTACTAGTCCCTTCTAGATTTGTTGACTGTGCAATGAAAGATCTTAAGGATCACCCTATTGGATGCCTCTGTTTGGCCATTACCTTGGGGACAATAGATAGAAGACCAATGGTGCATGATTTTAAACCTTTTGAATAGCTCTTTGATATCTTTGTTTCTAAATTATCCCCCATTATTAGTAATAATGGAGGAAGGTACACCATACTTTCATATGATGTAGTTTTTAATGAACAAAGCTATAGGTTTGGCAGTAGTTTTTGAGAGAGGTACTGCCTCTACCCTATTTGTGAAGTAATCTATAGCTATAATAATCAACTTATGTCCATTAGAAGAAGATAGGTGAATCTAACCCACCAGATTGAAGGCCCATTGTTGAAATGGCCACATTGTGATAGATGGATTTAGCTCCCTAGTTGAAGTGTGAGTAAAATTCCCATAGAGCTAGCACTGTCTGCAAAACTTGGTGTACTTGATTACCTCTTGCTATATATTTTTCCAATAGTAACTAGATCCAATAATTTTTTGAGCTAGGGTCAATCCATTTGAGTGAGGCCCATAAATGCCTTCATGAATGTCAACTAATGCATGTTTGGACTCCTTAGACTCTAGACACCTAAGCAGTGTTCTATCAAGAGCTCTCTTAGACAAGTCATCGGCAATAATGACATACTATGGAGCATTGTAGATAGGGTGATGATTTTCATTCTAGGTTAGACCATCTAGAATGGTTTGGTCATGTAGATAGGAATAGATGTGATGGTAGTGGGATGAATCATGTCCTACAATATAATAGATCATCCTATATCTAGGGGTATCATAAGCAAGGTAGAGTAACATTCCCACAAGGAACTCATGTCAAAGATCATTCTTTGGCATCTATAGCAAGGAAGCCAAAGTAGCCATAGCATCTATAGCTTTTTTATCTACTCGAGGAATTTTCTGAAATGTTATGTGAGCAAAGTATTTCTTCATTGCATCAACTATACACTTGTAAGGGAGCAATTTCTAATCCTTCATCTAATAGACATCATTAACCTAGTTGATTATAACCTAAGAGTCTACGAAGATATTCAACTAGTCCACTCTCCATTTAGCTACAATTTTCATTTTGTTAATTAGTGCCTTATATTTTGCAATATTATTTGTGCAAAGAAACATAATCTTATATGCTTTTGATAGTGAATATCTATGTGGCATTGTGAAGAGTATCCTAGCATCGGATCCATATTACATCAAGGAACCATCAAAGAACAATACCCATGTATGGTGTGTGAGCATTAGAGTTGATTCATCAGGGAAATCAATGTTCATTAGGAGAAGACTCTACATTGGTGCATCTTCCATATGATCAGCAATTGCTTGTCCCTTGATAGCATTTTCTTCAACATACTAGATATCAAACTCACTTAGTATCATGATCCACTTAGCTAATCTCCCTATTAGAGGTGCCTTACAAAGGAAGTACTTCAATGGATCTATCTTAGCTACTAGCCACATAGTATGAGCAAGCATGTAGTGTCTCAACTTTTGGGAAGCCAGGATGACTACCAAGAAGGCTTTCTCAAAGATGTTATAGTTCATCTCATAAGAGATCAATGTGTGACTCAAATAGTAAATAGCCCATTCCTTATTATTTTTATCCTCTTGAGCTAGTAAGATACCCAAAGATGTCTTAGTTACTAAAATGTACAAAATTAGACGCTTCCCATAGATAGGAGGCATTAGTATTGGTGGATTAGTGAGATATTGTTTTATTTCTTCTAAGATTTTCTCACAATGGTGAATCCAGTTATACTTCACACCCTTGTGTAGAATCTTTGTAAAAGGTTGTTATCTATTTGGAAACTATGAGATGAATCTATGAATAGATTGGAGTCTTCCTTGGAAACCTCTCATTTGATTGATATTATGATGTGGAGGCATATCCATTATTGCTTGAACTTTTTCTAGATCCACCTCAATTCCTTTTGTAGACACAATATATCCTAGCAATTTCCCTGATGTGACACCAAATGCACATTTCTTGGGGTTAAGCCTTAAGGTAAACTTCTCCATGCAATCTAGGATAGGTCCCAAATCTTGTAGATGAGTATTGTGTTTTGTGCTTTTGATCAAAGTATCATCCATGTAGTCTTCCATGTGCTTATGCATCATGTAATGGAAAATTGTAGTGATAGCTCTCTGATATGTGGCACTAGTATTTTTCAAGCCAAATGGCATTATGTTCCAATAGAAGGTTCCCTGTGCACAAGTAAAACTAGTCTTTTCATGATATTCTAGTGCAATTTTGATCTAATTATAACAAAAAAAAATAATTCCATGAGTAAATACATCTCATATTCTATTGACATGTCCACTATCATGTCAATGTTTGGGAGTGGAAAATCATCCTTAGGACATGCTAGATTCAGATCTCAAAAGTTTGTATACACTCTGATAGATTTATCATGTTTGGGAACCAGAACAATGTTAGATGTTCACTTAACATAATCAATGTCGTTTATGAAACCATCTTTTAGAAGCTTCTCAAGTTCAACTTTCACAAGCAACACAACATGAGGATGCATTTTTGAATCTTTTGTTTAACTAGTTTAATTCTTGGTATGATAGACAAGTGATGCATCATGAAATCAAGATCTAATCTTGGCATGTCAAAATATGTCCATCCAAAGTTGATCTTCTTTTCTTGGAGGAAAGAAATGAATTCTTCTTTTTCTTCTAGAGATAATGACTACACAAGATGTACCATGTGACGATGTTCCTCTATTCCCAAATTAATTGGTTGTGTTGGCTCTATCAACACTGATGATCTTTCCTGAAAGTGACTTGGAAGTGCACGAAATATTTCATTCTTAGGTGCCTCAAAGAGTTTTTCACCCTTGGATGCATCTTTTATTTTTACTTTTTTAGGTTTTGACACTACCACAATGTGGTTTATACCATCAGACCTTCTATTTTTCTTTTTTTTTAATTGTATGACTAAGATATTTGATGTTATCTTCATTCATGTTAATTCTTTGCTCATTGGTGGAAGACATTAATGGTTCATCAATGTTTAGATAATAGGTGACAACATAGTTGATGCAGGAGCATCCAGAGGTATAAGGGCAATCCTGTGTCACCCAAAAAAATGTACTTAGACTTAGTTTCTATTTCATATGTTTTCATTTTTAGATACCCATTTGGGTCAAATAAAGGTTCCAACTCTCACAGTTCCATTCTCAGTGTTCATGTAAATATCAAAAAAATAGGAGCGTGTAATTGAGTCAACATTTTGGTTAACCAGGAGGTGTAAATTGGCTAGATGAATGTAATTGTAATTTAGAGCATTCCAAAAAAAGAATTAGGTCAAAAGGCCCCACGGTTTGAAAGTTATTACAGTTTTTTGGGTTTTGGAGACCTCCTAAGAATGCTTCAAAGTTAGGTTAGGGGCATTAAATGACCTTGAAAAGGGCTGAAAAATGGGGGATGAGTGAAGCTTGTCCATAGGGCTATAGAGCACTTCAAGAGCTTTCTCAAAATGTAAACGGTTCGTCAATTGGAGCTATGGTTCAAAAGTTATGCCTCCGAAAGTTCGGTTACCGTTTCTGGATTCTTCTAGATTTGCGTCAACTTCTAACGCAGCCTCTAGAACCTTCTATTTGGTCAGTGGATGCCTACTAGAACTTTCTAGAATGTACTCCTAGTCCTTAACCCTCCAGGGTCTATTTAAAGAGATTTCTAGCATTGTAAAAGGCAGTTCAGAGTGGAGATTGAGAGGAGGTATTGAAAGGATAAATTATCTCCAGATTTATGCTATTGTAATCCCTTAGGGCATGTTTTGAAGTTTTTTTTCTTTGTACTATTTGTACTAGGTTATTTTCTTAGTTAATATAATTTCCCTTTTCTGTTGTGTCCATTCTGTGCTTGGGTTGTGTCCTCCATGAATAGTCATTCTAGAATGTTGAGACTTCACTAGGTAAATTGGAATTCCAATCTATAAGCTTGGGATATGTGAGTGAGAGAGGAGTGGCAGGTTCAATTGCGTTCATGATATAGTCATTGAATGCTTGGACTAGAAATTTAAGGCCTAGAGTGGCTTCGTTCATAACTGTGTTCAAATTCCTAAGAACGATAACATCATCAATTAAAGACTCGAGAAAACTAGTTGGATCGAATTTGTTAGACATAACCCTAGATGCTTTACTCACTTCAAGTTGGTTTTCATAGACATGAACTTGGTGGATGTCTTTTTCTATAGTAGCCTCTGAAAGAGAGTCAAATTCATATTCTCTAGAATCCATGCTATAGGGTGACAGACTGTGAAACTCCCCAATAGTGATAGGGACATCTTCATCTTTCTAGCTTTTTCTAAATCCATATCCAACTTAGACATAGGAGGGTTTTAAGTCTTGCTTGGTAAAAATTTGTTCTTGTACCTATCTATGTTTTATGACCATGCCACATAATTAGGAGGGCTATTTTTTGTTGATGTCAGCCAGACATGATGTTAAATTTGATGGTTGTGTGACCATCATTTTCTAGCATTTTTCATTTGCTATAATGGCAGTTTGACTATCAAATTTAAGCTTAGTTTTTTGCCCAAACCCCTCTTTAGACGCAATTTTGATTTGACGGTCCAACTTTGGAAGGCCATAACTCAGTCATCTAGACTCCAAATAAGGTGCAATTTGTTTATATTTTCAGTAGAATTTACTAAATTCTTCATTGGTACTATTCTTTTCTAGTTTTGGTGTACAAATTGTTGGAATTTTCAAATGGGAAGAGTAATTCTGAGAAGGGCAGGATAAATCGAAAGTAAAAAATATTTTATCCTTTTAAATCCTCATTAGCACAACTAAAAATAAATTGCATGCAAGGAAACATATAAGAAAACATGAAATGAAAGCATGCATCCACATGACATAAGAGATTTTGGTCACCCAAAAACCCTCCAGAAATAAGAAGCTAAAACTAAGGTGGGGACGACACGCACAAAAATTACTGTAGTAATGAGTTCAACCACATTTGATGGTTTTTCGTATTAAAGGCCTACCCTATTAAAGGCTTTACACTATATCAATAGTGACTTTGTTAAAGGATTTACAAACACTTTGCATGAAGTGTCACCTTGTTAAAGGATTTATGAATGCATTGTGAAACCTACCTAACTTAGTAGGATTTTCATCACCTTGTCCAAAGGTTTTCCTACCTTGTTATTAAGCTAACCTATCAACATAGGATTTCAATCTCTAATACAATGGTAAGAAAGTATTAGAACATTTGACCTGATTGAATGCAATCTCTAATTGTTGGGTTCAAGTACTGGATCTGCTCTTTCTGTTCTGATCCTTTCTTAATCTGATCTCTATGCGAGTCCCCTATTTATTTATAATCAACTAGATGTGTTGATGTTATCCATTACATTAAGTCCTTGACATAGTTTCTGATTGCCCTTTCCTACAATTTGATAACTCCTTCAAAACAAACTTCCCAAATCCTATCAACAACTTCAACATGGTGTCGTAGTCTCCTTATTAAGATATTGTGGACTTAGGGTTTGCTATGTAATCATTAACTTCAAATTCTCACTCAAATCCTTTGATTTCAACTATTGGTTGCATGTTGAATTCATAGGTAAGTGCAAATTTTTTATCTTATCTTCTTATCCCTTCATGAGTCCTGCAAAGACCATTTTACATCTTAGTTTGTGAAGACACAAAATTTTATGCTGATCTTGTGTTATTCAACACTCATTGCATTATTGATTCTCGGCATGAACTATTTCTAGACTAGTTGGCACTTATTATATTCTTGGTTTTTTTGGCACCTATTACTTTCCTAGTTTTCTTGGCACTAGTTACTTTCCTAGTTTTCTCAACATTTTTCAACACATATATGTTCCTGGATCACTCGGCACATACTACACTCCGACTTTCTTGGCATCGAATATGACTCAACGCCTACTAAAATTATGACTTGACATACATTTTGTACTCGGCATATATGATGAAAATGCTTAAGTGTGTTGACACTCAATTGTCAAAACAATTCTTTTGACTAACAATCTCCCCTTTTGACATGAGTGTTAAAACACTTAACTATTCATTTTTGATCTAACCTTATTGAGTACATTCTTTAGTTACTCAGCATACATGCAAAATTTCAAAAATTTGTGATTAACAATTATACCTTATGAGTCCCTATGAATTGATTATGAGTTATCCAATCTTGAAATTGAAATTTTGTGCTATTGTGCCTAATTCTCTCTATCCTTTGTCCTATTTTTTTCATTCTAAGCTTGTATACTATATTTAATCTATGTGAAGGCCTTGTTTTCCATATGTTTGCCAAAATTTTGCAATCCCCCCTAGCTCCTTATTACTCATCTCCATTTCTCTATCTATTTACAAACATTCCACGTTATTCTCAAAATGAATGAAAGAATGTAATAAAAAATGGTCAAATTTTGTAAAATTTGGTATTCTCCCATATACATATCTCCCCCTTAATTTATCTCCCCCTTTTTGACACTAATGTTAAAGGGTTCTATGGAGTAATACCATGCTTAGCCAAAAATGTGCTATTTACCTCTAGGAGTATCTCCAGAGTTGTATCCCAATTCTCAAGTCCAATGTCCAATGACTTATGCTAGATAGAAATCTCTGCTGCAAGATGTACAAGTCCATCAAGTGTAGAAAGATTTTGATCTTTCTTTAGGATTGTCTTTACATATGCTTTCTCCTTATGGAGTACCTCCAAGTGAGGGGTTATAGAGGACTCAATTTTCATCAACTTAGCTTTTGTATTTTCCTCCTCTATTGTTAATACAACTAATTCTCTTTGTGTGTGAAGCATTTGAGAAAAATGATTCTCACTCTAAGCTAGATTTGTTAGAAGTTGCATATTGGAAATATTTATATTTCTCTCCAATCTTAGTATCCTTTGGCTAGTCTCCTTTGTGATGTTGGAAAAATCACACAGCTTCTTGTACAGGGAGAATATGTTCCCAAGTACAATTTTGACGATATCCAATTTTTTAGCCAAATCAACTTGTGCTAATGCTATATCATTAGATATTTTTTAATTATTTTTTCCTTCAAACTTCCTTTCTAACCATTCCATTAATTTTACATTTGTATCATGGTCTTCATTTGTCACTTGATCAACTATATTAGATAGTTTCTCTACTATTGGTCTTGACTTGTTTGGAGACTACAAGTTGAAGGTGTCCATGAATATGTCCTTTATCTCATTTAGTGCTTTCCTATATTTATATTCTTTCCCCAATTCCTTTTGTCTACTTCTTCTATCCAGTGCACTTTGTATCTCATTAATCTTTTCTTTGGTGAGAGTGCTAGATTTATAGTAGGGTATTTTGATTTCTTCATCTAGCTTAGGAATTTCATAATGAAGTGTCCTAGTTACCCTTGTTGAGTTTGAGCTTGGTGTTTGAACTTGCAATGCTAACATTTCAATGCTCAGCTATTGAAGAGTTTTTGTAGGAGTACCTATATTTAATAGTTCCACCAATGTTTGTAGGGCAATCTATTCCTCTTCTCTTGTCTCTTCCTTCTCCTTTGCTTGTTTCTCTTTTTTTGACACACTGGCTAGGGGTGATCTTGTTGACTATACTAATTTTCTTGTATCTTCCCCTACTACTACACTCGACACCTGAAGTGCATCTATAATTTCTTTTGGTAGAGATGGTGGTGGAAGAAAGAGTAGTTTGAGTGGTTGAAGGTGGTTCTTCTATTTGTCCTTTGACTTCCTTTGGATCTACTACTAACTTCTACAACTCATCAACACTGACAAATGTTTAAATCTTATTTAAACATTATTTCCTTATTTATTAATTATTTAATTAATAAATTGACCAAAAATCCCAAAATAAATAAATAATTTAATTTTTTCCCAAAAGTTGGCCAATTTCCTTAAGACCAATAACCTCTTCCAAAATCTTCTAATCCTTCTTTAATTTTGATTAAAGGCTAATCCCATCATTTCCTACCCCTAATCCCAGCTCAAAATATTTAATCAAGATTAAATATTAATCCTCATGTTTATTAAAAATATTTTAATAAATATCTCCTCAACCCAAACCCTTGAAATAAATAAAACTTTATTTATTTCATAAAATCTTATCCTAGGAAGTTCTAGACTCTTCTAGAAAGTCTTCATCCTCATCCAAAGCCTAGACTCTTCTAGAAGATGTCTTTAACCCTAATCCTAATCCCCTCCTAACCTTGTCACATTCCCTAAACATGGGTTAGACTTGCTAACTCAAGCCAAAGTTAACAAATATCTCCTCCTTCACCCACCCTCATTAATTGCAATCCACTTGTCATCCACTTGCCTAGTCCTAAGCCATCTCTAACCCTTCCTCTAATCATTTTTACAACCCTAAGCAAGCTTAAAACCTCCCTAAACCCTCAAATTTGAATTTCATGGTATCTCTCACAAATATCTTCAACCAAAAATCTTTATAAAGCCCACAAAGTCATAAATGTTCTTACAAAGCACTTATGAAGGGTCTTTATGAAGATTTTATCTCTTGAGCCTCCTTTGTTGACTCATCCTTGCCCTTTCCTCCATCCTCTCACCGTGTGACATGTGTCACTCCCTGATTGGTTGTAAGGAAGCACAATCCATGTGCTCTCCTCTCATGCAATCTAAGCCCTCCATGAGCTTTTTCCCATCCTTGCATCCTAGCCCTTGATCCCTCAAGCCCTTTGCCTATTTAAGGAATCCTCTCCCAAGCCATTTTAACATAATCCATGAAGTAAAGTCATAATGCCATTTTAAGAAGCCATTTTACATCAAAACCATACACTCACACCCAAAGTCCAACTCTATTTGAAGCCCTTTTTGAAGCATAAGCTTGAGCATACATCCTATCTATTTAGACAAAGCCACTCAACAAGAGAGCTTCTCATTGAGAGAGTCCATTAATGGCTCATATTCTCAATTGAGAGTTCATCTTAGTCTATCTTGACGTTTATGAATTTTTTTTAGTTTGTAGAAGCTTTATTTAAATTTGGTTTATATTAGCATGCTAACATTGCTCATATACATTTTGGCACGCCTGGTGGGACCCCGCATGGGTCATCTTCATTAACTTTTTTAGTCAAGTTTTGTATGTCATTTGCTGATTTTGGCTAATTTTTCTTGTTTTTGTGATTGGTAGAATTGTATAAATTGATTTTGTAAGTCCACATGAGCATGAAGAAGACAAAGGAACTCATAGTCTATCTCATAGTATTTGCATATTTTTCAAGCTTATAGGTGGACAAAGCACTTGGAATTCTTCTTCCTCTTCTTGTCTATATTCTTCTTATTCCATCTACTTCTTCTTCTTCTTCTTGTGGGAGATCTTGGCCATTTATTTTTTAAGGAAGCAAAATCATACACACTTATTTTTAGTGCTTAAAATGAACCCTCAAATCATACTTAAATCCATTAAAAAATTAAAAATTTGCAACAAAGAAAAAATCTTTTAACAAGTGAAACTAAACCAATCTAATCATTTGCATCCTTGCAACATCAAGGTTTTAGATGCATTCATGCAAAGTTAGGAACACTTCATTTTTGGGAATTAAAAAAGAACTTCAAGTTTCCATTTCAAAAAGTTCAAAATCAACACTAAGTTCAAACTAAAATCTAAATCAAACTCAAAGCATCAATCAAGGATAAAATGAACCTCATTTGCAAATATGTTAAAGTTCTTTTAAAAATCTCATGAAAACTAAGAGTCCTAAATGGTTGCCAAAATTGTCCTAAAAAGCTTTTTTATTTGTTCCAAAAAAATGTCTTGTTGCAAAATCTTGAATGTTTCTTAGGTTTTTCATGCATCAAAACAATCTAGGAATATCATTTTTGGGCTTAAAACATGCAAACTAGAACACAAAATCTTGAATGAAAAGCAATGTCCAAAGATTCATTTTCACTTTTGAGTTCAAAACAATCTTGAATGATCTAAGGTTAAAACAAAGCACTTCAAAGTTCTTAAAACAACACACAAAATCTCAATCTTGAATGCTCAAAGGAAAAAACTTGAATGTTTAATCACTTGTCTTTGAATGCATGTTGCTAAAATCACTCTTGAGTGCCATGGATTAAAATCAAGTTTGTTTTTTTTATGAATGCATGATTAAAACAAAAAATCCAATCTTGAATGCCATAGATCAAATAATCATCTTTTGGGGCATAAAAAGAATCCACATTTTTGAAATCTTCTAAGTTATAAAAACTAATAAAGACTCTTTGAGTAAGTTTGTAGTTGGACTCACCCTCTTTAATCACCCATCAATTTAACCATTGGTTGCAATCTCAACGCCATCTATGGTGATGGGTCTACCTAAGAGGGTATTAAGTGCTCCACAAAGATCAAACTCCACTCACTTGGGTCTTTAGTGGTTTTTCTAAGTTAGAAAATTCCTTGAATGCGCATTAATCTCGCTCACACTTCATTTGGGCACTAAAATTGAACAACTATTGACGTGGAGGGCCTCCGGGCGCGCGCTTGAAATCGAATCTCACACATCTTTGTTTTGGGCTTAAAAAAAAAATCACACCAACTCTTGAATGCCTTAAAGAAAATTAATCGATACTTGATGTGGAGGGCCTCCGGGTGCGCGGGTTTACTTTTTTGTTGACCCTAACTCTTCTTCTTGTATTCATTCTTCACTCGATTTTGCTTTGTTGGTGCATTTCAAAGTTGGAATTGAACATTGTCTCTTAAACATGAGTTCTTGAAAAGTCTAGATCAGAAAACTTAAGCGTCAGTTGGTAAAAGAACAAGCGTGTCTTTTAGCCCAAGATCATCCAAGTCTTCTCTCCCCTTGTCGTCTTTCGAGGCCATCTTGGGTGCATAAGATTAGGATCCAAAATCTTGTCTTAGCTTTTTAGGAGGCCTGCTTGGGGATTTCATCACCCCTTGGATAACCTCAACTCCAGCGTTCTGGCAGAGTTTAAGAATCGGGAGGTGAATCGAAAGACACCTCTCTTGGGATCAAGATTTTTTCACTCGGACTAAGTCTCAAAGAACTTTATACCCTTGAGAAGTGAAAGAGGAGAAGTGGGTTACCTCTCCTCTCGGCTGTGTGACATCTTTTTGGTTTCATCTATGGATTTGGGCCTCACGTACCTTGTGTATATCAAGGACTCCCTAGCTATAACAAATTTCATCCTTGTAGAAAGCCTCCTAGGATGTTGGTGTGTTTGACGTGCTTGCTCAAAACTTTTTTCTGTTTATTTGTTCATAGCTTTTGAATGAATGTTTGCCAACTTTGGTCAAAATCCCAAAAAAGCAAAAATCTCCCAACTCAAGGCATACTTAGCATAGTCACTGCCTCATCAAAAAATCATCCAAGCTCCCCCACTGCAACCAAATCTATCTAGTTCCTTTCTTTAGAACAATCCCAAATCCAAAGTCTCTCCAAATCATCCAATCAATCGGACCAATCCACCAGCCTCACCACAGTTATCCTTTTGACAGAGCTTTGTCTAGGGTAATCTAGCTTTGTTACCTGTTATCCCTCATCACCTTGAGCTAAAGGTTGGGATCCACAGGTGATCAATCTTGTGTCATGCCCATAGGATCATTAGTCTATTCTTAGGTTGACACAATCTCCACCAATCCAGCGCATAGGAAAGAAAAACTCTCACTTTTTGACAGCATGCCCTTGAAGTCTTCCATCCACAGGAAAGCCAAAAATCTCCAGCCAATCCTCCTTAGGTCTGTCATGCAACTTTGACTCTCCCTAGGAAATCTTTCATTAGCCAATCCAAAATCTATGCTTAACCCAAATCCAACCATGATCTTTCGTGTTCATCCATACGCAAGGCCCCATCCCCATCAAACTCATCATCAAAGCATGAAGTACCAATCCTATCATGATGTGTTTGGTTGCATTGTCCTTGCTCCTGCCAGCTCCTATTCCAATGATGATGAAAATCTTGTTTACTATGACGGGTATATTGAAAGCCTTAGAAACATTCCCCCAAGCATCCCCCAAAATACAAGAGTTATTCCAAACTATCTAGTCATGCCATCTTATATTCCAGCTTCCCCTCCATCACCCCATCAACCAAGCTTCCAATCTTCCACCCCCATCACACTAGCTATTCCTGTCAATCCACCTCCACCTTTGACACACGAGTCTCCAAGGAATCTCTTAGAGGAAATACAAGAAAAGTTGCCTCCAACAGTCGATAAGCCATGTCATCTAATCCAACCATGTGAAGTAGTCAGTGATGAAGCTTCCCCATCTATAATATCACCTCCATCTCCCATAGCTATCATCCTCATACCATCCATCAAATTGCTTAAAATCCTTCCACTTCTCGCAAGCATCAAAATCCCACCACCTGTCAAATCCCTCCAAATCCTATCCACATCGCCTCCAAGCATTTCCCAAATCTCTCTTAATGACCCTTATGCATCCATCTTCTACTCACCCATCTCCACTACTGAATCTCCCATCTATCCATCCGCTACCTTTGAAGAATCCATCCCTTCAACTCCTATCGCACCATCCACTCCAAACCAATCCTATCAAGATCCTGCCCAAAAGCATGTTGACATCCCCCAAAGAATAAATGAAGATATCATCGTACCATGTCTTCCATCCATAGTGCAGTCACCATCTCCTCCATCTCCAAAACCTCGAGCCATATCTCCTCCACTACAAGATATCTTGTCATCCCACCAGCTACATCAAGATCCTATCCTTCCATCTCCCCCGCTCCATGCTTCCATCTTACCACCTATCCAAGCTATTCCACCATCTATAATCTACCCTCTTGGTTCACTTACATTCATCCATGGTGGCCCTCTCTCAACAGAAGAATTAAGAACAGTATCTCCCCATTGGAATACACCTAATAAATCACTTCTACCATTTTCTACAAGAAAAAAGTTTCCTCGGCTTGTTCAAATGCTCAATCGATGGCATTATCAAGGTCAAGGTTTAGGACCACAAGAGCAAGGAATCAGAGAGCCTATTATTGTAGAAAAAAATCTAGGATTTCATGGTCTTGGATATGTATCCAAAGGCTCACCATCTAAAGGTGTTGGTACACCACACCCCCAAACCAAGCCTATCTCCAAGCCCACCATGCCAGCCTCCCATCACTCCTTCAAGAAATCTTATGTCATCCCCCCTCCACCATCTTTGCAACCCAAAACAACCTACCATATCCCCCCTTCATCCGCTAAATCCATTTTGGGTCCCTATGTCCCAAAATCTACCATCCTCCATCCTCCTATTAGCCATCATAAAAATCCTATTCCATCCATTCCTATGCAAGATCAACAAAGGCACATATCAGGGCACATCATCCATCATCATCCCCCTACATGCTTTTTCATATCCTCTACATCTCACAAACCTTCTCCTAACCATCTTCCCAAAGCTTACCACAAAAATGTGAATGCCAACTTCAAAATGCATAAAGCTAAAAATCCACATCCTAGGCAATCATATGTCTATTCTAAAAGACATACTCCAAAAAGGCAAAATCCAATCAAAGAATGCAAAACAATGCAAAAGCCTATGAAAACAAAATCCAAAACCATGTGGATCCCCAAGAAAAATGTTGAAACCCAATGCATAATGGCATCCACCATTGCTAATCCCCCATATAGTGACTCATGTCCCCCATCTCCTAACTCCATCTTGGGTGCCTATATCCCCAAGCATTCTTCCACAAATCCTCCATCACACTTGCATCTACCATCTATCCCCCATATGCTCTTTTCACACCCATCCCAACATGTGCCAATGTTGCTCTTGCAAGCATCCACATATCATGCTCCTTTCCAACCTTTTCATCCCTCCATCTCCTACCATCAATCCCATCTAATCCAATCTATTGCATAAATCACACATCTGGTGTACCAACAACCAGAAACAAAATTGAACATTCCAACAGCTAGTGAAAAATCCCAAAAAAGCCAAAATAGCTGAAGAAAGCCAAAATCATTCCTGCTAAGTCCAAAATTCAAAAAAAAAAGCATCCACTGGTGAAAACTTCGCAATTCAAGCACCTTGGACAAGTACCATGATGAAAACTTGGCAAACAAGCATCATGCGTAATCTAGCCATCCCCATCTTAGCCTATCATCCTCATGCTTTTGGTCACATCTTGCCATCCAGCTCCATCTTCCAATTTATCCACCTATCTTTCATCCTCCACCTTCTATCTATCACTATCCACTTATCTTTTACAACCTCACCCCATCATCCTAGTTATCATCCATCCATCTAGGGCCTTTAGCTTTTCCATCCTAGCTTCAATCCTATCACATCCATCATAAGACCTCCTTCCGCATGTCATCTTCTAACTGGGGGTACTGTATTCCTTGGAGATCTTGTCTTGTCCATCCTCCCTTGTCATTGGTACCTCGCTCTAGGCTATCCTCATGCAAATCCAATGTCATCCTCTCATTAGCCATTCACTCTAGCACTATCTATCAGCTCAGCTACTACCAACCTTAGCATTATCCCCATCCTTGGTCGCACATCTATCATCATCATTGGATGCATCCTTCCAAACCCATATCTTACGCTATCACCTCATCCTTAGTTTTTGCATCTTACACAAAATCAAGCTATCCCGCTATCCTCTCATCCTGAGCTTTTATCCATCTGTATCATACATATCATTGGTATGTTAGCTTGTACCATATCTTGATTAGCCCACTTGTAAATATCTTGGTCTATCAGCTTGTACATCCTCTTTAGCTTAGTACCATTGTATCTATCCAGTGTTCGTGTCAGTTCATCCTTGATCAGCATCTTGCACCCATCGCACAACTTGGTTAGCTATTCCAATGCATCCTTTAGCTAGATCTCCTATCACCAAAGTGTTATCCTTCTTAGTTCAGCTTTCCAGACACATCACTCATCCAAATCCACCAGCTTAGGTGCTCTCCGATAGGTCCTTGTAGGATATAGCTTTCCTCATGTCTGATCTTGGTCCGTTAGTACCTCGTCCTACCCATCTCGTTGGCAAACGGTTCTCTTTTGGATTTTTGCTTTCTTTTGATTTGGAATCTTCCCTTTTGGGTCTTGAAATATCTTTTCCAAGGAATATTTTTGTTTCCTACTCAAGGTTGCCACGATCTTCCATATCATGGTATGCTACGAATGGGGCAATCTGAGCGTAAGGTCTTGATCAAGTCTTTTTTTTGTTTTTCTTTTCTGCTTGTGGGTTACCCAGTGTCGGTTCCACACTGCTTCCTCTTGGACTCATGTGTGATGCTGGGGAAATCCTTGCATGTTTGTTTTGAGTCAGTCAGTCAGTCTTCTGGACAGTTGGTGAAAAGGCCTTGATGTTCTTGGTAACCTTGGCAATTAACCAATAGTCCTATAGCAAATCTAGTGCTCAACTACATGGTGGTACTTCTCTTTGAAGTATCCCCCCGCTCAAAAAGCTTTAATGGTTTTCCTTCATCTCCATTATCCCCCATCCATATCTAGCATCCGTCTCTCCTACCCCAGCTTATGCATCAGTATCTCTTTGAATCACTCATCACTCTTAGCTTTAGGGATCCACAATCCTAGTCTAGGGATCCACCAATCCAAATCAATCCACCAAGCCTCATCTTTCGAGATCCACAATCCTAGTCCTAGGGATCTCCGAAACCCATCTTCCACCAATCTGACACTTTGAAATCCTGTTGCATCAGCTTTTTTAATCCCCTCATCCATCTCCCCGTCCTGGATTCCTTTTATAGCGCTCTGCTCCTTCATCCTCTGCAATCCCTGAGATCTTAAGCTTGCTTCCTCTTGTGCCTCTGATTCTCCCTTTACCATTCTCCCATAGTGAGAGTTTGAGCTAACCAAACCTCTTCTCTTAAAAAAATCTGAGTCTTCTTGCTCATCTCGGATTCTTATACTTTTCAAGAAGTTGTCGAGCCTCGCTTTCTCTCCCCACCGCCTTCTTGAGGGGGCATCTCGTAGTCCATTCTCTCCTCTTCTACTCTAGCCTTGGGCATCTTATTTTCTTATCTTTGATGCCATGCCACTTGTGGCATCACATCAAAGAGGGGCAAAATGTAGACACCTAAAAACTTTTAGAAAATAAAGTATTTTTATTTTTTGAAAAAGTCCTGATGACATCATCATTTATTAATTAATTAACTATTTAATTAAATAATTAATTTTTATGCCATTAAATCCCTTTATCTTAATTAAAAATATTTAATTAAGGAATCCCTCCCAAAAATGTTTAAATCTTATTTAAACATTATTTCCTTATTTATTAATTATTTAATTAATAAATTGACCAAAAATCCCAAAATAAATAAATAATTTTTTTTTTCCCAAAAGTTTGCCAATTTCCTTAAGACCAATAACCTCTTCCAAAATCTTCTAATCCTTCTTTAATTTTGATTAAAGGCTAATCCCATCATTTCCTACCCCTAATCCCAACTCAAAATATGTAATCAAGATTAAATATAAATCCTCATGTTTATTAAAAATATTTTAATAAATATCTCCTCAACCCAAACCCTTGAAATAAATAAAACTTTTTTTATTTCATAAAATCTTATCCTAAGAAGTTCTAGACTCTTCTAGAAAGTCTTCATCCTCATCCAAAGCCTAGACTCTTCTAGAAGATGTCTTTAACCCTAATCCTAATCCCCTCCTAACCTTGTCACATTCCCTAAACATGGGTTAGACTTGCTAACTCAAGACAAAGTTAACAAATATCTCCTCCTTCACCCACCCTCATTAATTGCAATCCACTTGCCATCCACTTGCCTAGTCCTAAGCCATCTCTAAGCCTTCCTCTAATCATTTTTACAACCCTAAGCAAGCTTAAAACCTCCCTAAACCCTCAAATTCAAATTTCATGGTATCTCTCACAAATATCTTCAACCACAAAACTTTATAAAGCCCACAAAGTCATAAATGTTCTTACAAAGCACTTATGAAGGGTCTTTATCAAGATTTTATCTCTTGAGCCTCCTTTGTTGACTCATCCTTGCCCTTTCCTCCATCCTCTCACCCTGTGACATGTGTCAATCCCTGATTAGTTATAAGGAAGCACAATCCATGTGCTCTCCTCTCATGCAATCTAAGCCCTCCATGATCTTTTTCCCATCCTTGCATCCTAGCCCTTGATCCCTCAAGCCCTTTGCCTATTTAAGGAATCCTCTCCCAAGCCATTTTAACACAATCCATGAAGTAAAGTCATAATGCCATTTTAAGAAGCTATTTTACATCAAAACCATACACTCACACCCAAAGTCCAACTCCATTTGAAGCCCTTTTTGAAGCATAAGCTTGAGCATACATCCTATCTATTTAGACAAAGCCACTCAACAAGAGAGCTTCTCATTGAGAGAGTCCATTAATGGCTCATATTCTCAATTGAGAGTTCATCTTAGCCTATCTTGAAGTTTATGAATTTTGTTTAGTTTGTAGAAGCTTTATTTAAATTTGGTTTCTATTAGCATGCTAACATTGGTCATATACAACCAATACTGGACTTCAGCATAATCTAGCTGCTTGTGTTGATTTGTCAAGGATCTTTGTAAGAACCTATATAGTCAAAGGATTGATGTTTTGAAAAGAGGTGTCAATGACATCCTTTATCTTGATACTCTTTGTAGGTGTAACGGTAGGATGAGGAGGGTTGGGAAGTGGTAGGTTTGTGTCTTGCACACTTTGGTCTTCCCGCTCATTTGTAACCTTTTCCTCCTATTTCTCTTCTTTATTATCCTCTTCATCTTTCCTTTATTCTCTTCTTTTTTTCTCTTCTTCCTTCTTTTCTGCTTCCACTTTCCTCTCTTCACCTTTCTTCTCTTCTTTCCTTCCTATTTCCTTCATTTCCTTTTTCTTAGCACTTATTTTTAACTTATAGTCCTCATCAAAAACATCATCAATTTTCTTGTATATTATTTTCCATAATTTTGTGGATTTTTTGACTACATCTTCAATTTTGTTTTGCAAAATATAGAATGCTCTATATTTTGGACTAAATCTACTATTGTTCCTTTTATTTGCATTGGGTATTTGACTATTAGTCAAATTAGGGAACAATCTAGCTAGAGTAGACTCCCTTATTTCTTTCTCCATTTGCAAACAAAAATGTGATTTGTCTTCAATGATTTTAAACAACTCCTTGTTCATTGGGCCATCTACCTCTAGAGATGTGTGCTTGTACTCGACCATAATTGGATGCATAGATTCCTCTATCTTATTTTTCTCTTCCTTAGTGAACTTATTAAAATCTAAATTTTTTAAATCTTTTAAGCCACCATTTCTAATATTTTTACATAATTTATCTAAGGTAGACTTGAATAGATGACTTACACCTTGAATTGGCTATTATCTTCCGACTCTATTCTCTCTTTGTTTGAGTCAGGCTGGGCCACATATTTTCTTCTTTTCTTTGGCTCCTCGGTAGTCTGCTTGGTAGATTTTTTCTTCTTTTCTACCTCTTCCTTGGCCTTTTGTGTTGTAGCCCTTGTGGTGGCTTTGGTAGTAGGCTTCTTTGGTGTGGGCTTAGCCCCTTTCTTTTCTTTAGGTTGAGAAGCAAGTTGATCTTTGGCCTTCCTCTTGGTGGCTTTGGTTTTGCTAGATGCTTCCTCAACTTATTCTTCCTTGGCACCTTCTTCCTTGTCCTCACCTAGGCCTTCTTTCAATTGCAGAGGCTCTTGCTTTGGACCTAGATGCCATTGTCAATCGAACTAGGGTTTTAAAATTAAATAAAATTTCAAATTTTGTGTAGCTTGACACTTGATAGAATACCTTTGAATTGATGAATTTGAGTTAGATTTCTATTGAAATTTGTGCAAATCACTAATGAATCACTATATGATCGATCCTTTGCTCTGCTCATTTTTGCTTTGTGTTTGAATGATTCAACAATGAGAGACTTTCAACTTTATTAGGTTCAAAAGGCTAGCATTTATTGCACTTGTGATTATAGTTGTACACTCAGCATCTAAAGGTTTCATCAACTCAACATAAACTATATTCCATCTACTTGGCATCCACTATCACATTTAACTTGGCAATCATTGATCTTTTCAATTTCTTTGTACTCACTAATATAACTTACTCACTAGCCACTAGACTATTCAACTCAACACATATTGGAGCTTCACTTGGCATCAAAAGGTAGCTCGACATCATCTTCATAATTTCTAAGGTTTTTTTTTTTCAATTTTTCTAATAACTTGGCATCTTTTCTCATGCAGACTTCTTCTTTGCAACACTTCTTTGTTCTTTTGGGCTGATTTAGGATACATCTATATATGTATCAGCCCCTTATTTCTCTCTTGTGCTTAGTTAGATGAGGTGTGATCACTTGACATCTTGGGTGAAGTGAGCCCTACAATGGATGTGCTTGATCCATCTCTCTTTTGCCATGTCTTCTTCATTTCTACTCTAATGTGTTCCACATCAAAAATTTAGTTTCCCTTGTTGACTTCTATCTTGGGTGCCTTGGCCTTTTTTGGGAAATACCTGCTGACATGTCCAATCTTTAATCAACTAAAACATGTTGTTTGATTCTTGAAACCATCTACTATAATTCCCCTTGAAGTGTGTTCTTATGTAGTTCTGAGGTACATGGCCATATTCTTGATAGCAGTGACAACTTTTCCTTGTATTATAATCCCAAATGTAGTGGTGTGCATAGTTGTTTCTCATTGTTGGTTGATTAGGTATCCACATAGGCTTTGATCTGCACTCAAAATCTCTATGTCCATACTTTTTGTAATTGTATTAGTGACCATAAAATATTGGTGTCCTTATGGTTTTGTTCCTAAAATCTTGTGTTAGGTGTCCTTGCATGTTGCACTCGTAACAATAACCTTTTCTTTTATGCGTGTTCTATTGATTGGTCTTTCTACTCCTATAAACATTAGCAGTGTGCCCCTTTTTATTATAGAAATGGAAAGTGGTTTTGGATTTTTTACCTTGATCACTCCTTTTCTTAGCACTCTTTGATGTTTCACCTTCTTCAGTACTAGTGAATCCTAGTCCTGAAGTATCATTGCTTGATCTTGGTGATTTCAAAAACTGCTCAAAGTGCTTGATGACTTCACTTGACTTGTTGAATCTTTTTGCTATCTCCTTTTCTCTTTTCAACTCATTCTACAATTGTTCACTCTACATTTTTAGAGTAGAGATCTCAATTTCTTTCATGGTTAGCTCATGATGAGCATTCATCATCTAGCTAAGTGTATCCAACTACATGTTTGAAATCTTTG
>CM053787.1:739609052-739671552 GCA_028749045.1 Cupressus sempervirens
GGCTTAGGGTTTGCTATGCAATTACAAACTTAAAATTCCCACTCAAATCCTTTGATTTCACCTATTGGTTGCATGCTGACTCCAATTTTCTAATTGGCTACATGTTGAATTCATAGGTAAGTGCAAAATTTTGATCTTATCATCTTATCACTTCATGAGTCATGCAAAAACCATTTTACATATTAGTTTGCGAAGATACAAACTTTTATGTTGATCTTGTGTTATTTGGCACTGATTGAATTACTGATGCTCAAAACCTGTTATATTCCTAGTTTTCTTGACACTTGTTACTTTCCTAGTTTGCTTAGCATTTATTACTTTCCTAGTTTTCTTGGCACTTGTTAAACACTGTATTGCTTGGCACAAATATTTTCCTAGATCACTCAGCATTTGAACATTCTCAATCACTTAGCACATACTATGCTCTAACTTTCTCAGCATCAATTGTGACTCACCACCTACTAAAATTCTAAGTTGGCATACATTCAGATCTATGAGATTTCCACAATTCATGAAAATGAGTTTTAGTTTCTAGATTCGATTGTGTGTAGTTTTTTATCATCAACATTTCAGGTCATACTGCATGATCCATCATCAAGATGCTAGAGAACATGGAGAACAAAAAACTATACACAATCGAATTGAGAAACTAAAACTCATTGGCATACATTGTGTACTCGACATATATGATGAAAATGGTTAACTCTGTTAACACTCAATTGTGAAAACCATTCCTTTGACTAACATGATTTTTTTAGAAATTACATCTTTTTATAATTATACTTGTCCAATCTTGCATTTTTCAACTTGAAACACTTCATACGAGCTCATTTGGACTCTTTTTCATGTTCTTTTTTTTTTTAAGTTCATTTTTTAGTCTACTTTCTAGATTTGCATTCAAATTATGGGGTTATGTGGACAAAAATATCACTCTAAACATTATAGCCTTTTCTGCATTGTGTTGCCTTGATTACCTTTCAAAATTCTTGTATATCTGAGCTACAATGCTTAGTTCCAAATTTAGGCCTCTAAAGGTAGTTGTAAATAGTAAAATCAGTAGTCCACTTTGTACATTTTGACAAGTGTCCTATTGTACATGCACCACCTCTAAAGCACCAAATCATACATTGGTGGGGGGGGGAGGACGAGGGTCTTTGATTTGTTTTTCATTTTGGGGGTTACATTGATTGGTACATCATGGACAAGGATAATTTAAATATCTTGACACTAGAAAGCTATTGGCAATGGAGTTAATTAGTTATCATAGATATTAGTTAGCATAATGCACTATCATATGTGAAAGGACTTTCATACAATGGTGACACTTTTTCCCTTATTTGTCATACTCTCTTTCTATATATGGATATGGAGGTTATGGGTTCACTTAAAGACATAATTTCAACTGATCCATTTGCTTTTTGGATTCATTTATGGGTGTTGTATGGAGACCCACACATTCCTCCATTCTTAAAAGATCTTTTACCTCTAGTTGTAGCTACATCCTCTTCAGATGAGATCACACCTCTAGATGCTCCTATTGCTACTATTGATCCAATTGTAGCCACAGATGCTTTAGATTTAGTGAAGTAGGAACCTTCATGTCTCTGTCCTTTACCTTCATTTGACAACTTCCTTCCAAATATTGTAGGTTTTTTTTTGTAGTCTCACATTAAAGATGTGTGAGACATCATTAACGATATTCATCTTCTCTTTGTCCAGGTGAATACTTCATCTATTTCCATAGTGATGGATTCATGTACATTAGCACAGTAAGGTATACTTTTTCTTCCAGTTCTATCCTTAGTTGATGAAATCTTGGCAAAAATTGAATTTTTGTTTATGGAGTCCCACACAATAGATTTGGGAGAATCTTTGATGATATTAATCTTCTCTTTGATGAAGACAATCCTTCTCCAGTTGTTGTGAGGGCTCACTCTGACCCTAATGTCTGTTCTCTACATGATCAATCTTTGCAGGCTAATGTGATTGTGGATCCTTATGTACAATAGTTGCAGGCCTCTTTACCATTTAAGGAGAAAATTTATTCTTTTGAATAGTTTCTACATCAATCCTTGCTAGATCTACACTTTTTCTCAATAGTTCTGGAAGGAGCAACCAATAGTATTGACATAGGCACAGTTGAGCAGGTTTTAGAGATACCTTTCATCAGCAAGATTCTTTCCACACATAGGGGAAGCATCTCACTTGTACCTCAGCCATTGTTTCTTCCAAAGGCGAGGAACATTATACAACAATCATGGAACACTACATTTGTGATGGAGGACTACCTTGTCTACTTCTTCTACTTCTCTTTAATGAGGGGGACTTTTTCTTCTTAAGGGGTTTTTCCCTTCTCATTCTTCTTTATTGTATATACTTGATTCATTTCATAATGGAGGGTTCTTTATTACTCCATCTGTCAATGCATCTTGTCTCTTTATCTCTCTTTTTGGGGGAGGGTTTTTATCATGAAGTTTTGCCTCTTTCTCCACTTTATGAGAGATTGCATTTCATTATTTACATGGATACCTAACATGGCCTAGTAGTCTAGACCCATTATGCATTTCATCTTTTTTTTTTTGAACTTAAGTGCATTCCCCTAAGTTTTACTTAAGGGGGGGTGTTGGTGTAAATATGTATTCATTATTTACACTTACTTAAGTTTACTTAGGTCAATGCATTATTTTATTATTTATTTATTAGTCACCCATGAGTATACATACTCTTGTGATTTGTTTTATGTACATGGTGTCTACAACATAGGATTTAGCACTCTAATCAAGAGCATGGTGTCTATGACATCTCCACTTGAGATACACCTTGTCATTCTTATCCTCTCATCTATAATGAAGGATAAGACATGCACTTAGTTGTCATTCTTATCTTATCTCCTGGTTCTTTCTATAACCATTCTAGATGAATCTTGAGAGGCCTTTATATACAAGCACTCCTAGTGTGAATATACACATAGTGATGTATCAGGACATACTTTGATAGATTGACCATACTCTTTTTGGTCTATAGTTGTGCTTGTGTTTGAGTTCTTTGATCTTGGGTGATTTTTCCCTAAGGAAAATTCTTACAATATTTGAGTAAGCTAGAAGAGGAAAGAGAAGTGGTTTTAGATAGGATACAAGAACATTAGTCCCAAGTTAAAACATTGTTTGACAAGAAAGCTAAACAGAGGTTGTTCCAAGAAGGTGATCTTGTCTTACTTTGGGACAAGCACAAAAAGCCAAAAGGTTTACATAGAATGTTTAACTCCTTATGGAGAGGCCCATTGTAGATTAAAGAAGTATCTAGACAAAACTCCTTTATATTATCATATCTAAGTGGTACTTAGCTTCCCTTACCTTACAATGGGCAATATTTGAAGCATTATCATCAGTAATACATGCAATCTATCACCTTGTACATATTTTAGCTAGGAATTTTTGTCATGCTTTCCTTTCTCTTTTTTTTTGGCTATGTTCCCAATTTTGGTGTGCATAGTTCCATTTCATATAGTTATCTCCTTTTTGGGTGACTCTATAGCCCTTGTGATAACACACTACTCTTTCTTAACTCTAGGTTCATTCAACATCCTACAAAGTCCTTGTCCCTAGATAGAGCTAGCTGTTACCCAAATATTTTAGTGGTAGAGTTAAATTAATTTGAAAGAGAGGTTGATTTCCATTTATACTAAAAATATTCTCTATCCCTATACTTTTCTCTCTCCATATACTTTTCTCTCTCGCCATTTTATTCTCTCTCTACATACTTTTCTCTCTCCACATACTTTTCTCTCTCCATGTACTACCTCCCTCCACATACTAAAACTTCTAGAAAGAAGTACAAATTTGGATTCCTCTCACTACTTATTAAAACTCTTTTCTCTTTCCATGTACTAAACATACTCTCTCTCTACATATTCAAACTTTTTGGCCTAATCTTTACTCAAACTTTCCAACCTAAGCACCACATTTATAATAACCATTGGATGGAAATAAATTTCATAGATATAATAAAAAAGATTGGATTTATCTAGAGAGGAGGCAATTCTTATAAAGTATATAGATACCATTTGGCACTTGCAAGTCAGTCATGGTGAGTTTGAAGGTAGCATGACTTCCACTCAATATCATGTGTATTTTCACCAATGCTCTGAATTTTACAACGGTTTGACAAAAAAGTGAAATCATTCAAAATGTTTGCTAGAATTTCTTATGAGATTGCATAAGCATGGGAGCATAGACATTGTTCCATTTGTTTGACTGAATTCCTTGTTGGGGATGATGCTTCATATTTCAAAAATAGACCATGCTTATGAGTTGTTTGATAGGATGTTTTAGTGTTCAACTTGTTAAAAAGAAAAGATAGAGTGCAAAAACTACTTAAAAACTCTTTCCATTATTACTCTAACCTGCATCTTGATGGGAGATTAACACAATACATTGAAAGTGTTAAAAAGAAGGAATAACATCTCATAGAATACTCACATGTACATCCAGGCTCACTATGCACATATAAAAGTTTCAATGTTTTTAATGCAAGAATTTGAAGTCTTAGGTGGTACAAGCATGACTCTAGCCTCATTTGCAATCCATGGTATTCATACAACAAAAATGATAAGATAAGGCAACCATTTGATAGAATTCTTCACTTCTCCAAACTACGGTATCTCATTTCTCAATGATTTTGAGATGTCATGTGACAAGATGTATGGTTAATGTTCATCTCCATACCTACATATAGACAAGCATTCAATGTAGAATATTTTGTGTCTTGTTGTATCATTCTCAGATGAGTGAAATCATAGACTTGGCTAAGCTTGATAAAATATGGTTTGAAGAAATGAATGATAAGAGATGTGTCTATTTGTCCAATGCTATCAGCGACCATTTTAAAACCAGTTCAGTTTAGTTGATGAGGTCATTCATTTTGTTAAGTATGCCATAAGTTAAATGGTATATTTTGTTGAGTCAATAGAAATAGATTTAGCTAATGATTCTAAGGATTAAGGTCCTATGATTGAGATTAGGATCTCGTGCTAGTAGTGGACCTCACAACAAAGACAAATCTAGAGAGCCTAAAGCTAGTAAGCCTAAGGAAGGTTAAGCCCCAGTATCGTCTTACCTTAAAATAGTAGGGGAAGCACTCGCAAAAAATAGTAAATAGTGTTTGACCAAATATTTGTGTTGAAGATCATCAAAACACTCTAAGTATGACAATGACCATTGTTCAACCTGCAAAAAAATTAAATGGAATTAAAGGGTTGTTAATTCATTCTTGCAATAGTACCAACACCTCAAATATTTGAAAGGAAAGATAATAATGCATGGGAACTATTTGACACAATCTCCAACCCATTACTTATTCAAGGAAGTCAAATGCATCATAGGAGAGAGGAATTCAATGAGCTCCTTAATGTAATGTATACCAAGTTGTTACCAAACTATAGCATGCAAATCAAAAGGCTCAAAAGGACTTACACAATAGTCTTCATGGCTAATTGAGAGACATAAGCAACATGTTCAAAATTACTTAGGGACTATCAACTAAATATAGATGGTGAAGAAATGATATGACATGCTTGATAGAATGGAATTGTTTTAAGATACAATAACCTTATAGTATATGCATGTATGGATAAAAAAGTCCACAAGAAAGGAAAATGATCTATTTGGCATTATGTCTTTAAACAAATGCATCCACAAGTTTGAGGCACATAAATTATTTGACACAATGCCTCGTGCATTCTCACATCCTTCAATGTGAATCATGTTGAATTAATTTGGATTATCATCCACAATCTTACAATTTTCTTTATTAATCGAATCATCTACCAATATCCCAATATCTTGGTTACAAAAAAAATTGGAGAAAAAGAAGAAAAGGATGATCTAATTGGAAGCACCAAATCTAGATGGTGTAGTTGATTTAGTGCATAAAGGTACATAAAGAAAACCACAATAGATTTTAGACTGGCAATGAATCCTACCATAAGAAGCCTATTCATTGAAATTACACAACCATTCATAGAGAAGAATGTAAATGAGGCAGACGAAGTTGATTTTAGCATAAATAAACTGGATCTAGGCTAGACCACTCATGAGGAAATAGAGCATAATTGATGCAGAAGCATCCAGAGGTATAAGGGCAATCCTGTGTCACCCAAAAAATGTACAAAGACTTAGTTTCTATTTCATGTGTTTTCATTTCTGGATATCCATTTGGGTCAAATAAAGGTTCCAACTCTCACAGTTCCATTATTAGTGTTCTAGGTTAGAGTTTTTAATCAACTTGGGATATGTGTAAATGCCAAAAAAATAGGAGTATGTAATTGAGCCATCATTTTCTTGAACTAGAAGGTGTAAATTGGTCAAATGATTGTAATTGTAATTTAGAGCATTCCAGAAAAAGAATCAGGTCAAAAGGCCCCACAGTTTGAAAGTTATTGCAGTTTTTAAATGACCTCAAATAGGGCCAAAAATGGGGGATGAGCAAAAACAAAAACCAAGCTTTGGCACAAGTCATCAAATAATTTGGAGAATACAAGGAAAACCTAACTCGGATACTCACAAAACCTATAGATCAAAGAGCAAGCTCAAGAAATATCAGTGATAATAGTTGAAAGTTAGAAGTGGATATGTCTAAAAATGTCTCAAATTTTTGTTTATATATTTTATAAAGAGGTCAACTTTAAAACCAATTTTGGTTTTGGTCAACGTGTTAACTTTTTCTAACTATAGCTAAGCATTGAAAGTTAGAGTTGGTTACAAACTATCTTTGGATTAGTCTAAACTCTAACTTTTTGAGTAGTTACAAACTCAAAAGATTTGTTATTCTAGAATATCTATAAATTCACTAATCTCAATGTAATATGGGACATTTTTTAGACTTGGAGAGAGGGAACACTTGTGTTTGATAACAAGGCAACTTTTGGAAAGTGTTCACAATTGAATGTTGTTGTAATCAATCATTTTTTAATGTTCTTGATGCTAAGAAATAAAATAAAAGTACATTTTGCATTCTCTTTCCTAGTGAATCTAAATTGTTGAAGTGTTGATTCATCAATATCAATCTTTTCAAAGTATGGTGTAAATATTTATGAATCATTTAATTAGCATTGTGTTGATGATAGCTCTCAAGCATAGCTCTTGTTTATATTCACTAGCAGTCTACATCAATTTTATGTAAAAATTGAAGTTTTATGGTGCATTCGTCATCAATAGTTCCCTTTATATATTCTAATTTATAATTATATTTATTGAAAAATCAGAATTTTATCTTATGAGAGAGCCGCCCTCTAAACGTAGAGAAAGTCCAAATATCAAGGGCCTATCCAAATAATGAAGAAATTGATTTGCCACACATTTCATTGGGCTAAATCATGTATTTTCAAAGTGACAAATATGTTTACCAACAAGTTGGAAAGGTCTATCATTTTATTTTAACAATGACCAAGTCATTTACAATACTATTTTAGATTACATTGGCTTAATGTAAAACAAAAAACTCAATAAGAAATGGTCATATCAAGCTTACTCTTCAAAAGAATAGGTAATTGGTGGCACTATTAGGAATTGAAAAATCTAGAACAATATAAGAATAAATAGTTAAATATAGAAACTAAAGAAGAAAACCAAAAGAACACAGATAACACACAAATTTAATGTGGTTTACCCAAAACTTGGGCTATGCCCACCTACACAACCATCCAACCTTTCTTATTATCCAGGGATTATAGTACAAACCCTTACAACTCAATATTGTTGCAAGAACAACATATCTCATTATAAATCACATTATATTGAAGTATGTATATTGCTTCTCTAATCAATCACCATAAACTAACAATCTCCCACTTGGGGACCGATCAAACTCCACTCTAGAAAACAATCTCCCACTTAGAGATTGATCCTTGAGCAATAATGCTACCACATAGGGCTCCCACTGGATAAAACCCCTTGCTGTGTATTATCTCCACCATCATCAATTCAGAAGCCCAATAGAAGCTAAGGAAGAAACTAGCTTCTCTTGGGGGACTACCTTTGTGAACATGTCTACAGGTTTATCACTTGTGTGAATCCTTTCAAGTTGTAGTTGGTCACACTCTAAAATAGACCATATAAAATGGTACCTAATCTATATGTGCTTTGTCCTTGAATGCAAAGAAGAATTATTTGCAAAATAAATCACACTATGGCTATCACTTTACAATGGGTGATCTTTGTCCTTTTGATCCAATTCCTCTAGAAAACATTGTAACAAAATTATCTCCTTGCTATCTTCCATAGCAGCTACATACTCAGCTTCAGTGGTTGAAACTATAGTTACTTTCTACAATCTAGATATCTAACTAACTATGGTACCCTCTACGGTAAAAACATACCCTATAGTACTCCACCTTGTAACAACATCTCTAGCCAAATTAGAGTCAACAAAACCACTTAGAGCATAACTGGATCCTATGAAACAAAATGCCTTTATAGTAGTACCTCTCAAATATTGAAGTATCCATTTGACAACACTCCAATGTTCCATACACTAGATTACTCATATACCTGCTGACAAGTCCCATTGCATGAGAAATATTTGGCTGTGTGCATATCATTACATACATCAGACTTTTAAATGTTGATGAATACGAGATGTTAGACATTTTATCTACCTCTTTATGTGCCTTTGGGCACATCTCCTTAGTCAATTTGAAATGACTAGCCGAAGGTTCTATTTTTCTTGTCCCATGTGATCCTCATACCAATGATTTTTTTAGCAACTCCCAAATCCTTCACAGCAAATGACCTTGCTATTTTTTTATTAATTTCATTTATCTATTGCATATTAGACCCAACAATGAGCATGTCATAAAAATAAGCTAACAAAATAATGTAACTCCCATTATCCAATCTCTTAAAATATATACAATTATTAGAATGACATATATGGTAACCTTGTTTAGCCATGAAAGTATCAAATTTTAAATACCATTGCCAGGGTGTCTACTTTAGGCCATACAAACTCTTCCTTAACCTACACAAAAAATTCTCCTTACCCTTGACCTCATATCCCTCTAGTTTCTGCATGTAAATCTCCTCCTCCAAATCTCCATGAAGAAAGGTTGTTTTCACATCTAGTTGTTCAAGATGTAAGTCATCTGTAGCAAAAGGACTTATACAGTTCTAATTGAAGTCATTTTTACAACCAGGGAGTGTTGGTGTAAATAAGTATTTACTTATTACACTTACTTAAGTTTAGTTAGATTAATGCATTAGTTTATTATTTTGCATTATTTCATTATTTTATTTGTGAGACACTTAGGAGTTTGTGCACTATTGTGTGTTTTCATGATGACATCACAAGGGGTCTACACCTCTTTTAAGCACATGTTTTCTACAACACAAGAATCTTCTACACACATATGACACTTTTTCATCCTAATCCATTCATCTAGAATGTTGGATAAGGTGCTTAGTTGTCTTATCTTCTAGTTGTTTCTAGAGACATTCTAGATGCTTCCTAATAGGCCTTTATATGCAGACACTCCTAGTGTACTCTTAATTATGGCCTATTGAATACATTGTCATTTTGATCATACTCTCTCTCTCTCTCTCTCTCTCTCTCTCTCTCTCTCTCTCTCTCTCTCTCTCTCTGGTCTACTATGTGCTTGTGTTTGAGTTCTTAGTTCCCGGGTGAATTTTTCCCTTAGGCAAATTCTTACATGATATCAGAGAAACTTGGAGATTTTCTCATCAAATTTCTGTTTGAGACCACACTTGTTTCATCACCTCAGCCCGAATCTGGAGCACTACAAAAATTGGGAGCATCTAAGGCTAGATCTAACCTTGCCATTGCGTCTGGAATGCTGAACCAATGAAAATTGACTATAAACTTGGCTACCTTGACCCAAAGATGACTATGAGGCAACTTTTTTTTGCAAATTAAAACCCAAAGGCCTCGATTTGCAAATTAGGTATGGTTATTCTCAAATCTACAATTGAATTAATTTTTAGATCTGATTTATTCTCTACAATTTTATTTATTTTCAATTAGTATATTTATGGAAATTTGGAGAAATTTTTTTTACCAGAATCAAGTAGTGACACCCCGGATCTACCATTTTTGGAGGGTTTATTATTCGTTGCAAGCATACAAAGAAGGCTGAACCAGTCATACTGGTCATAGGCCACATCAGTCATCTCAAAAATTCTAGCCTCCCATAGTATAGATCCAGCAATGTGCTTACTATTTTTTAGGCGAGACCTCTGGCATTGGGCATTTCTTTAATGGCTCCCTGTCTGCCCTAATCTGGTGCATTAACAATATTCCCCCACCGGCTTGGCCCTGCCTCAACCCTGCCAGCCCACCTCTTTGTTACATCTTCCGTGACCCAATGCTATTATACAAATATAAGTCTCTTTCCACTATGCATGTGGGATCATTTTTAATCGCTGGTGTTTGAAGCTATTCCCAACAGCAGAGAGTTCCCTCCTTACGAGAAATTTTTGACTTTTGACCTTTAAATTTTGGCCCATGGTTTCAAATATCCTGGTGTTGTCTATATATGGCATTTCCTAGCCCACAAAAGAACTCTGGTAGGTGACAGAACACTTTCGATCGTGCATTTAAAACTCCTCTCACTGCTATAGTTTCGACGACACTCTTTTCTATGATCGATCCATATATTCTCGGCAATGACATTAAACCCCCATCCATAGTAGGCTATATTTTGGCAATGGAAAATTATTTCTAGAGTTTTAACATGCTTGCCCACACGGTGACAGACTAGTGCCACATGGCCCAGACCTATTCACTCTCGCCTACACACTTAGCAGAGAGCACATGTCATCATTAGATAGCTCAAACTCTGCTGACACTTTAGATAGGTGGATGCGTCAGATGAATCTAGGACTGCCATATCACCTGTGGAACTTGGACTATTTTTCCACATCAGCGTATGGATTTGATATGTGTGATTTTATATAGTACAGACACATACAGTCATTTGCTACATCACCCCAACGTGCAATTTTTTTTGCTGATGTCATCAAAATACTATCTTAAAATTGATGGCCATTTGACCATTAATCTAAAACATTTTACAACTTTAGTGATGATTATTTGACCATCAAATTCAGAATCATAGTTTTCCTTCAAGACCCCTTTCTAGATTGCTTTTCAGTTTTGCAGCATGACTTTGCAAGCCCATAACATGGACATCCAAACTCTAATTCAGGTATAATTTTTTTTAAAATTGGGTAGAATTTCCTTAATTTTCTAGTGATGGTGTTGTTTTTTTGATTTTGATGCAACTTCAAAAGCTTCGTACAAGCACATCTGGTCACTTTTTCAAGTTCTATTTTTTTTGAAAGTGTGTATTTTTTTATTACTTTCCAGATTTGAAGTCAAATTCTAGGGTTATGTGGACCAATTTCTCACATTTAGAATTAGGCCTTTTTCAACATTGTAAAGCTTTGATTCTTTTTCAGAATTGTTGCAAAACTAAGCTACAGTGCTTAAGTGATAGATTTTAGCCTCATAAGGTAGTTGTAAAAGAAAAATAAAAAATTCCACTTTGTTCATTTTGAAAAGTGGCTTATTGTAAATACACTACTTATAAAGTGCCAATAGTATCTTTTTTTCTGGGGGTCTTTTGATTGAGTGAAAAGGGGTAGTGAGTACTGTGTTCTTGTGTCTCTATTATGCCCTTTTCATTTTCTACAACATGGGTTTTAAATGCCCTGCTTTAACTTCACACAACTATTCTACATGGAAAGATATTGCATGGAGTAGATTACTGAAAAAATGATATAGTCTTTATGTTGATGGTACAATTACTAAACCTAATGATGCTAAAGAACTCATTGATTGGCAAATTCAAGACCAACAGGCTTTAGGTTCTATCATAAGTTGTGTACATGGGGATCTTCTCTTTCACATTACCAATTGTTTAGAATCCAAAGAAGCTTGGGGAAAAATTAAATCATTTTATTGTAAGGTGGATGAAGAAAAGGGATTTTAGATTGAGGATGATCTACTTCTCTAGGATATTAAGAATTATGACATAATTTAGGATTACATCATTAAAGTCAACGAGTATAGGGTGATTCTAAAAGATTGTGGAAATCCCATAAAGGATGACAAGTTGATTGATCACATCCTGAAGAAGCTACCTTCTAAGTACACTAACTTTGTTTCGAGTTTTAATGCTCATAGGTTAACCATGAGATCTGCTTACCAAAAGCCTTCCTTTGATGGATTTGTAGACATTTTGATTTTTGAACAATCTCACTTGGTAGATTTTGGACTTCTCAAGTCATCAAAGACCAAAGCCTTGGTGGCTAGTGATGATCACAAATCAAGTCAAGGAGGGAAAAGAAACAACAAGAATAAGCAATGGAAGCAAAAAAAAACAATCTAAGACACAAAAATCTTCCTATCAACAAGGCAGTTCTTCTTCAAACAAGAAAGGAAGTAATGAAAAGAAGGACAAACTCTTTTGTGCATACTGCCAAAAGCCAAATCATGATGAGCATCATTGCAAGACAAAAAGAATCTATGAGTTAGAAAATCTACTCAAGAAGAACAAGATTCAAGTGCCAAGTACTTCTAAGGATTCAACTCCAACCTCTTCAAAGTGTAAAGGTCAAGAACCTATGGAAAACACAAGTTCTTCTGAATGGATACTTGACTCAAGTGCCTCCTACCACATGGGTTCTTCAAAGGAAGACTTTTCTTCATGGCAGTAGTCAAAGGTGCCACACATCTTCGTGGGAGATGATACTAAAATGGAAGTTGAAGGGAAAGGACATGTGGAAATGGAAAATGGGGAATTAAAAGATGTTCTCGATGTTCCAAATCTAAGTTCCAATCTCCTATCATTTTACCAAATCACTAACCTAGGAGATGGTCATAGAGTTCAGTTCCTCCCAAATTGAGCGATGGTGTGAAGTCTCAAAGATGATTCATTAGTAGTAGTGGGGAAAGTCAATGATGAAAAAAGACTTTATTCCTTCTCCCACTTTGTACCTAAGAGTCCTTCCCAAGACTTTTTAACTCACTCTACTTCAAACATCAACTTATGGCATGAGCGGTTTGGTCACCTTGACTTTCACTTTCTTCAGCAACTTTGCACTAAACATATGGTCAAAGGTCTACTTAATATCAACTTTTCTAAGGGAGAGTGTTCATATTGTTTAGTGGATATGAATCTCAAGGAGAAGTATGATAAAGGGATGTCTTCTTGAGCTCCAATTATTCTTCAGCTAGTTCACATGGTTTTAGTAGGACCCTTTGTAGTGACTTTGGTTAGCCAAGGCTACTACATACTCGCATTTGTTGATGACTTTTTGAGATTAACTTGGGTCTTCTTCCTTCATCATAAGAATGAAGTGGTTCATAAGCTTCAAGACTTCAAGACTCATGTTGAACACAAGTCAATGAAATCCATCAAAGTACTAAGGGTGGACAATGAGAACACATATGTTGATAGAAGACTTAAGAACTTTTTTAGAATTGAGGGGATTGATCTTTAGAACTCACCAACATTTAGTCCACAGAATAGATATGTTGTAGCATTCAGGATTAGGACTCTCAAGACCATGGCAAGTTGTACGATAATGGCCAAGTCTCTCGATCCTACACTTGAAGTTAAAGCCATTAGCAATGCTACTCACATACTTAATAGGTCTCCTCATCTAGCTTTAGATGGTAAGACTCCTTTTGAGGCATCGCATGGTAGAAAACTAGTTGTGAGTCACCTTAGAGTCTTTGGTTGTCCAGCATGAGAAAACCTATCTTCCAAGAGTTGCAAGGCACCAGCACCTAGGCCTTGTACTCTTATTGGCTATGAAGACAATGCAAAGGCTTATAGACTGATGGATCTAGAGACTCATGAGATCTTTGTGGAGAAGGATGTTCATTTTAAGGAAAGTTCACTGAGCTTATCCTCTACTCCTCTTTACACATCATACACAGTGGAAACTGGTTGTGACACCAGTGATAGTGCTTCAATAGGTTCAAATACATGGGGTTCTATTGACAATTACAGTGAGAGGTCACATCAGTCTAGTCCACATGCTTATATTGCGATAGCAGAAGGTCCAACACAGCATGGTACATCTTGTCTTCCAACTCTAGCTTCAGTTGACTTGGGAGATAGACTTGAGGACTTACATCTTCTCATTGATGAAGATGATTCTTCTACAATTGTTGTGAGGGCTCACTTTGACCCTCATGTCCATTCTCTACATGATCAATCTTCACAAGTTGATGTGATTGTGGATCGTTATGAACAACAATTAGTGGATGGCTCTTTTTCAGTTGAGGAGACATATGGTTCAGTGGAATATGTTCAACAGTCATCCTTCCCAGATCTGCATTCATTCTTTTCAACACAGTTGGAAGGAGTGAACTTGAGTATGAGTACATGGATACTTGAGCAAGTCTTAGGGCCACCATACGTCTTCAGGGTTGTACCTTTCCCACTATTTCTTCCTAAGAGGAGGAACACCTTTCTACATTCATGGACTAGCTTCTTCATTAGAGTGGCTTTCACTTGTCAGCATTCTTCTTTTTGGGTTGGAGCTTATTCTGTCTCTCTTCCTTCTCTCATTATCTTATGTATATATTGGATTTATGTCATAATGGGGGGGTCTTGATTACTCCATCCATCAATGCATCCTTATTTATCTCTCCTTTTGGGGGATGGTTTTTCCCATTAGGTTTTCACTCTTTCCCCACTTTATGGGAGATTGCATATCATTATGTACATGGGTACCTAACATGGCCTAGTAGCCAAGATTGATAGTGCATTTCATTCTACATTTCATAAGCTTAAGGGAATTCCCCTAAGTTGCACTTAAGAGGGGGTGTTGGTGTAAATAAGTATTTACTTATTACACTTACTTAAGTTTACTTAGGTTAATGCATTAGTTTATTATTTTGCATTATTTCATTATTTTATTTGTGAGACACTTAGGAGTTTGTGCACTCTTGTGTGTTTTCATGATGACATCACAAGGGGTCCACACCTCTTTTAAGCACATGTTTTATACAACATAGGAATCTTCTACACACATATGTCACTTTATCATTCTTATCCATTCATCTAGAATGTTGGATAAGGTGCTTAGTTGTCTTATCTTCTGGTTGTTTCTAGAGACATTCTAGGTGCTTCTTGAAAGGCCTTTTTATACAGGCACTCCTAGTGTACTCTTAATTATGGCATATTGAATACGTTATCATTTTGATCATAACCTCTCTCTCCCTCTATTTGGTCTACTGTGTGCTTGTTTTTGAGTTCTTAGTTCCTGGGTGAATTCTTCCCTTAGGCAAATTCTTAGAAGGAGTATATTTCATCAAAATCTATACCCTTTTTCTATGTAAAACCTTTTACCACAAGTTTGGCCTTATACCTTTTCCTTCCTCCATCTTCCTCTTCTAGCATATAAACTCATTTGTTAGGAAAGGTTCATTTTCCTTCAAGTAAAGGGACTAAATCACAAGTCTTATTTTTCAATAAGGAGTCTATCTCCTCTATCATGCCCAATTTCCACTATTGTCTAGCATCTACCTATATTCCCTCTTTATACTCCTTTGGTTCACTAGAATTAGTTAATAAAATAAAGTATAAAGAAGGAGAAAATCTTTCAGGAGGTCTACTCGACTGAGTAGAATGTCTAACACTTATAGGAGTTTCTAGGATAACCTATTCTTGTTGAGCATTAGGTACCAGTGGCATTTCTATTTCAGGAGTCTCATCCAAAACCACATAGTCTTCTTTGACCTATTCATGCTTCCTTTCTTGCAACTATTCTTTGTACATGACCTTCTCATTGAATATAATACCTCTACTTCTAATTATTTTTAAATTTTTGAAATCCCATAACTAATAACTAGAGTCATCTATTCCATATCTAATGAAGGCACATTTATGAGATTTAGCATCAAGCTTGGTTCTATTTTCTTCATCAACATGGACAAAAGCTTCATAACCAAAAGTTTTCAAAAATGAATAATTTACCTTTTTACCAGTCCATGTTTCCTCCAAAATACCACCATCCAAAGGAGTTGAAGGTCCTCTATTTATCAAAAAGATAGTAGTGTTTACAACATCTATCCAGAAATGAAGTGGCAGCCCAACATGCAATCTCATTCCATTAACATAATAATAATTTTAAAAGAACTTGCTACAATACTAATCCCTGTTATCCGATCTGGGACACTTTAGCTTCTTTCCTATCTCATTTTCAACCAAAGCTTTCCATTTCTTGAAAATTTCAAAGACATCATATTTTTTCTTTAGAAAATACACCCAGGTCTTTCAATTTGATTCATCAATGAAAATGTCATAGTAATGAGAGCCACCAAGAGATGATACTTGAGCTAGTCTCTAGACATTTGAGTGCACTAGCTCCAACTTCACTCTTCTTCTCTTTTCCAACTTTGAGAAATCTAACTCTTCTTTGTTTACCATAAACACAATTTTCAAAAAAATCTAAATCAATATTTTTCAAACCTAGGAATAGATTCTTAGAGTGAAGGATTTTCATCCTTTCTCACTCATGTGCCCAAGCCAATGGTGCCAAATAGCTAAATCTATTCTTGCAACATTTATGGAACCTTTCACTACATTATCAATATCAGTAGTAACGAAAGTGGAATAAGTGTTCCTAGTACACAAGTACAATGTGCCAACCTTTGCAACTTTAGCTACTACTAATGAACCTTTAGTTGCCTTCCAGCTATTGTCTTTAAACATGACTACATAGCTTTCACTACCTAGTTGTCCTGCAATAATTAAATTTCTTCTTAAATTAGGAACATCCCTTACCTCCTACAAAATCCAGTCATTTCCATTTGGCAACTTGATCTTTACTTTTTTATTTTCCAACAATAGTACAGGGCTCATCATCCTCCAAATATTCCTATCCAAAATCACCTTGAATATAATCTTGAAAATATTTCCTATTGGGTGTAGCATGGAATGAGGCTGCAAAATCTATTACCCGTGAATCATTATCATTATCTAAATATAAGATTAAAGTATCTTGTAAATTTAAGCACTTGCAACATTAGCTTCCTTACTCTCATCATCACTTTCATCTCCTTGTTTATTTTTCCAAGACCATAAATCTTTCTTTACATGAGCAAGTTTTTTGCAGTACCAATAATCTTTCTTTCCTTTAGACTGAAAACGTCCTTTATTTAACTTTCCTCATGACTTTTCATGTGAAGGGCCTTTTCCTCTTTGACATGTTCTTCCTCTATTCCACACATTCAATGCTAAACTTGATGAGGTTGAAGCTTCACTTGTGCTTTTCCATCACGTTTCCTTGCTTAGGATAAGACCAACAACTTCATCAAATTTCAAAGTATTTGAGCCAAAGATAGAGTTACTTACAACCATAACCAAGAAATTCTAGCTTTTTGGCAAAGAACATCAAATTAAGAGTTCCCTAACCTCTTCATTGAATGAAATTTTTATAGATTGCAATTTACTAGTGACTATGTTCAACTCATTTAAATGATTTTCTATAGATCCTCCCTCACCCATTTTCATATTAAATAAATGCTTCATAAGAAATACCTTATTGGAAGCTTAGGGTTTCTCGTATAACTTAACCATTGTCTCCATCAAATCTAGAGTCATTTTTTCCTTTGATATATTGAATGTTACAGACGGGGCAAGGTAGAATAGAATAGATCCGAGTGCCTTCCTATCCAAGATCTCCCAATCTTCCTCTATGATCATTCCCTGTCTCTTAGTTTTCCCTTATAATGGTTTCCATAGATTCTTTTGATACAGATAATCTTCCATCTACATTTCCTATAACAAAAAATTTTGGCCATTGAATTTTTGAATCTTGAATTTGGAATCTTCCATTTCTACCACTCAAATCTGAATGTCTTGTCAGTCTACAACAAAATAACCATGCTTTGATACCAAGTGCTAGCAATTGATAGATTCAAAATAATTTCAAGAATAAATAGTTAAATATAGAAACTAAAGAAGAAAACCATAAGAACACAGATAACACACAGATTTAGCATGCTTCACCCAAAACCTAGGCTACATCCACCTACATATCCATCCAATATTTCTTATAATCCAGTGATTATAGTAAAAACCCTTACATCTCAATACCACTGCAAGAACAACCTACCTCAATTTACATCGCATTATATTAGTACTTTTCCCTATGTTACCTTATATGATATATCCCACTTTAGGGTTATATATTTATTTATTAGATATGTAATATGATTTGACTAACATTTCCAATTTGGATTAGGTGAATGTTTGTTCTCTAGTAATGATCACATGATTAGCATCAAGATGATAATTCTCTAGTAAAAATGAGGTTCTCTACTAAAAATAAGGTGAGTGTTCAATTCACATTATTGTTCAAATTTTGAGTCTACTATTAATTTGTGTATTTTTGTAGAAAGTCAAGGTGGAGGAGTTTTATTGAATGATAACACTAAATTATTTATGCATAAAACTAAACATAAAACTATTTATGCATAGAACTATTTCAAAATTAGCGAGATAGGTTCTAGATTAATAATATTGCACCTTTTACTACTCATAAACAAAAGAAAACCTTTAGAAAAAAAGATTTTGAATGTTCATCAAATTAATCATGAAAATATTAGAAATCAACCTATTATAATAGAGTAATAATCAAACTTGATTTCTAACTCTTCTATTGTTTGCATAATTAGAAAGAGTGTAGCTAATAATAAAAGTATTAGAAATCAAGTTCCATTAATAATTCTATGGAATTATAGAGGAATGTATAACTCTAAATGGTAATTTTTCCCTATTCTCTTTTCTATTGACTTTATGATCATAATTGAATTAATCTCACAAGGAAATTATATTGGTTTTAAAAAAAATAAAATACAAGTGATTATTTCAAATAAAAAAGTATTGTTCTCTTTTCTACCAACTTATGATCCCCTAATTAACAAGAAAAAGATATTATTGTTAAAAATATTAAAATACAAGTAGATCATTTCAAATAAAAAATTATTGAAACTAAATCAAAAGCCTAACACAAATTTGTTGAATACAATATTTTTTATATCCATCATTAAAATAAAATTTAATAAAAGTTTTTTTGTAATGTTGTCTTAAAATTTATTTGTTCATTCCAAATTATCTAATGAAAACTTGGTGGGATTAAAATGAATTAGTCTACCTTTAAATATGGACTATTTACAATTTAAACTTCTTTCTAATCACCAATTATTGCTACGGTGCACTTTTTTTTTGTCAATGCATCAGATGGGGTTTTGTCTCTCATTTCCCCTTCTTTTTCCTTGCATGTGCCTATTTTCTAGGCTTGTTCCTACCCTTTTTCAATGGATCTTTGGTAGAGGATGATTCTTAATATGATCCCCTTCCCTAGTGGTTACACTTTATCTAGTATTTGGAAATTTTCTTTTGTTCTACTCTTGTATTTAGTTCTCCTCCATGTCCTAGTTCCTTCATCCTACATTTGGATTAATGTTGTTGGTCCTTTCTATGGGTTGTGGTGTGTCCAAGGTTTAGTGTCTAGTTTAATATTTTGGAGGGGTTGTAGACTATGGAATTTTATAGTTTCTCAATATAATTTATTATTAAGTTTGGTTATAGTTTCACCTATATTATCTATATGTTCTAGTGAAGGTGTTGGGACATTCCAATGTTATAGAGAGTTTTGATGAGGGAGAATTATTTTAGCTACTCTAGTTGGCATAAATGTTTGTATTCTAAAATAATGTTTTTGTTTAGTGAATATTCTCTAGGATTTTGAAGATCGATGTTGGCTCTTCACCATGAATATTTATTTCAACTTACATACCTTGTGCAACCTAATTCAAGTGTTTTTTTTTTTGCTGATGGGCAGGTATTTCTCTTTTACCTCCTTTCTATTTTGTGTTGGACTATCCTTTTTTTTCCATGTAGCCTAGTAGTTTCTTTTTCTTTAGTGAGGAGGTGAATGTTGACAATTCTCTAGGTCTCTATCTACAATTTTTTTTGTAAATATTTTCATTTTGTTTGGAATCTTTACCAAATCTTTGATTTGATATAGTTTTTTATTTTTTATGTAGGCTTAGGAATTTTGATCTTCTTCTTCCTTCACAAATCCTATCAAAGTGGATCATCTACTATTGATTTTGAGATTATTTGCATGATTTTAGAAGTGGTCAAATATTCTATTGAGGTAGAGATTTATTTAGCTTGCCACTATGATTTTTTTGATGTTTGGTGGTATCACATTCAAGACCCTAGTGTGTTGATCTATCTCCTGTCCATTTCTAATAAGGTGGAACCCTTGGTTATAGAGGTAAAGAGAGAGATTCTAAATGGTGCTCAAATAGATCATCAAGATATTGTTGTCATTCACATGAAGACTTCTAACTTTATTGTCTAAATAAAGGGTTCTCAAATGTGGCTTTTTCTGGGTGTGTGGAAGTGTTATATACATTTCCTTTTTGGCACTTTGTTTTTAACCATCAAATAAAGACTTTAACTCTCTATTGTACATGGCCTCTCTTGTCCATGTGTACTCAAAGTGGCTTGTCTCATTTGTCTTTTATGGTCTAGGTGTCATTGTGACACTCCTTTGTAATCGCGTACAGTTCCTTCCACCATTATACCCTTGACAACCCTTGGTTTATAATCTTATACAACCAACACCACTTTTAGCTATTCCTAATATCAAAACTACACTTTAATGCTAATTTTAAATCCTATTCACTTTCATTTACTTAGGTAAGTTGAAATTATAAAGGCTATATGTATTTATTTATAATTTATGAAATGCTAAACACAAGAAATTATTATTGTTTAGTTTAAAAAAAGATAGATATTTTTTCATATATGTCGATTCTAAGAAGTGTCAATTATTTTTATAGAGTATTGCAGAACTATAAAACTTACATAATAAGGTTAATGTTTATAGAAAACTTTTACAACTACACTAAACATTCTTACATAGAATAGTTATATTTTTCATACAATATAAAGTAATAGATCATTTAATATACATGTTAGTTAAAAGCATTCTTAAAATATAAAATTTGTAGTTTCAGTTAACTTTAATAATAATAACAAATCAATCAATAATTATCATAACAAGTTTGAATTAAACATAAAAGGTAGAAACATGTGAATGTGGAATGAATGAAAACATAGTTTCTATTTGAAGGTTCCTTATTTTAAAAATTGTTATTTTTTGAGATACTATTTATGACATAACCCTATTGTAGATGGGGCATATGAAATGAAAGTAAATACAAAAATATAAACTGAAATATTGCAGTACATTTCATCTTTGATGAACTAAATTGATGGGGACACAACCCAAGAACAGAATGGAAACAACAGAAAAGGGAAATTATATTAACTGAGAAAATAAGCTAGTACAACCAGTACAGGAAAATAAACTTCAAAACATGCCCTAAGGGCTTACAATAGCATAAATCTGGAGATAATTTCTCCTTATGGTACCTCCTCTCAAACTCCACTCTGAACTGCCTTTTATAATGCAAAAAATCTCCTTAAATAGACCTCGGAGGGTTAGGGACTAGGAGTACATTCTAGAAAGTGCTAGTAGGCATCCACCGACCAAATAGAAGGTTCCAGAAGCATCGATAGAAGTCGGTGCAAATCTAGAAGAATCCAAAAATGGTAACCAAACTTTCGGGAGGCATAACTTTTGAACCGTAGCTCCGATTGACGAACTGTTTACATTTTTGGAAAGCTCTCGAAGCAGTCTATAGCCCCATGGACAAGCTCAGCTTGTCCCCCATTTTTTGGCCCTTTTTGAGGTCATTTAATGCCCCTAACCTGATTTTGAAGCATTCTTAGGAGGTCTCCAAAACTCGAAAAACTGCAATAACTTTCAAACCGTGGGGCTTTTTGACCTGATTCTTTTTCTAGAATGCTCTAAATCAAAATTAAATTCATCTGGCCAATTCACACCTCCTAGGTCACCAAAATGATGGCCAAATTGCATGCTCCTATTTTTTCAAGATTTTCAAACACACTGATAGTGGAACTGTGAGAGTTGGAACCTTTATTTGACCCAAATGGGTATCCGAAAATGTAAAGACATGAAACAGAAACTAAGTCTAAGTACATTTTTTTGGGTGACACAGGATTACCCTTATACCTCTGGATGCTCCTACATCATAAATTAAACTCTACTACAACTTCTTAAAATGCTACAACATTCTTCTTCTACTAGTGATCCACATTAATCGAATGAAAATTGATACTTAAACATCACATAAGACTTAAAATACTAAATATTCAATTTGTACTTAGTTGCAAACTTAATTTCTTCAATGTATAATGTTTAAATAGTCACTAATAACATTTGAATTCATGATGGAAAATCTTTTATAAACCTCTCAAAAATAAAATTTCTGAAATGCATTCTACATCTTTTCGTTTTAGCTATAAAAAATTTGTTGACTTTGCCATTTATCTGTTTCTCTCTGTAGGTTGCTCTAGCTACTGATCCTACAAAAGTAGAACTCAGTTTAGGTAATCTTGTAAATCTTATAATGAAGAGTGTGATTATCAATTTTGAAAGAGCTCGCTACAAGATGAAAATGGGCACCAATCCCAACATTAAATTGGTTAAATTAACTACACCTGGTGTTGAAGTCAAACTTTCTGTTAGAAAGTCCTACGGTATGCAACTAAGCAAAGTTAAGGAGAAAAAAAAAATTCACACTAAAAACAGAAAATGTTGAGAGCTTTTATAACCTAAAAGGAAAATGATTGAACTAATTTAAACCTGATTTAAGTAAAAGCATTAAGGAGTAGTCTCCATGTGTTTGTTCCATCTATCTATGTAAATTATGAGCTAATAACTATGATACAGAAAAAAATAAATAGATCTTTAATTCCTGTTGAAGAATAGCACAAAAGCACATAAGAAACATCTCTTCTGAAAAATCCTAACAGAAGACCCTCTCTCCATATAAGATAGTTACACCATCTGATGTCGGCAAACCCTCCCTATCCAAAATCTATCCCTTTTCCTCTAAATTTCTCATCTATTGAAACCTCAAAACCACCTAGTGCATCTATTGAAATCATAGGATTATAAGATGTGTTGACCAAGGAGAAAAACTTGAGGTACATCTATTGTTTTTAAAATATTGAAATTAGTTAATGATATCAAAATCTCAAATGGCCTTTAGAAATACTGTTAATTTCCTATTTGCTCTAATCAGAAGAGAGGCCAAACCCTTAGCAAAAAAATAACATGGATTCTCAAATATAGTCAAAGAGAACTCACAATGAGAGAATTCTAAAAACTAACAGATAGAAAGAACAAAACCAGCACAAGAAATAGTAAGAGAAAACAAAGAACTACTTGTTGAGCTCATTTAGATTAAACTAAAGAATTTTAGGTCTGATTTTGTCTCCTGGCATTACTATACCATGACCCGATCCCAATTTAAGTAACATTCTTAAATACATTCCAAACAAATACATTTGAAGAATTTTGACTATCAATGAAACTATATTTTTTCCAACGACAATCATGAAAATTTATTTGATACCTTTCCATTGCAAAAGTGAAAATAATGGAGATACTTTATGATTAGATGTGAATAATAGTGGAAAGTTATAAGATAAAACAATAAAATTGGAGCAACCTATGATCAAGAGAGACATGTTAAATTTCATCATAATACATATCGCATGTGAATACAAATTTGTGGAGTTCAAATCGGTGTGGGCAAGAGAGGAAATACCTGGTTAGGTCTTCTTGCCACATTTAATAAATAAAAAAAGAACATGAATAAATCCTAGACCAAGCACAAGAAGTGCCCCGAGAGTAGAAACTAACAGCCACTTGGAGAAAAAATGATTTTTGCACTCTACTATTTTTTATGCATTTGATGCAGCGCCCCATTGTGTACTCATAGAGAGCCTTTCTAGCATTGCAAATCTATTTAAAATTATTAGATGGGACCAAGTCTTTTGTTAGTGAATTAAAGGTCTCTGCAACCTATTAGTTGCTTTCAAGCTAGCTAAGAATGACTTTCTTCTTTATCAGTAGATCAATTTCTTCTTCCTTGTTAATCAATTCATCCATTAGAGAAATGAACTTTGTCGTTGGTTTTGGATGATAGAAATCACCCGATGTTAGCTCCAAACAAATCATCACCTTCATAAGGGCGATCAAATGCATGTTGACTATTATATGTGGTAGAAAAAGAGTTCAGCTCTTCCTATTGAATTTTAACTCCTTCAAGACATTTGAGGCTCGAGTTCCAGCTCCAGCTCTAGCTCCATCTCCAGCATTTTAAATTACATTTGTAATGGAGATTGGCTTTACTTGTACCCCTGCAAGTCCTAGGGATTTAGTAGTTTCAAGCTTCCACTCTTTTGCAAAGGCTCCTCCGTTAGAAAGATGCATAAAATTGACTTCAAATATAGAATGATGAACCACTTCCAAAAGATGAACACTCTTTCCATGAGGAGGTTTTCTTGGACAGTGAAATGGAATATATTTACTTGTGATTAATTGTGCAAATAGCCCATCTATTAAATCCATCATAGTTTCTTCACTACCTAGCCGAACCAATGTCATGATTTCCTTCAAAACTTCTAGTGGGATTTGATTCTCTAGGTTGAGAATGTCTGCCATCAGTTGCAATCCAAGCAGATTTTGTTCACTGGCATCAAAAAAAGGGCTATATGGCATCTTCAACTACTCAACCTGAGATTTGTACAGTGATTTTTCCTTACCAATAGTGTTGATAAGAATCTCATAAATAAAACATCCATCCTTGCCTAGAAGTTTTGCAAACTTTTTGTCATCCTAGTGCCTAAGATCCACGCTATAGAGAGACTTAAGCTCCTTCTCCTGAATATTTTTTATCATAGAATTTAAATATGGTTCTACTTCCTCTGTACCTCTATCTTCTTCACTCTTTCACAACACCTTTCCATAGCCAACATCTTGTAAGGCTCCATATTATTTAATTCAATTTTGGAACGACATAGGGGCCCAAGAGAAATTATCTTTGGTTTTTGGAAACCATAGAGGTCTCGCAGTATAAGAGGAATGTAAAAAACACAATTATCATTGGATGTTTATCACACCGTCCTCCATAATTGGCAAGCGTAAGTCCTCCAGAGAAGACTACTCTTCTACTATCTCTTGCATGACCACATGATGACGAGCGACACCACCCGTGCCAACTCACAACCAAAAATGCAACAATATGGAGATAGAGAGATGACAAAAATGCTTCATAAAAGCATCCATTAATACTCAAAATTCATTACAATATTCTCCAAATTAAAGGACTCCAAATTCTTATAAGAGAGCTTCCTCACAAGGACTTCCAACTAGAAGAGCTTACATTTGAAGAGCTTCTATTTCCCAAACTTGACTACAAATGATAATAAGCCTTGCTTAAATAGGTACTTCTAACCCAAGACATTACAAACACAACCAATGTGGGATAAAAGGTAAATACAACTACCTTTAAATAAATATTAAATTCCCACCCAAATACAACTAAGCACCCAACAAATATTAAATACATGATTCAAGGAACTTTCCACAAACTTCTAAATTTCCACCTATACACCTAGATTAATGGAATGACAACTATTTTTATTATTTTTCTTTTTACACCACCTATGCACCTTGAAAATATAAATTCCTTTTTTTTTCTTCTTTTCTTCTTTTTCCCTTACTTTATTTTTAAATTATTTTTTCTTCTATTTTTGTCACTTTCTCTCTCCTCCACAAATTTTATTTTATTTTATTTTTTTTATTTTTTATTTTTCTTTTTCTCTTTTTTTTTTGGTTTATTTTTTTAAATTTAATTTTCCCATGCAAGATGCTCCTACATCAGACTCCCTTGGTAGATAGAAAAGTGTGTCCCACACTTTTATGCCAAAAGAACGATATACCACCATCTTCATCTTCACCACAAGCAGGCTGGTCTTCTATCTCGGACATGGCCATAGCTAGGCTTCTCTATTTATTCCTCCTATCTCCCCTCTTTTGCTGTATCTGAATGATTTGGAATTGGCAAATATTTACTTTGATGTGTTCCTATAGCAGAGTGATGGTTTGTTAGATGTCAAAGAGTCACATCAAAGGCAACGAACTCCAATCAAAGGAGTTTTAGGAGACATAATTTGCAAATATAAGAATGGTAACTATTTCAAGCCTAAAAACCTATTGTAGCCATGGAAAGGAAGACAATTACAGCAATTCATATTCATCACAATAAAAAGAAATCAACTTATAGCTGCAAACAGTAAGCTGAGACCATGTTGCTCAAATTGCAAAAGGGGTGAATATTAATTAATATACTGGTTATTTATTATTTGTATTCAATTTGAAAGAATTCTTACCTTATGCAAATTCATGCCTTCTTTCGATCCATTAAAGAAACCCGTCAGACCCACCAGTTTTGAAGCATCTTTGAACGAGAAATCAATTGTATCTCCCACACTAAGATATCTCAATTTTTAAAAAGCTATATTGCAGTGAGGCCCATTGATCTTCACCCAATATCTGATCATTAGCACTCTCAATGACTTGCTAATCATGATTATTTTAAACAAACTAATCATGATTATTTCAAACAATCTAATCATGGTTATTTCAAACAAACTAATCGCGGTTCATAGAGCCCTGACTTGGCCATTGTTTGTGATTATTAAATCAATTTCAACAAGAATGAATAGTAATGAAAGTTGTTTGAAATGGTGGAAAGAGTTTCATGGCGCCCCACTTCGCCCAGATTAATACATTATTAAAATATAACAACAATTGATTGCTTTAACTCAGGGTTATGTCCAATTTGGCAATAAAATTGAAAGCTTTTCAACTTCATTTTTCTTCCTCCTTTTTTCATTGCTTTGTCAGCAGGAATTCACAAGGATTTTACGAGTCATATGTCATCAATAACGAAAAAATGTCTACTGAAAGCTGACCTGGTAAAAATGGCTATTAAAATTGTTTCCAAAAGATGGACACTCTTTCCATGAGAATGTGTTTTAAGACGGTCTTCAAAATTGTAAATTGTAGAAACAACCCATCTATTAAAATCATCAGTTGGAATGCCAATATCAAAATAGATATATAAAATCCTTGCAATGATGTATCTGGACAATTGTAGCAAAGCTAACTCATCTCAACTGCCCACAAAGGAAGGAAGAAATTGATTGTGCTTGCATGAACAAAACTGATACAAGCTCTACATGACAAACTTTTGATTGTTGCATATCAAACCAATTGTTTGCAAAGACTTCATAAGCCAAGCATCATCCCCAAATAGCCAAGATTCATTATAGATTTCATTTTCTTTGTGAACTTTTGGCATGAAACTTTTCAATTCATTATAAATTGTTTGCTGAAAGTAAGAGTGCCCAAATGTTTCTAAAGTACACATCACATTATTGATGTCATTTTTTATTATTCCATTATCTATCAAAAGATTTGTAACACTTAGATTATCATTAAAATAATCCTCACTTTGCATTGCGTCAATCTCAATCAAGACAATTTCTTCATATTTTTCTACAATTACATCTGGAAAGTCTTTGTTTTGGATAAATGCATTGGAAAAAATAATAACTATATTTTTCCCTCTTAGTTCTTTCCTAGTAGGTATCAAAAGCTTTTCAATGGCCTTTTCATCAATATTTCTTACCATTTCTATGTCTTTGAGAGGATGCAACTTTTCTTGTTGATATGATATACAATCAAATGAACAATTCTCAATTTTGACTTGTTCATCAAGATGAGAGATGCCTTGTATTTCTTCACCATGAGTTATTTCTTGATTTTGTTGATCTATCAAGTTTACTGGATCAACATCAATGACTAGAAAAACTCCAAATGCAAAGGAATCAAATGTTTCAAATTAAGAAGCCATTGGTAGATTTTTATTAATCTTATCATCACCAAGCTCTTTTTCAGTGGGGGGATCGCTCCTACTATTACATTTTAGTCCACATAATACCATAGCATCATCTATTTTAATTGCTTCTTTTTGAGCATCTCTTAGATTTTGCATTAACTAGAATTTAATTTCAATTTCTATTGCAGCAACAAAAATGCATAACTAATTATTTTCAATTGGTTGGCATGCTAGAGGGATCTTTCCAACACATCTATTAAATCTATCAATAAAATTTCTTATAGATTGATCTTCAATTGTTCCAATTTGCAAGAAATTTGATAACATCTTACCAACATCAACTACAGACTTGATCCTTTCAATAAACTTCACCTTCACGTCATCCCAACAAGTGATAGAACCATCCTGCAAGTTTGAAACCAATCAACAACTTTTTCAATGAGCCTCCTAGCAAACAATCTAACAAAGACATCCTCTTCTTGCACACCAAGAATCCCATAGCTGACTATAACTGCTTTGATGCATATGGATCTTGTGTTTTATCTCCAAGAAACTTGGGAAGGTATTCCCATGATCTTTTAGGTAAGGCTGAATACTTGGCCAAGGCAAATGGTTTCATCTAAGGCCGCCATGGTTTAGTTACAACCATAGGCATAAAACATATATTGGAACTCCAAAATCAAAGATTCAACAAGTTTGTAACATAGAGTCACCAATCTCCTGCACACAGAGATAATCATAAAATTGAGGAAACAAATATTAACATTGATCTTCATTTTAAAGGTTCCCTAGTAGAATTACCAAAAATTTGTTAGTGAATAGATTGTCCTCCAAAGAAATATGACTATTTTTCTATCATCAGAGAATCTGTGCTTGCAAGTTGTATTCTTGCATGTGTACTTATGTGCCTCCACCCAAGACCATGTTTGAATGATTGCTAAAAAATTTCATGCCATGTATTCTCCCAAGGGAGTTGAGCTCATGTTCTTACCACTTGTGTTCATGGTTTTCCTTTCACCATATTTGTTTCCTTCCAGTGTGAGGTTGATTGAAATATTTGTTTTTCACATTCAATCAAAGTGATGTTCGAGCTAAGGGTAATGGATCACTATGCTTGAACACCAAAATCATATGCCTTTTCAAATGAAAACTTGATAGGGTAAACTGAATATGCAAGTCTTTGATCTATTGAGGTAGAGTAAGAGTAACCTTGACTATTAATGTTTGTCACATATGCTTGAGCATAATTACTATAGGCATTCTCAGTTGACATTTACATGGGTTTGTTCAAGTTGTTACCAAGCTTTTAAATGGGATATTTGGACTTCATACCTTCCATGGACCATTTTAGTTTCAGTTGCAAACATGGAGTAGTGCATTCTCACTTCACATGGTGCATCATTGAATTGATTTTAAAATTTTAATTTTGAAAATTTAAGCTTGAACCTTGACTCTTGAACTCAATTTTAATTATGCAATTTGAATTGTGAACCTAGACTTCTAATGAATCATCTATGCCTCTGAACTTGGAACAACAATCTATGGGGCTTGATTGTCTTGTTCCAAACATTCAAACTAGTGAATATGAATTTTGAACTTTGGACTCCAAATTTTGGAAACTGAATCTGCATTTCAAAATTGCATTCTTGAACTTTTTTGAGTCAACTATTTTTCATTTTGAACCACTTATAACCCTTGAACCACTTTAAACTACTTTGAACCTTAGTTCAAAGTAGTTTGAAGCTCCACGCTAAAACTTTAAAAATTGTGTTCATATTGGGTATGACCAAGATGTTTACTCTTTATCTTTTCTAAATAATCCATGGAGAACCATCTACAAGTTAAATTTTGAACAAATACTGATATGTTATTTCACAATTACACAAATAAAAATTAGGCTAAGATAGATAAAACTAGAATAGACAGTAGGAAAGACAATCTAAATCTAGAATATAAACTTAAAAAGAATAATAGTGTAGCTATTAATCATGGTACTTGGCTCAAATTTATTATTTCTAGCATAGATTAGAATGATCAAAGGTTTTTAAAAATATCCCCCAATCTATGCTTCATTGATGTTTATTAACTGTGAGACGAAGGGTAATTTGACCTCAAGTCTTTGTCCTTGAATCCTAGTTTCTTGTTTATGCTCTACTAATAAATATAAACATATTAATACAAGTGTTATTTTATTTATTTAGTTGTTTTTGAGAGATAAAGTATTGATACTTAAAAATGAATGAAAACTTGAGGATAAGAATTTAATAATTAAAGAAAACACATACTTTCTTCAGCATTTTTAAAAGGCCTATTCTAGCTATATTGTTGGAGGTGACAAATCTACGGTAGACATTTTGTAAGAGTACTAAACCAATGATGTAATTATTCCAAAATTATCTTTTTAAAGGTTTGACTATTGACATCTGACATGTTGCCCCTTGAACCAAATGTTGAGCTACCCAGCAGAGGCATTGATCTCAGTAGGTAAGTTCAAACTTGAAGAAGAGGGACAATTTTTTGAGACAAGACACAAGAGATGAAGCCTCATTCATTCGATAAGGAACAAAAGAAGAAGGAAGAGAAGAGTGTTTAGAAGAAGGGTATGTGCAAGATCATGGTCAACCAAATTATGCTCTTAAGTGGCAATACAAAATTAGCAAATCAAGGTTATGTCATCTTGACGTGAAATTTTATACTTGTTATAAAATTTATATCAAAAAGTTGAGAGAAAAGAATCTCTAGGAAATTGAATTTATTTTCTAAGCTACTAGGACTTAATTGAAAAATAAATAAAAAATTGATTGGTTAAAATTTTGAATTTTAATGCAATAGTACAAAAATTTTAGGACAAAAATAAGAACTAGATGTATGTTTGACCATATTAATCAAAATCAAATGATAATATTTTTCAATAATAGTTTATATATAATAAGTAGACTCATGCTTGGATGTGACACATATTTTTTAATATTTTAATTCTAAATAATTAATTAATTATTAATTTTCTACTTTGATATTTTGGAATAAAAAAACTCTCATGTCTAACCACCTTAACTAATTCAAAAATCTACAAAATTTAATTTTTCTTTTATTCTCATTATAGTAGAAGAAACATATAATTTGATGCATCTTCTGAATTTAAAAAATGTTGTACCATTTGAAAGTTATAGTTATTTTTCAAGTAGTGTGTCAGATAGCACTTTATACATAACTCCATTCAAAAATAAGTATTAATTACTTACCCAAATCATAATTTGAAAATCATTATATTTATTGAAAGCTAGGAACATTCTTAAGAAACCCTTTTCATTCCATCAAATTTTGGTGAAAGAAAAGCTGTCAGCTACATGTTTGAAGTAGAAAACACACAAGAACATGCCAAAAATACAATTTTGGGACATTTTTAAAGTTGACCATATAGGTTTAGTAGAAAAAGATATAGTAAGCATTATAAATGTATTAATTTTTTTCATTTAGAATCAGGGTGGGTGGAAAAAAAGTTGGAATAGATTTTGAAATGCTTTGAGGCATTTAGCTACATATTTTTTTAGATTGCCACTTTTTTGCACACCATGATCCTGCACATACCCCAAAGGAAGGTTTAGGAAGAAGATCAAAGTTGTAGTAGCACAGGATTAAATTCTTTTTATTTCATGTAAATTCATTTTTGTTTTTCCTATTGAAGTAGTGATTGGTCCATGTGTTATTGTATGCAACCCTCTAGTGCTCCAAGTTAATACCATCAATAGAAGTTTTAGTTAGCATTTGAATAGAAAGAAAGAAAGCAAGCATATTAATCAATTGCCATTTATTTGGGTTGTTGTTTTCTTCATTTCTATCCATTTTGTATTGTGCTAAGTATTTGTGGAACTCTCTATTATTATCTTTATGTTTTAATGGTGGAAAAGACTAGACAATAAGTATGTTTCTAACTCACTTCGTTTTGTTTGTCAACTGAGTCATCTATCCTAACTTGGTTTGTATTTGGTTGTATTGTTCTTTTTGAGTTACAAATGTGTCTACCAAGTTTCTTCCCTTGCTTACCGAACTTACTTATTTTATACTCTTACCGAGCTCACTCAATACCTTCCTAGCTAAGTTGACCAAGCTAACTTGATTACTTCATCCACCAAGATCACTCATTTTAATATTGACCAAGCTTTTTTATGGAGGTCCTATTTCCTTTGATGACTAGGTAACTCAACATCCATTTTTTTTGAGCAAGTATTCACTAAGCTCCTAAGGTTGCCTAGTAGCTTGGAACTCGCTATGTCACTTAATTGCCAAAGTTTTTTTTTTGTGTAGTTTGGGCATTTTTTTGGGGTGTTTGACATTGTTGTATAGAAGACATGGTAGAAGATACATGAAATACATGGCAAAATCCACCATCATTCAATGGACAAAATTATGACACTAGGGATAAGAAAATGAGAACCATTGTGGTTGCAAATGATTTGTGGGAATTCATGGTAAATGGGTTCAATGACATAACCAACCCAAATGAGGAGTCCCCAAGGTGTTATGAATGCCATACAAAAAGGGTGCCCTATATGTATCTCAAAATGCACCTGGTAGCTTGCCAATGACTTTCATGAGGGTCCTAAGAGAATCGAGAGACAAGACCTCCTAAAAAGGAGAGATCAAGACGAGTGTGTGTTGAGTACAACAAGCTACCAACCAAATGCCAATACAAAGTAGCATCTAATGAAGGTGAAGAGAAGGAGGTAGATAGAGTGACACCTGACTAAAAAGGTGTTAGAGAAGGCTTGCAATCAAGCATGTCAAATTGATGAAGCATGTCAAGGGCATACTTCTACTGAGAAACAAAAATTCTAGTAGAGAACTAAACAATCTGTAGCCCAAAAAAATAGTGCAAAAAGCCAAGATTAGTCATCTCAAACTAGTTCATCAATGCATGCTAAACATCCTAAAGCATGGATGATGACCTACCCATGAGGATAAGATCATCAACATATAGGAAAAGAATTAGAATATTATCTCTAAGATGTTGAATGTACATTGTAGTTTTGGAATGGTAGTGGGTGAAGGCTATGGAAAGTGGAAAAGAGTCCATCTTCTCATACCAAGACCAAGGGGCCTATTTGAGACCATACAATGAGCATTAAAGTCTGCAAACCAAGGAGGAATCCTGCACAAAGTGCTTAGGGTACTCCATGTAAACCTCCTCAATGAGATCATCATGCAAGAAGGCACTCTTCACATCCATTAGAAAAAGAGGCCATCCTTATGAAGCTATGAGGGATAAGACAAGGCAGATAGAATTCATCTTGGCAATAGGGGAAAAGGTCTTTGTGTAGTCAATATTGTCAACCTATGAAAAACCCTTCACAACAAGACACGCATTTTTCTTATCAATGGAACCATTAGTAGCAAATTTAGTAATTAACAAGTGTCAAGCATCAACAATAAACAAGTGCCAAGTGACATAATATTTTCATATGAGGTGGTTCCTTCACAAACTCAGATGAAAATCATGTTGCATGATAGTTAATATATAGATTTCAAATCATAAAGATAAGATCAAATGATGGGGAGATAATCCAAGCACAAAATGGACACAACAGGAAAGGGAAATTTTATTCACTTTGTAAATAAGCTAATACATTCAGTACAGACAAAACAGACTTCAAAACATGCCCTATGGGCTTACAATACCATAAATTTGGAGATAATTTCTCCTTTCAGTACCTCCTCTCAAACTCCACTCCAAACTACCTTTTACAATGCCAAAAATGTTCTTAAATAGACCACGGAGGGTTAAGGATTAGGAATACATTCTAGAAAGTACAAGCATCCACTGACCAAGTAGAAGGCTCCAAAAGCCGTGTTAGAAGTCAGCACAAATCTAGAAGAATCCAAAAATAGTACTCAAACTTCTGGGAGGCATAACTTTTGAACCGTAGCTCTGATTGACAAAATATTTACATTTTTGGAAAGCTCTCAAAGTGCTCTATAGCCTATGGACCAGCTCCACTCATCTCCCATTTCTTGGCCCTGTTCAAGGTCATTTAATGCCCCTAACCTGACTTTGAAGCATTCTTAGGATGTCTTCAAAAATCAAAAAACTATGATAACTTTCAAATTGTGAGGCCTTTTGACCTGGTTCTTTTTCTAGAATGCTCTAAATTAAAATTACATTCATTTGGCCAATTTACACCTTCTAGTTCACCAAAATGATGGCTCAACTACATACTCCTATTTTTTTGACATTTACATGTATCCCAAGGTGTTCAAATACTCTATCCTAGAACACTGATAGTGGAACTGTAAGAGATGAAACCTTTATTTGACCCAAATGGGTATCCAAAAATGAAAACACATGAAATAGAAACTAAGTCTAAGTACATTTTTTTGGTTACATAGGATTGCCCTTATACCTCTAGATGCTCCTACATCAGACACCCAAGGTAGATTGAAAAGTGACCCTGTCACTTTATGAATGGTAGAAGAAATCCCAAATGGGAAACCTCAGCTGCTGGTATCCAAGTTGAGTCCTCTATCAGCCATCCTTTCCACTCGACTAGATACTCTTCATACTGCCTATTTTTGGTACTCCTACCCACACAATGATCTATAATGTCTTCTATCTCCTCCTTCTTAGAAGTAGGAATTGGACATGGCTCTAACATCAGTTCCTCATCTGTACCATCATCATGATACTTTGTTAAGTCTGCAATGTTGAAAATAGGAGAAATGTGAATTCCATCTTGAAACTCTACTTAATATGCATTTCCTGAGTCATTTTTCTTCAAAATTTTGTAGGGGCCAAATTTCTTCATTTTCAGCTTGTTGTAAGTACCAGCTATAAATCTTTCTTTTCATAATTGTACCATGAATAGATCCCCTACTTGGAACTCCTTATGTCTTCTCCTTTGATCAGCCCTAGCTTTATACTCTTGATTCATCTTGGTAATGTGTGCCTAAATCTCCTCATGTAGATGCTTGATATGTTCAGTAAATTCTTTAGCTTCAGTACTTGTCCTCTCCCCTTATCCTATCTTCCTCAATTCTAGTGCAATCCTTGGGCTACTTCCATATACAATTTGGAATGGTGATTTACTAGTACTCCTATTTATAGAGTTATCGTAAGCAAACTCTGCTTGTGGTTGAATCAAATCCCATCCCTTGGGCTTATCCCTAACTAAACATCTCAACGAATTGTTGAAACTTTTGTTTACCACTTATGTTTGGTCATCAACCTGCGGGTGATGTGTGGAACTGAATTTCAAGTCTATTCTCAACTTCTTCCACAATGTTCTCTAGAAATACCCCACAAATTTAGTATCTCTGTTAGATACTATACTCCTTGGGAGACCATGTAGTCTTAGCACCTCTCTGAAAAACAAGTCTGCAATATGGACAGCATCATGAGTTTTGTGGCATGGAATGAAATGTGCCAATTTGGAGAACCTATCAACGACTACAAATATTGAGTCATTACCCCTTTGTGTCCTCGATAATCCAAGAACAAAATCCATACTTATGTCCTCCCATGGCTTTGATGGAAAAAGCAATGGCTGATATAGACCAGTATTGTGACTAAATCCCTTGGCAACTTGACAAATCTGACAACTCTGTACAAACTTCTTCACATCATATGAAATTTGAGGCCAAAAATAATGTTCTCTAAGAATGACAATTGTCTTATCCTGACCAAAATGTCCTGTCATCCCACCAATGTGTTTCTCCTTAATCAAAATTTCCCTCATGGAACTCCTTGGAATGTATAATTGATTGCCCTTGAATAACTTACCATCCTAAATTAGATAGTCTAACAACTTAGTTCTATCTACAACAACTAGCTCTTTATAGGCTTTCCACACATCAACAAAATTAGGATCCTCAGGGTACAGATTCTTAAGTTCATCAAACCCAACTACTTCAACCTACATTATTGTTAGCAAAAACTGTCTCCTACTTAGTGCATTTGCAACCTTGTTAGATTTTCCACTTCTATTCTTCAACACAAATGTATAGCTCTGCAAGAACTCTACCCACTTCATATGCCTCTAATTCAATTTACTTTGGCTATTTAGGTACTATAATGACTGATGATTAGTATACAAAACAAATTCCTTTGGTAATAAATAATGTCTCCATTTCTTTAAGGCCTCAACTATTGCATTGAACTCTTGATCATAAATAGAATACTTTTGTTTTGCATCATTCAATTTTTCACTAAAATATGCAATAGGCTTACCTTCTTGGCTTAATACAGCCCCAATAGCACTACCACTAGCATCACAATCCACCTGGAACACCTTTCTAAAATTTGGAAGTGCCAACACAGGTTGTTCTGTCACTTTCATTTTCAGCAATTCATAACTTCTCATAGCTGCCGCAATCCATTTGAACTCTTTTCTATCCCCTCTTATTGTGTCAGTCAGGGGTCCACATATGCCACTGAAATTCTTAATGAAGTTCCTGTAAAAACTAACCAGACCATGAAATGATCTCACCTCAGTAGCAGACCTTGGAGCAGGCCATTCCAAGATGGCTTTTACCTTCTCGGGATCCATTTTGAGACCTTCAAGTGATATAAGAAACCCCAAATAGACTAACTCCCTTTTTTCAAAGATACACTTCTTCAGATTAATTAACAATTTCTCTTCCCTTAACCTTTCAAGGACACTACAAATATGCAATAAATGTTCTTCCAAAGTCTTGCTGAAAACTAAAATATCATCCAAATAAACAATAACAAATTTTCCCAAGAACTTCTTAAATACCTCATTCATAAGCCGCATGAAGGTGCTTGGGGCGTTCGTCAATCTAAAGGGCATGACTAACCACTCATAAAGGCCCTCCTTGGTCTTGAAGGTTATTTTCCACTCATCTCCTTCTCGTATTCATATTTGATGATAGCCACTCTTGAGATCTATCTTTTTGAAATACTGAGCTCCACTCAAGCAATCCATAAGATCATCCATTCTTGGCAAAGGAAACCGATACTTGATGGTTATCCTATTTATAGCTCAAGAGTCTGTACACATCCTCCACTCTCCATCCTTCTTTGGTGCCAAAATTGTAGGTACTGCACATGGACTCGGGCTCTCCTGAATCAAACCCTTTCTCAATAGCTCCTAAAACTATCTATTTAACTCCTCAGTTTCAGTAGGATTCATCCTATGAGAAGCCTTGTTATGCAAACTAGATCCTAGGATTAAATCTATCTAATGACTGATTTTCCTTACTGGTGGCAATTCTTCTAAAACATTATCAGAGATGATATCTCCAAACTCACCTAGTAAATTTGAAACTTCAAGAGGTATTTCACTACTACCTTCTTTATCTTTCCTAGGAATCAAAGAATAGCACATATGCTGATGTTTCATGCCATCTAAAAACTTCCTTCCATCAACAAGACAAATCCTAGCATTGCTACATATCTTTTCACCTTCCTTTTTCATGGGCTTCAATTTCTGGCGAACTCCATCCTTTGTTAGAGAGTATGTGTTTGCATGACCATCATGTATTGCATGTCTATCAAACTGCCATGGTCTACCCAACAATAGATGGAAAACATCCATTGGAATAACATCATAGAGAACTTCATCATGGTAACTCCCAATTTTCAATTTCACTAAACATTGCTCACTTACTAGGACCTTATGATCATTCTTCACCCAAGCAATTTGATAGGGCTGGGGGTGTTTCTCCCTCTTGGGCTTCAGCTTAGAGACCATCTCCTCTGACACCAAGTTGTCAGTGCTACCACCATCAATGATCACATCACAATGTTTATCCTCACAGTTGCACTTGGTACAGAATAAACTCCTCTTTTGTCCTTGTTCAATCTCACCACTTAGTAGGACCCTTTCATTTACTAAAGTCTCTCCTCTTTCTGCATCCTCTGAATGTGATGATTGTGTATCCTCATCCACATGAGCAACCCTAGCTTGACCCTCAGCTCTCCTATCTGTCCTTCCTTACCGTTGAGGGAATTCAAAGGCACAATGACCTTCTTCATTGCAATGGAAATAGGTACCATGGAAGCCTCCTCTTCCTTTTCCATGTCCTCTTCCTCTTCCTCTTTGATTTCCAAAGTCTTGATCACAGGAGCGGTTGAAACCCTCGTTCCTCTAGTTCCTGCTAGTACCCACATCTTCATTTTTCTTTTGGGTTTCATTTTGACCTCTAGATGACCTACCACTACCCATTCCTCCTTGACCACACCCTCTTTTTCTCCCTTCAAACCTTTTATTTAGCTTCTCTTCAACTTGTAGGGAAAATTGGTATGCCTCTTCAACACTGGTCATTCTTACCAAACTTAATTCCTCTTGGATGCTAGGTCGCAACCCATAGATATAACAAGCAACCTTCTCCTTATTTTCTTCTACATGCCCTGCTCTAATCAGAAGTTAGTAAAACTCCTCTGTATATTATTGGACTGATCTTCCTGCTTGCTTTAACCCATGCATCTTCTTAAACAAATCAAGCTCGTAGTCAACATGAATGAACTACTTCTTAAATTTTTCCAGCATACGATCCCACCTTGTGATCTTATCCTTTCCTCTTCTATTTCATTCCAATTGTACCTCTTGCCACAAAATTTTGGCATGGCCTTTTAATTTGGCCTTTGCAAACTTAACCCTATCTAGATCCCTAATATCCTCATACTCAAAGTACTCTTCCAGTTCATTAATCCAATCGATCAACTAATCTGGTTTTAGATTTCCTGAAAATACACTCACATCAATTGTAGGTCTTTTTCCAAACTTAGTAATGGCCCTAAAAAGCCTTTCCTCTACCTAATTCAGAACTTACCTATCAAATTCCCCTTCTGGTCCCATTTCTTCTTCTTCATTGTCATCCTCACTTTCATCACCTGCAACAACATTTGTTCCTCTATGGAGCTCCTCTTGCAATGCTTGTACCTACCTTTGGAGGGCTCCAACCTCCTCAGGATTAATAGCTCTGACCCTTCCACCATGCTCTCTTTGTGGAGGTACCTTCTTAACTCAAACCCACAACCACACAATCCTTGTGCAAACTACCTCATAGTCAACACTCTGTCTACACACTCAAGAAAACCAGTTCTAATACCACTTCATGGGGACACAACCCAAGCATAGAATAGACACAACAGGAAAGGGAAATTTTATTAACTTTTTAAATAAGCTAATATATTCAATACAAAGAAAATAGACTTCAAAACATGCCCTATGGGCTTACAATAGCATAAATCTGGATATGATTTCTCCTTTCAGTACCTCCTCTCAAACTCCACTCCGAATTGCCTTTTACAATGCCAGAAATGTTCTTAAATAGACCCCAAAGGGTTAAGGATTAGGAATATAGTCTAGAAAGTGCTAGTTAGCATCCACTGACCAAGTAGAAGGCTCCAAAAGCTGTGTTAGAAGTCGGGGAAAATCTAGAAGTATCCAGAAATGGTAACCGAACTTTCAGGAGGCATAACTTTTGAACTGTAGCTCTGATTGACAAACTGTTTACATTTTCAAAAAGCTGTCAAAGCGCTCTATAGCCCTATGGACTAGCTTCACTCATCCCCCATTTTTTGGCCCTGCTCAAGGTCATTTAATTCCCCTCACCTGACTTTGAAGCATTCTTAGGATGTCTCCAGAAACCCAAAACTGCGATAACTTTCAAACTGTGGAGCCTTTTGACCTGGTTCTTTTTTTGGAATGCTCTAAATTAAAATTACATTCATTTGGCCAATTTACACCTTCTAGTTCACCAAAATTATGGCTCAATTACATACTCCTTTTTTTTTGCATTTACATGTATCCCAAGGTGTTCAAATACTCTATCCTAGAACACTAATAGTGGAACTGTGAGAGTTGGAACCTTTATTTGACCCAAATGGGTATCCAAAAATGAAAACACATGAAATAGAAACTAAGTCTAAGTACATTTTTTTTGGTGACATAGAATTTCCCTTATACCTCTGCATCCTCCTGGATCATCAAATCTATTAGAGTTCTTATGTACATTGCATGAAACCAATGAAAAATTTGTAAAGCTAAAGAGGCAAAATAGATGAATCTCGGCCATAGATTCATACCTAACCCTAAGTCACAAAAACCTTTTTAAGAAGGATAAAGACTCCATGAGTCACATAGAGAGTATTGAGAAGAGAGGAATGTCAGAGTGAAAGAGAGTGAGGAACAAAAGGGTGAAGAGCACAGGTGACTTAGTAAAGTAGAGGAATTGTCAGATATGTTGACATCAGAAGAAAGCATCAACATTTCATATAGAATCATATCAGATCAAAGAGGATCAAGTCAAAATGGACTAAACATCAATCTAAAATTAGCAATTGGATATTTTAAGTAATTAGGTCAACACACTCTACTATACTTTCTAGCCATTGTATTAAGAGAATGAAAATTTTGTGAAGATAGGTTGGTTTAATAACCATTTTGTAAATCCTTTAATAGGGTGACATTCCAAGTGAATGTTTGTAAATATTTTAGATAGGTACACCATTAATAGGCTGTTGGAGCCTTTAATAGGGTAGGCCTCTCACAGGGTAGACCATTGATGATGGTCAAACTTTGTAACCTTGACAAGTTACATATTGCTACAGTGATAAGTTGTGGGTGTCATCCCCACCCCAATTTTACCTTCTCATTTTGGAGGGTTTCTGGGTGATCAAATATTGTGTTATCTATTTTCATGCATTCCTTTACTTTCATCTTAATTAGATATGTTATATGCACGTATTGATTTCAGTTTTATAGTTTAAAGTTTGATACTTTTGATTCAGTTTATTTTATGTGATTCCAAATTTTTTTTAACAATATTATTAGATTTAGTTACTTTAAAAAATAATAGCCATAAAATATGTTTGCTCTTTATCTTTTATAAAGAATCCATGGAAAACCATCTACAAGTTAAACTTTGAACGAATACTAATATGTCATTTCCCAATTACACAAATAAAAATTAGGTTGAGATAAATAAAAATAGAATATAGAACTAGCAAACCAAGTCTAAATCTAGAATATTAACCTGACCCAAGTCTAGATCTCCAAAACAAATAAAAAATAGTATTATAGATCCAAAAAATGACAAATTATTATCCTATCTAAACACACGTGAATATGGTCCACTTGAAAACGCAAACCACGATCACTCTCCACCGCACACGTATGTTGGAAGTAATTGAAGTTCTAAGAGGGGGGGGGGGGGGGAATTAGAATTAGTTATTTTTGTTCAGACAAGTGATAGATTTCAATTTAACATTCCATAAAATTGAATGCATAAGATTTTTCTCTCAACAATCAACATTAAACATGAAAGAGTAAGAAGATAATATCTCACAAATGATAGAGATACGAGATTTGTGCCAAGTGGGAAACCCTCAAAAATCCTTATGGTTTCATCATAGGGAGAAAAACCACTCCTTGAACCTGTAATTTTATTGAGTTTGAACTCTTTAAAATCAATAGCTAGAATTTCTCAAGGCTACAACCCTCTTTATCTCACTCTTGGATTTAAATTACAATCTCACATACACATATAACTGTATGTCATAGACCTATACATGTAGGCAAGAATATAATAAATATTCTAGATCACAGTTAAAACTTTTTCAATAATTTTTTGTGCTTTGAACACAATAAATGATTTTATAAGCTTCAACATTCTCTTAAATAGAGAAGCAAATTCATACAAGTGAAACATAAGATAACTAGTTTTCAAAGAAACTGAACCAATTAGGGTAGCTATACAAGAATTCCCTCTTTGTATTTAAATCACTAAGATATCCTTTTTTAACCAAAAAAAAACTTCAAACTCTAACTGTTAAACTACTGAAATCAAAAGCTGGTTTCATTTTTCAAACCAAAGAAAAATGCCCCATCAACTCTTTGAAAATGATTCAAAATATTTCACAATATATGCTTCAATAAATCTAAACCAAGTTAGTTAGGGTTTATTTATAAAAACCCTTATTCATTTTGTGATTGAAGAAGAATATTTTACACAAAGCAATAAAACTATATTCATATTTTTCAAACCTAGGAGCATATGAAAATTATATTTCAAAAAATCCGTTGTGAAACAAAACAAATATACTGTAATTTTTTAGTCAAGGATTAAAAAAAATTCTTTCAAAATCACATTCAAAGAACTTTTTGTTCAACAGAAAGACAAAGAATCAGCCATACCTATTATGCACATACCTTTCCTTCTAAGAAGATAGAAAAAATGACAAACCCTTATTATTTCCTTGCTCCTACATCACTTCTTTAAACCCTTTTACATCCACTATTCTCTAGCAAAAAATGCTTGCACCAAGGTATACAAAATACATATAAGAATTAGAAAAATATTTCTCAATCTCTGCATATCAGCATCTGACCAAACGATGAATTTACCTTGACAATCATAAAACCTTGTTGTTACCAATCCTTTCAAAAAATCACCATATCAGATTATGTAAATCACCATGACAGAGTGTTAGTTTTCTCAAAGAAACAATGAATTGAATTGTTCATTATCAATACGTAGAATAATTATTATTTTTTTTAACTTTTCAAATCCACCATACAAGAATGACATCTAGCTCTTCTCAAAGCACATTTAACTTACTACATGCATTGATAGATCTCATAAATGCCACATACAGCCAATCCCTATTATTTGCCCAAGCTTTTTAAAGACATTTATGATGTCACAACATTTAGTAACTTTGCTGACATGTATTCATTCACCCTTGTTTTTTAATGCCACAATGTTTAGCATCTTTACTAGCATGTAGTCCATGCATAAAATGTGATTAAAAATTATATTTTCATCTAATATATGCAAGATGATATAAAAATTATATCCAAATGAATCTCCTTTTCATATACCATCTAACATATACAAGATAATATACAAATGGTCTGATTCTAGGACCATACAAAAAGATAATTTGAAGAGCTAACAAAGATGACTAAGCAAATATACTGATCATTGATAAATTTTGAACTAATATGTTGATCACTAACAAAATTTGAACTGATATGCTGACAAAATGTGAATTAATATGCTGATCATTGAAAAAAAAATTATGAAATTGAGTCCAACTGAAACTGATTCAAACTGTGAAACTAATTCATTAATTCCCTTATCATCCCCAAAAATTTTGCATGAAAAGCATAGGACATCTACTTTTTTATCAACTTAAAAGAAATTTCTGTGAATAGGACTAGAAAGCTAAGATAGAACACTACTTGCAATTTTTTATATCATTATTGATTGACAAAAAACTCTCAATCGAGTTCTTAATTGTTCAAAAGATTCCCTAGCTAGAGCTTTAGTGAAAATATTTGCTACCTATCCTTGAGTTGGGACATAAATCAACTTAAATTCATTGCTAAGAACTTTATCATGCAAGAAATGAATTTTGATAGCCACAATTTTTATAAGAGATTTGAATAGCACTCATATTATCACACATGATAGATAGCTAATAATCCATCCAAATTAGCAGAGTGCAATAGGTAGTAGGAGAAACATATTTGAATTCAAAAGTAGATAAAGTAACATGTTCTTGATTTTTGCTATGCCAAGAAACCAAACAATCACCAACGAAAAATGTTACACCACTAGTGCTCTTCTTATCATTGGATCCACCCCAATCTACATCAGTATAACCATAAAGTATAAAATCATCACTGTGAGGATACCATAACCCAAAGTCAAGAGTACCTTGAATGTACTTTAGAATTTGATTCACTACATTAAGATGAAATTGCTTAGGATTAGACTAAAATTTTGAACACATACAAACTGCTCACATTATATCAGGTCTAGATGGTATGAGCTATAATAGACTTCCAATCATGGATCTATATATGGTTTGGTTTACAAAAGGTGAATCATCATCCTTTACTAACTTGAAACTATAAGGCTCGTGCCCCAGTACCATATTGTTATCCCTAAACAACATAAAAATGGTAAGAACTAGGAAGCGAGATGAGGTGAGGTGTCATGTTCTTGCCTCTAATGTATGGTATGTGAATTATAGACTATCATCATACATCATATGATAGAAGGATGATAAGTAGGTTTCGAGATTTAGATATGTCATGATTGGCATCTTCCTTATTAATATTGGACCTAAGATCTTGTTAAGACTGATATACATTATAGTCATTTTTCATAAATATCATATTCTAAATGTCATCAGATCAGTAAGCTAGGACCCTATGGAATAAAGACTCAAGACGTTGTGACTTAGAAAACTATGCCGATGGGTTCATAGTATGTTATGATCTATTAGGATAGTTTTTTTAGGAGACCTCTGTGGAAAGATGGATTAACACCTGCTCTTATAATTTAATATCTCGTAATGATAACACAATAGTGATAGTATTATAATTATATGTATTTGAATTAAAGAATACTAGCTGTGATGATTTCATTTTTTGTGGTGTTAACCTAAGAAACTAATTCTAATGATTGTTTGATTTAGCAATATAGATCCAACACTTCATTATTTGATAGGAAATGGATTAGAATGTGGTTCAGAATGTTAGTTGGATCATTTGATTAGAAATTAATGTTGGCATGCAGATTCTAACATTTTAACATTTCTAAAACTTTATATGAAAATGTTTGAGAAATAAAAGTTGATTATTACGATTAAGTATGTTAAAATTGATTATTTGATTTATGACTATATACGACGTGCGGATTTTGATATTTTAACATTTTGAATGAATTGTTTGAATTGATTAAGAAAAGGAATTTAATTTAAAACATGTTGATATGGATTTCGTAAAATTTCTAATTTTGTGCATTTATGACATATATTGTATATCAACTCCTGGGCTATTGATGCTCAAGTTTAATGTGTAGGAAGTGGAACCATGGAAATTCTTGTGGGAAACTCATTCCAAACCTTTGTGAACACAGTCCAACCAAGGTGAATCTTTGGAAGATTCAAAAGACTCATTGTGAAAGTATTTTTCTTTGTAAATGTGAGTTTGCTTGCATGTGGAAATGTTAATCATAAAGATGCATTAGAGACATGTCATGTTGATGTTGAATGCTTTTTTTTATGGATCACTTGACACTTGTGAATTTTGTGTGCAATGACATGTCATGTAGGGTTTTGGCCAACGTGGCATTTTATCCTAGAACTGATTACCTTGTTAATGAGTAAGTAAACCCACTTGACAAGGGGTAAGATGGGTCACAATCAAAGGAAACTCAAATTTGGACTTGGCTAGGGTTTTGAGGGGTCATTAGGTGGTCCCAAAGTATCTTTTATGTGAAAATGAGCTTCTAATGTGATAGTATAACATGTTAGGGACCTAATTTTGACCATGATAGTGACTAGACAGCTTAGAGGGCCCCTTTATCCATGCATTCTTCCACCAATTCGAAAATAGACTTGTCACATGTGTTTCCTCCCATGTTATGACTAAGTCAAATATATAAAAATTAGAGGAGACAAGGTTGTAAGAAGGAGTGGCTTAGTGCCTTTGCTAAAATAGTTAGTAAGAAAGCCTTATTAGAGAGTCTTAGACAAACTACTGGGGTGTTCACCCACTCTCTAAGTTTAGAGACAGATTTTGGAGGGAGACTAAGGGAGCTCTACTACAACTATCATTATCCTAGCTTGGACCAAGGTTGGTGTTTCAAACTATGCTTCATTTTCTTTTCTCGAGTATTGCAAAGTAGATCTGCAAGTATGAGGAATTTCTCAATGGATTATGCATTGTAGTGAGAGTCTTTGCACTATGGATTTTGATATTGTGATATGGAAATGTGAAAATGTATTGTGTTCTTGAAGATTTCTTGGTTTTTCCTCCTTTGTTTTGTTTTCTTGTTTTTTTTGGAATGTGAATGTGATCATGGGTGTGAGGCCTTCACTCACCCTTTTGGGAAGTGAAGAGAAGTCCAAGATGAAGGTCATAGTTGGGCTTGAGACATAGTTGAGGACCTTGGAGTATGAGCTCCATTGTATGCAATTTTCATTCATATCTTGCTTTGGTGTTGATAAGGGAAAAATGGTGAAGAAAGGAAATGAAGTATGGGTTTTCAAGGAAGCTATAGTAGCTGGTAGAGTGTTTTGGAGGATGTTTATGGAAGCCTTGAAAGGGCATGATAATTTTTTGATTTTTGAAGTCGCGAAAGGGCATGAAAGTTGATTATTGCAAATATGTTATGAGATGGCAAAACTCCTTTGAAAAGCACACCTTCACCCTATGGTTAAGGTTCCATTGGTGAACCTTTGTGAAATACCTTGGGATGGGATTGTTGAAACTTGTAATGTGATGTTCATACATTTGTAAGCTTGGAATGAAACTCGGTTTGGTTCTTGTTTTCTCTGCTCGGTGGGTGGCTTCATAGAAGCCCAGGTTGGGAGGTGAGCCTCCATGGTTCCAATTTTGTGTTGCATTGTAGGTTTTTGTGAAGATGGAATCCTTGGAGGTGTTAGGGTTTATTCTTGGCAATGTTGGAAACTAAGTGTGTATGTGAAGATACAAATCCTCCATATCATTGTAAATATGTCAAGATGTTAAGTCTCCATGTTCATTCATTGTGATGTAAAGGGGGATATCCCCATTATTGTATCTTGTTGAAAATATGTAAGGAAAGATTGAAAAAAAATATTTATATAGATACTTGTAAGGAAACATTTATTGTGAGTCTTCACATGATGAAATTAGATGCAAAATAGAGAATTCATGTAAATGAAACATTTCTTCCTAAAGCTCAATTAGTGTAAATACTTTATAGTGGTTACATCCTTTGATATAGTTGATTTAATTTCAATGCATAATTGGTTTTATCATAAATGTGTATGTTCTACTTAGAATTTGATGGAATAAAGTTAACATATTTTGATAGTTCATAGGTATGAAGAATTAGGTCACTTGGACTTCAAGTTCTAATAAAAATTCTAGATGATACCATCACATCACCAACTATATTCTCTTCAATTCTATGGTAAGATTAAAGAAAATTTGTTTGGAAAGATACATAGCCCAAAAGCACAAGAAAAACTCTAGTAGGTGCATATTAAGTCTCTGGAAAATGTATAGGAAAAGATAAAAATTTCAGTCGCTAATAAATAGAATATTCCATAGAATATGGTATATTAAATATTAATCACAATCCTAAAGACAAAGACTTTTATCACATCAAATAGCTATGGCATCGGCTATGGTGCAACATATTTGCACCAACCGGATGCCTTGTCCATCATTTTTGACATGTATAGATAGATGTCAAATCATTTACATCCCTATTTTATTATTACTTATTATTGGCATGTTTATATTATCATGTTTATATTGTTTTGTTTTTAAGTTGTAAATTGTAAATGTTTAAGTAAGTAATACTATAATATATATTTTTTTGATATGCAAAAAGATTTTAGATATATATTTTTAATTTAAATTTTAAATTTTTAAAATATAGAAATAAGATAAATAACAAATAAATTATTTATAAAAAAATTTGAATATGTTAATTAGAATGGGAGATAAAAAAATTCAATAATTCTTATATTTATAATCACACTATTATCAATACATTATAAAATTTAATTTATTAATTTTATTTTATTATATATTCTATGTTTTGTGTACTTGTGACACTTTGAGATTTTTTTTTAATATATTTATACTATAATTGTGCATTAGATAATCATAATGTTAAGATATTCCATGACCATTACCTATGTTAATTTTTTACATTATTATTCAACTACATATATATATATACATACATACATACATACATACATACATACATACATACACACACACACACACACACACACACACACACACACACATACATACATACATACATACATACATATGTACATATACATACATACATACACATACATACATACATACATATACATACATACATACATACATACATACATACATACATACATACATATATATATGAATTTATTTAGAATTTTATTAAATAAAATTTTTAATTGTATGTTGGGCATATCAATCACCCTAATTATTCTTATTTTCAGCTAAATGACTTAGATGAATTAGAGGAGTGAGAGTCTTTGAATGATTTAGATGAATTAGATTAAATGAATAAGTTGGTATTCATTTTTAGTATTCATGTTAAATAGATTAATGAATAAGTTGAGTTCTCTTTTAAATTGAATTTAAGTTGACCTTTTCACACTAAAGAATGACTTTTTTTAATACTTATGTTATTTAATATAAATTTCACCTTTTTTATTAGTCATGTTATTTAATAGGACTTTCACCTTTTTTTATTACTTATGTGATTTAACATGACTTTCACCTTTTTTTTATTCGTATTATTTTTTAATACTCATGTTATTTAACATGACTTAAATGAAATAGAATTAGAGGAGTGATCATTCTAAAAGAATTAGAATTAGAGGAATGATCATGTTAAAGAAATTAAAGAAATTAAAGGAGTGAACTAAATTACAGGAGTGAGCGAACTCATCTTAAATGAATTAGAAATCATGTTTGTGAGACACATTATAGTTAAAATTGTTTCAAAGTTATAAAGTTATAGCATCAGAAATATTAAAACTGTATTAAGTTCAACCAGCCTTTTATTTACCAAAAAGCTTTAGCGGACGTGTAGAGATGAAAGATATGCAAGGCCTAAACGATTGTCAAACATAGACTTCACCACTTGTAAGTTTATTAAATTATGTTTATAATTATTTTTATTATTATGATGTTTGTCTTGTTGTAAATTCTTAATGTTTAATATGCTATTAAATTATTATTATTTTCAAAGAAGGTTTTAGATATATTTTTAAATTTTGTAAATTTTTAATTTTTAAAATATAGTGATAGAATACTTTTTGTTGGAAAAGTAATTTTCTTTTAGTGAAATTTATGTATTTTAATTAGAATGGAAGATACAGGAATTCAATTTAAATTATTGTTAATATATTATAAAAAATAATGAAATAATTTTACATATTATAAAATTAATTAATTATAAATTTAATAATATATATTTTAAAGAAGTATATAATATGAAAATAATTATTTTATTTAAGATATTAAATAGATTATTATTATTTTTGTATTGTTGTAATTTTTAAATTTTTAAAATATAGTAATTAAATAAAAATTACTTGTTTTAGATAAGTAAAATAGTTATAAGAAACAATTATTATATTAATTAAAATTGGGATAGATTTGTGACCTTTTATTTTAAATTTTTAAAAACCAAATAAAATATATCAATAAGTGAACGAAATATTAGAATAAATTTTTAAATATTATTGATATTTTAATCTCCTAAGACACTATTTAGAATATGCATAACCATTTTTTAAAATAAAATCTTATTGCAAATAATAAATAAAATTTTAGTAGCACACGCTATAATTCATCATAAAAAGGAATCGGAACATTCATAAAATAACTATAACATAATATAGACAAATAAATGTGAAAAAAGTAAAAATTTTATGGTTGTGTTCATTAAATTAATCTCTAGCGTCCAATAAATGCAATAGACAATAGGTCCAGAGTTTAAGAATAATAATTATAGTGATTGATATGCCCAACATACAATTAAAAATTTCATTTAATAAAATTCTAAATAAATATGTTTAAAAAATTTTAAATATAAAATTGAATAATAACATAACAAATTAACATAGCTAATGGTCATGATGCAATGATGCAATATCGTAACATTATGATAAAGATGATGCACATTTATAATATAAAAAATAATAAAAAATAAAAACTCAAAGTGTCACACAAAACATAGAATATATAATAAAATAAAATTAATAAATTAAATTTTATAAAATAAATGTAATATTTTTAAAAATCTTAAATATATTAAAATATAATTAAAGTATTTTTTAATCTAATAATATATTTAAAAATATTAAATTTTATAATTAATTGATAATAGTGTGATTATAAATATAAGAAATTATTGAATTTTTTTATCTCTCATTCTAATTAATATATTCAAATTTTGTTAGAAATAATTTATTTATTTAGAATCAATGTTATTTACCTTATTTTTATATTTTAAAAATTTAAAATTTACATTAAAAATATATATCTAAAAACATATGCCTAAAATCTTTTTTCTTATCTAAAAGTTTTATGAGAAGACATAATCTAGGTGCCTGTTTTACAAGGAGCGGGAAAACAATATCTTAAAACTTGCAAGATTATGGACCCCGCCGTCCATGCTTTGTGGTTTACAAGATGCTTGGGTTTCTGACAATGATCAGGCCTCTCTCCCAGACGTCCCCATCAATGGGATAAGCCCACACACTTCCCTATACGCATCCACTCATTGAAAAGAGTATGCAAATAAAATCTACCTTTTTATTACTTGGGGTAAGCCGCCCAAAGAGGGGCTCTTGAAGAATGCGTATTCCCAGCCATGGCTAACGTGAGTGGAAGTGGGAACCATGTCCTTAGCATGGAAAAATATGACAGTCAGAAAAGTAAGAAAAATCAAAAGGTTGGGGTGGGAAGTACGTGTAAGCTAATATACTAGGAGAATGGTTGGGTTTAGTTGTAGGGAGGTGGCTAGTAGTTAGGAAATAATTTAAGTTAAATGCAGGTTGGCAATGAAGTTAGAAAAGGAATTTAGATGCAGGAAGGTATTAAGGGATTAGGGTGCTAAGTATAAGTGAAACTAAAGTTGAGATATAGGAAGGTAATTAGTTAGTGGTTATGTAAAGGATATAGGTTACACATGCTAGCTTAGGAGTAGGATTATTGAATTAGATATTAATTGATAGTAAAGAGTTTAGGAAATTTATTATTAAATAAACTTCTTAATAGATTTTCTTTTTATATAAATTTACACTTGCATATTATGAATTACTTAGGACATATTATAGCTATATAGAATAGCACCATTCTTGAATATACTTTATTTAGTACATTTTGTCTAAATGTTAAATACTAAGGGAGATTGTTATAAATAATAATGATGGTAATAATAAATAAAATAATGAATTAATATGTGTGTGTGTGTGTGTGTACGAGAAGTTATTAAGTTATTGGTTTACTATTTGTTTGATAGGATATGTTTGAGACTAAGGCACAAATTAAGAAATTGTAAGAATCTAATTAGATGGAAGTGGATTAAAGATGAGAATTGTATGTTAAATAATATAGAAGAAACTAGTGGAGATTATGGGATTGTAAGCAACAGAGTATTATGAAGCATGTAAGATTAGTGCTAGAAATATTAAAATAGTAATTATTGTTAAAGGGTTAGAAGGTAGTGATACCTTGAAGTAGTTCGAGGAAATAATGAATTGACCACCACTCTAGTTAGTAACATCTAGTTCATAAGCCATCAATATAGTTGGAGATGACAAAGAAATTAAAAGTAAGAGTTTTTTTACAAAGACATACTTATATCCTAACTTAACTGGAATGGAATTGAGTGTAGGATGCAATGAGTTAAGGAAATATATATCGGATAATTATTGAACATCTTCATTTTCAAAACTATGGAATTATTATAACCACATGGATGCAAGATTCGTGCTTCACATTTACCTATGTAATGCCTTATATCAAGAATAAGATGTGGATTCAAAGTGATACCATCTTCTAGCTCCTATATTATGGTTTAGATTTCCAGCGAATGTTAGAAAACTTATTGGTTCCCTAGAAACTCAAATTCTAGAGTTTTGAATGAAACTGATCCTACCTCATCAATTAGGACTAATTATCTCCACTCAACAATTGAATAGAGTACCATTCTAATACCCTTGAGAAACATATGTTGTCTTTTTCCAAACCTCCCCTAGTTCGATGGTATATTCATAAAAAGTATAGGTTCAATTGTATTACCCCCTTTTGTGCGCTTTAAAAAGAAAATTTTTAATAATAATAAAATTAAATTTAAAAAAATTGGTCGCGTCTTACCTTGTATAAGTCAAGGCATGACAGAAACCTATTTCCATAGGAGTAATCATTGGTTTACAATCAGTCATGTTAAATTTCCTCAACATTTCTTTAGCATATTTTGTTTGAGAAAGAAAAAGATCATGTTCAAGCTGTGAAACTTGCAGACCAAGAAAGAATGTGAGCACACCCAAAATAAACATTTCAAAGTTAGATTCCCTGATGTTAGAGAAAAATATTTTGCTAAATGATCATTAGTAGATCCAAAGATAATATCATCCACATACATTTCAACTACCAAAATATCATCATTTATAACTTTGATATACAACATACTATTTGCATTTTCACAAAAGAATCCATTTGCAATCAGATGTTTGTCCAACCTGAAATACCAAGCTCTAGGAGCTTGTTTTAGACCATATAATGTTTTTTTTGAGTCAAAACACATAATCTGGTTTGTCAAAAGATTCAAAACCTTCTGGTTGTTCCATATAGACTTCCTCTTCAAGATAACGATTCAAAAATGTTATTTTAACATCTGTTTGGTAAACAGTGAACCTTTTATAACTAGCATATGCAAGAAAAATTATAATTGATTCCATCCTTGCAACTGGCGCAAAAGTTTCACCAAAATCAATTCCTTCCTATTGAGCATATCCCTTGCATACAAATCTAGCTTTGTTTCTTATTACTTTTCCATCTTCATTCAGTTTATTACGAAACACCCATTTTCCACCTGTGACATTCTTGTCATCAAGTCGAGGAACAAGTTCCCAAGTTCTATTTTTTTGAATTTGATTTATTTTATCTTGCATAGCATTTTTCTAGTAGGGATTTGATAAAACTCCAATTAGTATTTTGGGTTCAAAATATGATATCAAACTGAAGTGTTCAAAAATATTTGCATGTTCATCTATTTTGGCCTTTCTTCTAGTTAGGATTCCCTTTTCAACATCTCCAATGACTTGAGATTTAGGATGTCATTTAGCAATGATTTTGGATGGAGTTTTGTCATTTTCATACCAGTATTTGTTATTTTAGAATTTGAACAATTATTTGGTTCAGTTTCATCAGTAATTTTAGAATCAACATTATCCAAGTTTTCATCATCATGTAAGGTTTCTAATTTTTGAAATGAGATTTCTTATGAATCCTCTTTATTATTATGAGATAGAGAGTTTTCATCAAACACAACATTCATGGCTTCAACTAAATTTTTCAATCTCTTATTGTAGCATTTGAAAGCTTTACTATGTGTAGAATACCCAAGAAAAATTCCTTCATTAGAGCTTGAATTAAAATTTTCTAAGGAATCATCATTCTTTTTAATGAAGCATTTACAAAAACAAATTTTAAATTCTTTACGTTAGTTGTTTTACCATTCCATAATTCATACGGAGTATAAGTTGCTCTTTCTCTTATTTGAACTATGTTTAAAATGTAAATAGTTGTATGAACAAATTCTTTCCAAAATTTATCAAGTAATTTGGCTTCATTCAGCATAGTTCTAGCCATCTCTTTAACTATTATGTTCTTTCTTTCCACAACACCATTTTGTTGTGTTGTTCAAGCAGTTGGATATTGTCTTTTAATACCATGTTTTTCACAATACTCAATAAATTCTTGAGAGGTAAATTCTTTGCCTCTATCTAACCTTAAACATTTCAACTTTAGATTAGTTTCCCTTTCAACAATTTTTCTAAATTTTTTGAAATGGTCAAAGGCTTCTAACTTATGTTTCATAAAAGTCACTCAAACCATTCTTGAATAGTCATCAACAAATAGCATAAAATACTTTTCACTGTTTAATGATGTAGTTTAGTAGGTCCACACAAATCAATATGCACAAGTTCAAGTGGTGTGTTAAATAGATATTCTTTTCTTTTAAAAGACACTCTTGTTTGTTTTCCTTTAACACATTCTTCACATATGTTCACTAGTTTGCTGATTGGAGGTAGCCCTCTAACCTTTTTATTCTTACTAATCCTAGAAAGATTGTCAAAACTTAGATGTTCCAATATTTTATGCCACAACCAATTTTCTTCTACCTAAGTCATAAGACAAGTGTTAATTAGTGATGATTCTTGAACTATAGAATCAATTAGATTATAAAAATTTCCACCTATCCTCAAGCCACAAGCAACGACCTTATCCCTTCCATTTGATAAAACATTCTTTAGCATTAAAGGAGATTGAATATCCACTTCACATATTTGAATAACACTTAGAAGATTATGTTTCAAACCTTCTACAAAGTATACATCATGAATAGGTGTTTCTTTGTTTAAAATTATTGAGCCTCGTCCTATTATATAAGCTCTTGAGTTATCACCAAAGTGAAAAAGTCCTCCACCAAAATCTTCTAGGGTTTTGAATTTAGTTTTACATCTAGTCATCTGATGTGAGCAGCCACTATCTAAAACCCAAGTTGCAAGTTTTGAGCTAATAGGGTTGTTTCTACAGTTAAAGATTTTTCACATGTCTTAACAATTTGTTTCCATATCTATTTAGGCTTTAAATTTAATTTGCGCTGATTTGCAAAGTGACCATAATGAAAACATTTGAAACATCTAATAATTTTCTTTTGACCATGACTAGTATTGTTTATATCATAATGATATGCCTTATGCTCAAAGACATTACAATTAAAATAGTAACCCTTAAAGAAAACTCATCAAATAGATTTTGTCATGCATTCAGTTTTTTATCGTTTTCATCAAGTAAAAGTTTCTAATTTTCTATGATCTGATTTTCTTCTTCTAATTCTTCTTGAAGTCTTTTATTGTCATTTTTATGATTTGAAATCAATTTCTTTAACCTCTTAAGCTCTTGCAATGATTTAAGAAGTTCTTCTTCAAGATCAATTTCTTCATCTAAATCAAATGAAGATTCAAATTCACTGGATTCAGATTTTGGAACATTGACTATTTTAGCCATAAACAACCTTTCTCCTTCTTCATCAAGATCACTTGACTCTTCATTTGAGTCCTCTTTTGATAAAAGGCTTTTCTTTTTGAAATCCTTGAATCTTTTATTTTGATTCTAAAGTTTCCTTTTTGAAAACTTAATAGTTCTCTTATCATTATCTTCTTGTTCTATATTTGGACATTTTGCTGCAAAATGCCCTTATTAACCACAAATAAAACATTTTGGTTTTCCTTTGCATTTCTTTTTCATTCTCCTAACTAGTAATGCTTCTAAAGCATTTCTTAAATCAGAATCACTTTCTTCTTGTTTTTCAGCCTTAAAAGTTATCTCTTTTGATGTAGAACTAGCTTGATTGCTAATTCTTATTTCATAAGCAGTTAAGCTTCCTTGTAGTTGGTTTAAAGTCCATTGAGAAAAGATTTTCTTTTCTTCCAAAGTAGAAATTTTAGTTTCAAATTTTGGTATAACTAATCGTATAACTTTTGAAACTACATCATGTTCTTTGATATGTTCTCCTAAAAATTTTCTTGCATTTACTATTTCATCAACTCTCAAAAAATGAGAAGATATGTTTTCATCTTCACTCGTCTTTAGTTTATCAAATTGTGTTTTAAGAGTTAACAATTTTGACTCTTAAACCTTTTCATCTCCTTGATTGATAGTTTCCAATTTTACCCAAATATCATTTGTAGATTTATAGTAGACAACTTTTGCAAACACATCTTTATCTTGCCTTTTTGTCTAACTCATATGTAAGTTTATCATTTGGATGAGTAGGTACTATTGATGGAATAGTATACTTCATAATAACAACATCCCACATTCTAACATCTAAAGAATGTATAAATGCTTCCATCATAACTTTCCACAAAAAAAATTCATTGCCATCAAATAGTGGAGCCCGACTAAGGGAACCTCCTTCAGCTTGTGCCATTTTACTTCCAAAAAAATCCCTGGAATAATTCCTATAGGAATCCTCGGCTCTGATACCACTTCTTGGAAGTAATTGAAGTTATTGGGGGGGGGGGGCGGGGGGTTGAATTAGAACTAGTTATTTTTGTTTAAACAAGTGACAGATTTCAATTTAACATTCTATAAAACTAAGTGCATAAGATTTTTTTCTCAACAATTAAAATTCAACATGAAACAGTAAGAAGATAGTAACTCACAAAAGATAGAGACATGAGATTTGTGCCAAGTGGGAAACCTTAAAAAATCCTTATGGTTTTGTCATAGGGAGAAAAACCACTCCATGAACCTGTAATTTTATTCAGTTTCAACTCTTTACAATCAACAACTACAACTTCTTAGGGCTACAACCCTCTTTATCTCACTCTTGGATTTGAATTACAATGTCACACATACATATAACTATATTTCATACACCTATACATGTAGGCAAGAATATAATAAATCTTTCAGATCACTGTTAAAACTTTTTCAATAAATTTGTGTCTCTATTTTGAACACATGAATGATTTTACAAGTTTCAACATTCTCATAAGAAGAGAAGTAAATTCGCACAAGTGAAACATAAGAGAATTAGTTTCCAAAGAAACTGAACCAGTTAGGACACTTGTACAAGAATGCCCTCTTTTTATTTACATCACTGAGATATCCTTTTTTTAACAAAAACAAAACTTCAAACTCTAACTGTTAAACTACGAAATCAAAAGATGGTTTTCATTTTTTAAACCAACAAAAATGGCCCATCAACGCCTTCAAATTGATTCAAAATATTTCACAATATATGCTTCAATAAATCTGAACCAAGTTGGTTATGGTTTATTTCTAAAAACCCTTATTCATTTCATGATTGAAGAAGAATCTTTTACACAAAGAAACAAAATTGTATTCATCTTTTTCAAGCACTCATGCTTTTAAAGGAGAACATGAAAATTATATTTCAACAAACCCTTTGTGAATAAAAAGAAATAGATTGGGGGTGTGAAGTGAGGGGTTGATGCTCTACTAGGGTTTCTTGCTTCATGCAATCTTTCAATTTTTTGTGTATGACTTTTCGTCTGAACTTTCCCTCTATTAGCTCCACTTGTCACACTGCATTTTTACTATGAGATTTTTTTAGGTTAGGTTATAATGGCTCTAGGTAGCGATGAACTATTTGTTTTTGGTGTTCATGTTGTTGCTTCAAACTACCATGATGCCTCCTCTAAACAAGCGTCTGCACAAGTTTGTGTCGAAGGTTTGTCACAAGGTAATCCTAAGACTATCCTTCATTTGCAAGAAATTGATGGTACATGTGATTGGCTAGAACATCACACCTTGATAGGTTATTTTGTGGGTAGGACTCCCCCTAAAGTTATGCTCCGAGAATGGGTTAACAAAAGCTAAACTCCTCATGGATTCTTCCTTGATGTTGTGCAAGACCTTACCAAAGGTTTTTTTTTATCTCACGTCACTAACCCCTCACAGGCAGACACAGTCTTTAACAATGGAGCATGGTTTGTGCATTCTTCCTTGCTTGTTTTTCAAAAATGGTCATGAGGTTTCATAGTCTCAGATGACAAAAAGCTTAGGGTTCCTATTTGGGTTGAGTTCCCAGGTTTACCCCTGCCTTGTTGGCCTTTCATTGAGTCCATTGCCAAAGCCCTTGGAAAAGTTTTCGCCAAGGATTCTATGGAAATTCAAATTGGGACTACAACCTTCTCACAGAAGGCTCTTTACTTGAACCTCCCCAACACTTTTTATAAGTGCCAATCTATGGAACACAAGATCAAGGACTACCCTCTAGCTATGCTTAGGGTCAAGCCCATGCCTAAAGAGGTGCCTATCAAATAGGCCAATGGGAAAAATGAAGAATGGGTTATGGTTGGGCATAAGGACAATGCTTTGTCGAATCCCTTTCCCCCAAAGTAGTCCTATGTTGTGGTCACTGTAATTCCTCCTTTCCCTATAGTAGTGTCAATTCCAACCAGCGTAGGGATGCAAGTGGTAGACAAATGAATGGTGCCCAGAATTTTGTAGGTTTCAAACCCTGGTAGCTCACAGGGGATTAAGGCAGCGGCTAGGGTTTTTGGCTTTCCTGGGGTGTGTACTCATTTTTCTACCTCTTCCATATCACCATAAGAAATGCAACATTCTCATAGTCCTCTTGGACATACGGAGATACCAAAGGTGAATTGTTAGGCTGCCTAGAGGGTTTTTCGTCTAACTTCAGCCATGATCCTACCTTCTTGCAGAATAGCTACTCCACTCTTGAGGACAAAGATGATATGGAAGAGTTCTCATGAACTTCCTTTCATGGAGTGTTCAAGGTCTCACAAACATCCCCAGAAAGTACAATGTTCAGGATGTCCATCATAGACTTGGTAATTTAGATTTTTTCTATTTGCAAGAAGTTAAAATTTTTGGTTTCATGTTTGCTTTGGCATGCTGCATAATTTGGAAGGATGGCATGATGTTTTCTTCCCAACATGAAGCTGGCCTAGGTAGCGTAGTTTCTCTCCTATCACCTTGCCTTCATCCTACTATTATTTTGCATTGTTCTGACCCTATGGATAGAAATATTTGGCTTTTTCTTTCCATTAACAATCATTCTTTTCAAGTCATTAATGTTTGTGCTTCCAATGATGCTGTGGAAAGATCCCAGCTATTGGCCTGGCTGGCTGACAATTTGCCTCTAGCTACTTGGGTTATGTGTGGGGACTTTAATATGGTTGAAGTGGCCTCCAACAAAGATGACATTTTTCCCTTTCACTGGATAGCTAGGGAAAGAAAAGCCTGGTATTACATGCACAATAAATTGGGCCTTTTTTATCCCAATACCAACTGCCACTAGGATAGTGGGGTTTTGCACCCTTGGTCCAACTTTCGATCTGGCTCTAACTGCATATTAAAACATCTTGATTGTGCTATTATCACTGCACAATATTTTTTCTCTTTTGCTAAGGATCAAGATTTTCCTATCATTCCCCTGCCAGATGTGATGCTATCTGACCACTCCCCCATATTTTTTGTCATTTCTTGGCAAACTGCTATCCCCAAGGTGGCCTAGTCTCAGTTCTTCCTCAACACATCTATTTTGTTGCATGCTTCCACCCTCTCAGACATCCAATATGTTTGGAATTTGGAGGCATGTCTGCATTCCCCAAGGGGATGCATTCAATGGTGGAATGATGCCATTACCAGAACTTCTCAGTTCCTATGAGTCTATGGGTGTTAGTTGGCTATATTTAGAAAATGTTCTTATGAGGCCAATACCCTTGCCCTCAAAAGAGTCTATGAGGCTCTCACCTTCAACCCCTTTGATGTGGATCAACAAATTCAACTTACCAAGTTTCACCATGACAAGCAAATTGCTGACAATTATGTTGCCCAAGAAGCCCAAATCAAGGCCCATCTCCACTACTTGGAGGTTGGTGATAAGGCCTTGAAGGACTTCTTTTAGGCTCTCTGAGCCTATCATACCAATGTTAGGATTGAAAAGATGAAATAGGGAGTGACTATTCTGTCCAGTCTCCCTGACATCCTACAAGCATTCATTCATCACTATGAGAATGTCTTTTCTATGCAGGGAACTTTGGTTGCTTAGGAGGAAGCTCTCAAAATGTGTATATTTGTTACTCCAAACTGCCTAGCAGTTGAGCAACAAGCTTTCTGTTAGCAAATTTTTTCCCTTAGCAATAGTAACAAGTCTATTTACTCCATGGTGGATGACAAGTCCCCTAGGTGTGGTGGATTTCCTTGTGAATTTTACAAAAACCTATGGGAGCAAATAGGTCGTGATCTGCACAAAGTCTATCTCGAAGCATATCATTCTAAAAGCTCAGGAGCAATTATAAATAAAGAGAATATCAAATTCATATATAAAGTTGGTGATCTTGAGGACATATGAAATTGGAGGCCCATTACCATTCTAAATGTGTCTTATAAGATCATTGCGAAGGCACTGTCTCTCAAAGTCAAGCACATGTTTCCTTTAATTGTGCAGCCTGAGAAAACTGGCTTCATAAGGTCCAAATATATTCTTGACAACATCATTTTTGTCTGGGAAGGTATGAAATGTGCTCGCAAGTCCAAGCAATAGGCTATCTTTTTAAAGATAGATTTTGCTAAAGCCTATGATTTCATTGAATGGCCCTTTATCTTGGCTATGCTTCAGGCTTTGGGTTTTGGTCCCAATTATCTTCAGTCCATGGAGATTCTCTTTGGTAATGCTAATGCTTGCATTACCATGAATAATTCATAATCTAAGGGTTTTGGAAATTTTCATTCAATTAGGCAAGGTTTCCCTTTAGCTCTAGTGCTTTATGTCCTTGTTGCTAAAGGTTTTGGCTATTTGTTAGCTAATTCTATGTCTTCAAGGTTGGTTTGTGGCATCTCCTTGCTTGGATCTTCCTCCTAATTAGTCAATGGTTAGTTTGCTAATGATTCCTTTCTTACTCTTCTTGAGGATTAAGAAAACATCCAAAATGCTTTAAATATTCTTGACACCTTTTGTCAAGCGTCTAGCTCTACCATTCAATGGCATAAAATGCTCTACTACCAGCATTCATTCTTGCCAGCTCCACCTTGGCTCTGCTAGTTTTAATGGAAATGGGTTTCCTACGGGGAAATCTTCTACTTTGTTGGCATTCCCTTTTCCTTCTAGGCTTCTCTTGTGGAGCTTTGGAATGCTATGCTTGCCAAGATTAGCAAAAAGCTTGAATATTGGATCACCAAATTACTTTCTCTTGTTGGTAAATATCAGATTTGTTCAAAGGTTCTGGCAGTCACTCATGTGTAATATTCTTCCTATTGGGCTCTCTCCACATCTTCCTATCTTAAGTTGGAACATTTTCTCCGAGAATTTCTTTGGGCTTCTGGTTTTGATCATCATGGTTTTCACAAAGTTGGTTGAGTCTCCCAAGGGATTTTGGTGCTCTTGGCCTACTCTCCACTTGGAAACAGGGCCTTGCTCTCTGTGCTAAATGGATTATTCGAGCTATTTCTAGAGATGAAACCTGGAAGATTCTAGTTTGGTACTATATTTCTTCCAGCATCCCTATTAATAGGCCTATGTGGAAGGGGATTAGTTTTCAGACCCTTCTCATCATGCATGAACCCATGGCCATATAGGGGTCATTTTTAATTAAGAGCATCTAAAAAGCCTGGGAAGCTATTAAGCCTTGGCTTCATTGGGTAGGAGATGAATTTTTCAATGGACTTTCCTTGAATCAATAGAACATTGGTGGTCTCCCCTATTTTCCATTCAAGGTACTCCTCTCGCTAAGACTCAAGGTGCCAATGCTCTACATTTTTTTTAAAATGGCATCCAAACTCCTAAGGATCTCTTCTCAAGAGTCACCATGAGTTTCAAGTCATGGGAAGATTTGCAAGTCTAGTATTGCCTTGTCCATATAGATCGTTTGATTTTTGACCTCCTGTTGTCTTCAATCCCTGTGGACTTAGTTCATAAAGTGGGGATTCAGACTATCTGTCCTTAGTGGCATGATTGGAACTGGTATCATGCCACTCTATTTTCCACTTACAAGCCCAATATGGGGTGCAAATGGATTTTACCCCATCTTCCAATGATGCTGACATTTGCAATCTTCACTTTCTCAATGGAGAAAACATTTTGACACCATTTGGAGTGCTATTACAGCACCCAAGATTGCCCACTTTTCTTGGTGCCTTGCCTTCCAAGGTCTTCCCCTGGGGCCTCGGCTCAAGCACATTGGGGTTCCTAATCCCAGATGCCCTTTTTCTGGTCAACCAAAATCCTTTTTGCATATATTCTAGTTTTGTAAGCATGGTCAAAATTATTGGCACTGGATTCATGATTTTTTCAAGCCTTTTAGGCCTAAACCATTTTCATGGCACATGATCTTGCTGGGTGATTCCCCTAGAATTTCTCAAAAGTTCACCTAGATTTGGCATACCTTCATGATGGAAATTTTGTTTTCTCTGTGGAAAGATAGAAATGTTGTTCTATTTACTCACAATTCTTTGGATGTTAACATTTCTATGTACACTAAGGCATGCATTTGTAACAATGTTATTATGCAGATCCAGGTGCAAGCTAACAAGGTTGCCCTACAAGTTGCTCACCTGTAGAAGTTGTTAAATCACTAGGGCAATGCTCCCTACACTATTGCTAGAGTGCCTCCTAATGCTTTAGCTAATGTCTCAATGTCTCATGGCCACCGTTCTTGGCACTAGTCCTCAGGCCGCCACTCACACTTGTCATGCTCCTAGGCTTCTCACCACCACTCTCCTAGTGATGGTGATGGTGGATGTAATGCCCTGCCAAGGGATCCAAAGAATTTCACTAAGTTTGCCAAAAAAATTTTTTTTTTTTTAAACATGAAAGTAAAACCATACACAACACTTGCGGAAGTAATAGTAACATCCAACTGAAAGAAAACATAACATACATACATAACAGATTACATTCTTTAAAGATCCCTTAATCTTGAATTACTTCTAATCATAACTTAGTCATCTAACATTACATCCTTAACAATGAAATAACAAGGATACATCCAATGTTCTTAAACAATATACAAGTGTCCTTTTTGTAACTACATTTTAGTTTAGCTCAATCATCAACTGTACATGATACAAATTATGAAAAGCTGAAAAGAATAAACATCCATGTAAATAAAGTACATCATCATCCAATATTAATCCATGACATAATGAAACCATAACAATACATGATACATCATCATCATAAAGATATAAACATCCATCATAAAAGATAACCATATATCACAAACATAACTAACTAAGTGCACGGTTCCTCCCAACTGTAAATAGCATCATTAGACCATCATGGATCCTAGCCATCCCTCCATGCG